>VCAZ01000035.1:0-342500 GCA_005784505.1 Bagarius yarrelli | reverse complement strand
ATAAAACAGACTTCCTTACTTCTGCCCCATAGTGCACATTTTATCATTAACCACACAGGTTAATGTAGTTTTTACAGCCATGGACATTAATTATTTTCAAAATACATTTATATTACAAATACGGCGCTCCCGTAGGAACACTAAGTTTTTTCAAAGCAATTTCTAAACACTTATACAGGGAACTTAAGGTGATATCATATTCTGCGTATTTTAAAGCAATCTGGTTCGTCTAAAGAAGGGGTCGCAAACCTTTAACATTCAAGAAGCCATTTGGGCCAGTTTCCCACAAAAACAACTCAACATCGGGAGCCACAAACCCTTTTGACATCGAAAATTTCAAAAACAACACTACATATATATCGCTTTCTACATAATGCTATGTATAAAGAAAATCTATTTTGTGTTGTATTTATTAAATCACTGCACTACTCATGTCCATATGCAACAAAAGTCATCTTTGTATTTATGTACTAAAGGCGACTTCAATTAATCCATCTGCAGGAAAACAAAAGCAAACCAAAACGCAGGAGTCTGCTCTTATGTGCCGCCACTTTATAAATCTCGCGCATCTGAGCAAGCAGAGGTTCTTTAGATCCACGGACGTATGTGAGAAGACCTTCATGTTTCGTGAGCCAGTGTGTTACACTTCACGACTTATGCATATTTTGAGCGACAAAAAATTACATTTTTATTTGAATGTTGCAAGATTACTATAGTCTTTACAACTATAAAAAAAACTAAAAATAAATCTAAATGAAATACCGAGCCGAAGCTGAGGGAACGAAAGAGCCACATGTGGCTTCAGAGTTGCGGGTTGCCAACCCCCAGTCTAAAGCAACACAACTTTGTTTTATGGTTAAGTAAAAGTGTCTGGGTCAGAGTGGCATGCATTGCTTATGTCGCGCATCCAGGTGTGCGATGATGTATGAAGGGACGTACAATCTGTTTCTCGTTGACTCCTCCGCTGCTGTAGGTGGTGGCGAGGGTGGAGGAACAGGCCTCGCTGTACCATGGTACGTTGCCGTACTGAGTGCTGCTGCTGATTGAGAGGGTGTAAATGCTGTTGGTATAGCCGTCACAGTTGCAGCTATCTTTCTCCCGGCCGCCGTTACCAGATGCCCATACAAAAATGGAGCCCAGACCACCGCGACCCTGTGAAACAAAGCCATACACACAGTCAATAGCACCACCTTTAACAAACGTAAAACTTCTGAAAAGTTTAGGGCCTACTGCTTTAAAGAAGTTTGGAAAACTCCTTTTAGCTCGCAGCGATCATAAACTCAGCAGACGGTGCTAAACGATGCAGATGTCCTCAGGTAATTCATGTCTGTTTCTTTACTTTAAAAGGTAAGCTATTAAAACTCCTCCAGCAAAAATCTGTGATATGAAAGTCCCTTAAATGATTAGGGGGAAATGTAGGCAGCATGCGTTAGGGGTATATTTTAATATCTCCACCTGGCTTTCATTTTTGCATGCCGTCTCAGGCAAAGGCTAGAAGTGCCTATAATTCAGTTCAGATGCTGTTTGCTCATTACCTTTGGTCAGGCTTTGTTTGTGTAGCCTGCTCACATATGTCAGATTTTTAACAATAACGCAATAAAAAGCCTCTAATAAAATTTTTAAAAAAAAAGCCCAAGCACCATTTTAGAGTAGGTTTCCTGAACATGTACTGTACACACCTGCTGGACTGTAGGCCGTATTGGGCATGTGTTTGCTCAGACTTTAGTGCTGT
This sequence comes from Bagarius yarrelli, assembly GCA_005784505.1. Classification (NCBI taxonomy): domain Eukaryota; kingdom Metazoa; phylum Chordata; class Actinopteri; order Siluriformes; family Sisoridae; genus Bagarius; species Bagarius yarrelli. Next base: position 340,768 of record VCAZ01000035.1, on the reverse strand, counting down.
TTGCTTTCGGATTTATTCCGCAACGCAAATCTCATTTTCTGAAACCGAGCCTTGTACTGGCACGAGGCAGGACACACGATCCGGCCAGGCAGAGAAAACTTGCAATAGGGATTAACAGGGTAATGGCTGGCAGCTCCATGCCAAGATGATCGAAAGAACAGCACACAGCTTATAGGTGAAAAGTTTACCCTCTGAGCACGGCAACCTTGAAGTGAAATACTGGCACTCTACAACAGTCACGGGATACTTGGGTGATTAATACATGGTCTTAAAGTCAAATAAATAGTGATCTTGGGGAGAAATATATAGCCACAAAAAAATTTAATTCTCAGAAAAACATCAGCCAAGCTTAATAGTGTGTAATGGTTATAAATGAGAACAGAATGTTTAATCTAGGTCTTAAGAGAAAAAAAAAATCCATTACCATGTAAAGAACTTCTTGCTCATAAAATAAAGATTGTAATGGTAATGTGAAGTTTATTTTTATGGCCATACTTTTATGATCCACAGGTGGCGAGGGTTCACTAATTGGCTTGATGAAAATGATTTTAAACATGTGTCAGATATTAGTCACCTATGGGGTTTTAAACACTGCTCTTTAATACCATTATCAAAAGGCTATAAATTATTATTGACAGATTATCACAGGTTTTTGGGGTTTAGTGTAGAAACTCTTAAGCAGTCAAAATCCCACGCCCACCAAACCCCAACATTTTACATTAACGGCATTCAGCAAATGTCCTTATCCAGAGCGACTATCTCTTTTATACAACTGAGCAATCGGGGGTTCAGAACCTTGCTCAAGGGCCCAGCAATGGAAACTTGGTGGTGCTGGGAAACAAACCCTGATCTTCCAATTAGCAGTCCAGCTAACTACTCCCCCCAACATGTGTCAAAGAGACGGGATGAAATTCTAACAGCTTAGACTTAAATGTACGTGTTGTTTAGCTTGAAATGTGCTGCATAAGGTTTACATTTTCTGTCTGGTGAAAAAAAGAAAAAACTATGCTGGCCTTAAGAAGAAAAGCAGGAAACTGTTTTATAAACAGTTTTTTTTTTTTTTAAATGTCACTCTTTTTCCTTAGTCTTGTACACATTCAAAGCAACTATTATCTTTCTAAACGGGTAATGGCTGCAGGAAGATTTTAGTAAAGAAAAAAAAAAGGACACATTTACATTAGCATTTAACTTAAACAAGCATCGCTCTGCCTACTTACTTCTAGTCAAGCCAAACCATGAATTAACCAGATACAAAAAAAGTCAGGACATCAACTTTAGCAAACTTAAGTAAAAACTAACTGCGTTTCTTTAACAGATCAAAAATGAAAAGTTTAGACTGCAAAAATCTAGAAAAAAAAAAAAAAAAAGATGGAAAATAGAGCAAAAGGTGAAGCAGACAGACCCAGTAAACCTCACTGACCTCAGTTACTCCCCGTAAAAAAGCCTCCTTTGCTAGCTTGGCTGGGCCATCCACTGTTTTTCCATCATCCTCAGGCCCCCAGCTAGCACTATAGACGTCTATATGCTGCGGGTTGAGGCTGAGCGATTGAGCCTCCACCACATCAGTCACCTCTCCATCCAACATCCGCACACCTGAGAAGAAATTAGATTCGATTTGAGGCACATGCAAACATTCAGTTATTTAGCAACAGCAGAGATTACAGTGAAGGCTGAACAATCTGAAAACTGTTAAATACATAGAAAAGAGCTCCGGACAAAGATTGATTCTCAGTGCTGCTTGAATAGCTTGGAAACACAGGACATGGTCATAAACTTTTATGGATTTAAAAATGGCACTACAACACGGTAAAGCCCTGGGTGGAGTTGGGCCATTAAATCAGCTGAACGTGAAAGTACCACAAGGTTCAGCACATGATAAGAAGAGGTTCCAGACAGGATTAAAGCAACTTCAGTATAATACAAAAAGACGTCTGCAGAGATTACAAAGATAATTAAGCAAAGGATCTTTAAAAAGTGAGCAGAACAGGAGGCGGCATCATACTAAATCCTCAAGTTCATTCAGAGGTGATAGCCATCTTTCCTCACTGCTGTCAGGTGTCTCCTAGGAGAGTCCGATTCTAAAGCGCTCTCTTATCAGCTTCTTTTAGTCTGTTCAAGGGAACTTAAAGTCTTCTGGGATTGGTTGGAAAAAAAAGGCATGACCGATCAGTCATAAAATGACAGGTACACTTGAGTTAAATTGATTACGAATGAAATGCGTAAGATTTTGCTTGTGAGGTAAGAAACTGCAGAAAGCCCTCGATACCCAGAAGCTAAAGCACAGAAAAAAAGGTAATCAATGACCATCTACACAACAATACGGTCTGGCTCTTTGAAAGTCAGGGAGGTAAGTATGGTCACTCATACTTTAGACTGGCTCCCACACAAACAAAAATGGAGTACCTGCACATTCTTTGTAATCTCAAAACCCAAAGCCGTCATTGCAACAGAGAAGCCAGCAGCTGAAGAGAGTATCTCACCAGATATCAAGAGCAGACCGTCTAAGCAGTGCTTTCAGAAAAGGTGAGGAAAAAAAAATAAAATAAAAAATACATGCTTAAAATAAAATGCGTAGAACTGTTCAGATACATCACTAGAAGTCTTTCTGTACCCAAGCCATACTAAACAGCAGAAAGCCCTCCAAGCAAATATGTTTGCCTAATGAGAGCTGGCAGTGAAGTGTCCAAATCGAAGCGTGGCCTACTCGTGCTGGGCCTTCCCTTAACAGCAGGCAGGCTGAGCCATCGCTTTGGGTCAGTTCTCCTAAGCAGTCCTTCTGTTCTCACTTTGATCTCTTCACATTCAATTCCCTTTCCCATCCTGGCTTATTTAGAATAGAAGCTTATTAGGTGAAAGTTTCCTCTACAGATTGAGTTAAAGAAAAACACAGCGTGGCTGCTTAACAGCTGCCTATTCTCATTTCAAGCCTACTAGAAAAGGAAGGTATTTTGTATGCAGAAGCCAAGGGGCGCCGTGAATAACGGCCGGCATAGAAGCCGTTGGAATAGATTTCCTATAGTGTCAAAAGACTTATGCATCTTTTACTACACAAGTTACGACTAAGTAGTAGTTGGAACAAATTTACAAGTTTCCAAAGTAGGGAAAAGAACTGTTTCATGACCTAAAAGCGGATTAAAAGAGGATGGCCTGAGATATTCCCCTGCAGGGAGAAAAAAAAAAAAAAAAAGACTGGCAAAAAGATCGGCAAAAAATCTCAAGTGGGGCATTAAACAAGGACGTTACAGTATAGTGAGGCAAAGGAGAAAAAAAAAAAAAAAAAAAAAAAAGAAAAAAGAAAAAAACGCCATCTGCACAAAAGCCACTTTTCAGAGCTACGGCACGAGTTTTTAAGCCTTGATAATGGTGTTTTGTGAGCTGTTTTTCATAGCGGATTCAGGTTTTTACCCCATTATGCCTTGCTCAGCAATACATTCACCAAAATTAACTTACAAAATTATTAGTGAAATATGTAGGCAAGCTACACGTCTGTTTTTGCCATTTAATAAAAGCAGATATTTTACACTTGCAACCTAAATACTACAGTGAATACACCTAAATGCCCTCTCCAAACACTATTTGTTAAAGTAACTGCAACCACCTTTTTCTCCTTTAGGCTGTTCTCTTTAGGGGCCACCACAGCAAATTATATGCCTCCACCTAGCCCTATCCTCTGAATGCTCTTCACTCACACTCTAATCTCATGTCCTCATTTATCACATTCATATACCTCCTTTCTGGCATTCTTCTTCGGCTCCTGACGGCAACTTTGTGACATTCTTCCACCAAAAAAAAAAAAAAAAAAAAAAAAAAAAGGATCTATACTGCTCAGTTTTTGTGGTTGTTACACTTTAACTTGTGATCTATTGTACCAGTATTGAGCTGTTCAATGATGTGACTTAAAGCACTTTCTGGAAAAAAGCCACTGCTAAATGTTGTAAATGTAAATTTTTCCACTATCCCATCTTTGCTCAAACTTTCTCAGTCTGGCCTTTCTGTCCTTGAACTGAAACGTCTAACATGAACCAGCCCTCAGATGTGCTCGTTCCTAATCCTGTCCAACCCAACCAATTCTGGAAAGGAACTTAACTTTTGCAGCTCCACAACTTCCACCTCCTGTCTCCTTTTCTGTGCTTACGTTTCCAATTCCTGCTGGCGTGCGACACCTAAAGTAATAAAAATATGCTTTTCCCCTTGTTAGACTGCTGAACTTTACCAATGACAGCCAAGCCCAGAGAGTAAAGAGTTAAACAGCTGCACTTGGATTCATTTACAGTTCCTTGGTGAGCACTGGAGGTCATCCATGCAGTGTTGAACATAAGAAGGATTTGCAAGGTCCCAAAGCCCAAACAAACGGGGAGCACCGGAGTGAGGTGTAAGGAGGAAGGATTTGCACAGAACAGAATGAATTGCTTAAAAGGGATTACAGATGCTTATGCACAAATCTTTGGTTGATATGGGTTAATGCTGAAACCCTACGGTAGTCAATTTCAAAGACGCTGCTACTGTAACCAAGGCTAACAATATTTATAATAAAATTATTATACTACTATTTAGGTGCTTTAAACAAAAATATGACCGTCTCATCAGCCGAACATTATAAACACACATCAGTGATGATACAGATTGGGTTCCTGCTTACCCAACAGTTACTTATCATAACTTAATACTCACACTTGGTCTTGAAATAAATAAAACTGGCAGAATAAACATGCCGACTCACCTCCAATCTTGGCATTGTAGGCCACGCCGACACCACAGATGTCATTGTTGGCAACAGCGGCTACCTCTCCAGCACATCGTGTGCCATGTCTGCCCAAAGAGAGATGGAAAAGGGTAAGAGGAAAATTAAGTGGTACTTATTTTATAACATTTTTGAGAGCCACATACAAACGGTACTAAAAGTCATAGAAGGTAACAGCATATGGAAATTAGAAAATCGCTATGCCCGCTGTGGAACACTATTACAGTAAACGTGGTAAATAATTAGGCCGATTGTTTAAATGGTGTGGGTTAGCCAAATGGGGAAGAAAATAAATAAGCCCACTCTGACGGGTAATTGGCTCATTTTTCGCTTAAGTCAAGCAATAAAAAGCAGAGTAAGCGATTCCTGTCTGCAAACATTTTTTTCCACAGCAAGGACGTCCTTCACTTTCTGATCAAGGAAAACAAGAGGCAGCTCTGAAATGTGATTTATGTAGTCATCAGAATACTTCAGTAGGATAGCATACTGCTTATCGGAATTTACATTCCTAATTAAAAAACAACTAAAGAAAAGCCACAAATAGACACTGCGTTGGGTTTTTTTTCTTCTATAATTTCTATTAGACAAACCCAGTTAAAATTTCAGCCTGAGAAACTGTGCTTCTGTCAACTCTTCTGCACCAAATGGTTTGTCGAGGTCGTGCTAATGAGTTTTGCACTTGCCAGATTTGCTACGACCTATTGGACCGCAACACAATTCATTATACGGGTCAACGGCCTTGCCATTACATGATGTCCTGTCTCACTAAAGAAACCATTAAAACCCATTAGGACAAAGAAGTACAACCACCAAAGAGGCAGAGGCGCTGCTATTCAGTCAGCAGTAAGGATTCTTGGTACAGGAGCACAAGCAAGATTAGCAAGACTGATATTAAGGGGCTGTGGAATAATACCCTTTTTGTATTTTTATACACTAAAGCTTGGTATGATGAACAGCCGGTATTACTTTGTCTACATTGTATGTCGGAGGCTAAATGTACTGTGATAAGTCGTGCTATAAAATGCTTCTTATTTTTGTCGAATAAAGAATTTTATATCGGGTTTTGAAGTCCTATACAGTCCTATACTGAGAATGCAACGGACACCGCAGATTTTTTGAGACATATATATAACAAGGAAGTTATATCCAAAGGGTTATTCACTTCACTATAGACCTGCTCATGTACCAGAGTAGCTAAAGTCCAAACGGCTGAAGTGATACTTTTGGAAAATCAATCTTTAAAATGAACTTTTGTTTAATTCCTGATAATTGAGCAAATAAATATATGAGCATTGAAGATGTCTCTTCCCTTAACTGTAAAAGAGTGCCTCAGGCAAGGATTTTAGGTTTCTTAATTTAAATAGAACTCTCTGATGAGTCAGACTGCATAAATCGTACGTACATCAGAGTCTGAAAAAAAAAAGAGATCAGCCTAGAGATGTCAAGGAAGGTATTCACAAGGGTTCTTCACGCCACTTCCCTATAGACTTCTATAAGCATGCTCATGTACCAGAGTAGCTAAAGTCCAAATGACTGAGGTGGTATGTTTGAAAAAATCAATCTTTAAAATGAACTTTTGTTTAATTCCTGATAATTGAGCAAATAAATATATGAGCATTGAAAATGTCTGATGTTTCAACTGTAAGAGAGTGCCTCAGGCAAGAATTTTAGATTTCTTAATTTAAATAGAACTCTCTGATGAGTCAGACTGCATAATTGTTCGTAGATCTGTGAGAATAGAGGTGATTGATATTGTGTAATATCCACTAATGGGTAAGAAGAAGAAATTCTGCCTAGAAAGTCATCTCAGTACGTAGATCTCTGTCTATGATAAGGGCTAGAAAGGGACCTAGCGGACGCTTTAAATAAGTATTACATCATGTCACAGCAGCAAAATGGCACTGCTGCTGAACAGACTAGGTGAACTTCACTGAATTATTATGTTTATGGGAATGGCTAGTGTTGCACTAATTGACACGGAAAGGTGAAAACAAGGTCATCATTTTCATCCAGAGACCAGGACTAATTTTAGATTCAAGGACGTCCAGTCAGGGATGGCAAAATGAAAATATGACCAGACAAAAATGCAAAAGCCTAGACAGCTGCACCACTCAGGATCTCTGGATCTTCCACATGTTCAATATGAACTCATTTTATGTTCAATTAAAATTGATCATATCCATGTTGTATCTAGAGGAGATAAAAATTTAAAAAGAAGTTATTTGTTAGAGCAAGCAAAATCGCTAGCCCAAAGTCAGGCTACCAAAATGTATCCCCTCCCTGCCTGCCAGACTTCATCATCATCATCATCATCATCATAGGAAAGAAAAAAATATATTATAAGCTGTGCTTTTGTAGTCTTTAACAAATAAAGTTTTTTTTATTTGCAATCCTCAGGAATCAGGAAACCAATATCAAAACCTGGGCTATTAAAATCTTTAGGCGTGCACTCGCTCTTTGCTCTTACTTTTAATCCACGATCATGCAAACTGTGCAGTATCGAAGATGGCAGTATTGATTTTTTTCCAGATCTATTGTGACCCAGTTTTCCCTACAAAAAATCTCCCACGAGAGATAGACACATGCGCAATGGAGGAAATTGACATCTAGAATAGGACGTTCAGTAAGAACCAAAAACATTTTTTTTGATCATTGCCATTTGATTATTATTATTTTTTTATTATTATTTAGATTAATATCTTGTTTCTTTACAATATTTAACATTACAACATTTATTCTGTACTACCAAAAACCGAAGAGTGTCTACCCAACGTGCTATCAGACATACTACACTTCTTAAAAGGGGATTATAAACCTACTGTTGCATTAATTACAAATCACTGGAATTGTTTAAGGGTTTTTTTCGTTGTTGAAAATGCACTTTGATCTAACTATTTCTTAAGATTACGGACTTTCTATCTCTTTACATTTATCTCTGCGATTGACGGTAAAGGGCCTCGCTTCTGGGCCAAGCAGTGGCATCTGAAATCATGACCTTCTAACCTGTAGTCTAACAATTTAAGCACTGAGCTTAAACATTACTTAAGGTAACGAATGAGATCTTTAATGAAATTCAGTAGAATGCATTTTCCTTCATCAGCCTTTGTTACTGTTTTTGTCATGCTTGCAAGTTCCAAACAATTTAGGAGAGAGGTTAGAAAATAAGGCATTGCTCTGAGGTGGTTCGAGTCCAGAGGGACAACGGTCAGAGGGACAATTTTCTGTCAAAACGGGAAAATGTCCATCCTTATTTGATACCTGCATGTTAGGAGAACTATTCTTGCCCCTTTGTTTTCTCTATACATGTGTTTTCAGGTGAACTGCTTGATCGTTTTAAATCTATTTAATACTTTTATGTAGAGAACATACAGCTGTCTTTAAAAAAAATAAAATAATAAAAAAATAGATTCGGAAAACTTTATTCTCTAGATTGTACTGTAGGTCCTAGAACACAACCTGGACCTCGAATGAATTTTGTGGAGCTGAATTGGGCCAGACCTGAAATTGTTACTGGAAAAGATGACTACAAAAATGATAGAGCCAAACCCTGATTCACTGGAGGGTAAAATGAGAGGAGCATTCAGGAAATATGGTATCGTAACTCTAAAAATATCAATACAGCTGCATGTTAATAATAATAATAATAATACTAACAACAACGGAATCCAAGCCTGTTTACAACCGTTTAAACATTTTAATATGTGCAATCTTAAAATATTACACATTTTTGTTCGATCATGTCTTGATGACTGATGTGTTGTTCACCTGTCTTAGGTAATCTATAATACTTTAAGTGGTTTAAAGTGTTGCTGCAACACTTACAACTCAACCTCCCTCGGGGTTCGATTCCTGGCACCACCAAGTCACTACTGTTGGGCCCCTGAGCAAGGCCCTTAACCCCAATTGCTCAGTTCTATAAATGAGATAAATAAGTTGCTGTGGATAAGGGTGTCTGCCAAATGCTGTAAATGTAAATGCACTTTACTGGCTACCAATCAAATTTGGAATAGATTTTAAAGTTTGATTACCTTTAAAGCACTTAATGGGTCGAGCACCGTCTTGTATTACTAAATGATTGATTCCTCCAAGACCAGAAGTACTTTACATTTATCAAATCAGAAACTATTGATCATTCCAACAGTTTATCCATCAATTCATTTAAACACTATAAAAGGCCATGACTGAAACGTAATACTGAGCTCATGCAATGCATTTACCTGGATAAATAAAGCTTTGTGTTAAAATAGAACATGGTTTCAATGGTGTGACTTAAGAGGGTGCGTCTGAAACTCAGGGCGTGTCTTAATCTGCTGATAACAATAAAAATATGAACTTTCTAATCTTTGGCCTAAATTAAATGAACAAGAAAAGGCTTTCTGTGTGTGTGTTTTTAGAGGAATGAAGTCAGACATGTTTTATTGCCTGCATTAGCACTGTTGTCTTGTGCTTACTTGTGAATCATTTTACACTAGAATGTTTGTGTTCATCACTCAATGGCCATCAGTAGAGCTTAAAGATTTGGGGGAATCGCACAGGTTAACTTATTGCTACACACACCTTGGAAAAAACAAACCATGATTAGAACATCGTGTCCAACAGTAGACATAGTAGAAACTTTGAGTCAGCAAACTGACACTCAATCTTGCACAGGCTTATCTTCAACTTCATCACGCTACAACAAACAAATAGCAAGACCAGTTCCAAAGTAGCTGAAGGCTCCATCTAATAAGCCAATCTTACAGCAGTAACAGTAAGAAACCACCACAGAATTTGTGCTTTCCAAAAAAAAAATAAATAAGAAAAATTGGTCTTCCGGAAACCTATAAAAACAACCGTTTCTCAATACTGCACTTTAAGCAAAAAAAGGATTTTATTTGTTCTCGGACTTAACAGGGCTGAAGTCTTCTCATGCCTGTTTCTATACCGGACTAGTGAGCCAAAAAAATTTAATCAGTTTAGCGCACTGCTTTGCCATTTACACACCGTCAACGTACAATAAATCTCATTGCAAGCTACAACACTGAACTGAAAAAAAAAAAAAAAAAACAACTAACTTTTAACCTTCTAAAAAGGTCAAAAAAGTGCATGAAAAAAAGGGAAAAAACCACATTAGCAAAACAAAGCTGTATCTGGAACAGACCCAATGAGCTATGTGTAAAATGCATGAAAGGGCAGCATAAATGATTCATATGCACCACAGCGATTTTTTTCCATTACTAGACTCAGAGTCAATGTAAAACTATTAGGTTTTTCTCATTATGCTGTAAAGATGCAGAACAACTTTGGTGATATTGCGCTGCGTAGTTGAAAGGATCAGATATAGACCATGGCATTACCTGCTCTTTATTTAATAAAGCAAACAAATAAAGGAAACCTCAAGGGGTTCCAAGCCATCTGCCTGTGCCGACTGAGGCGGGTCCATCTGCATTTTTTACACTCGAAATCCAAGTCAGAGCACAGAGGCACAAAAAACCTGCGGCCTTAAATTACCACATACTGGCATTTAAGATCAGTGTGTCTGCCATAGCAGAGAACCCACCGCTGACCAAGCATTCCTCATCATAAGCTGCTTGGTTGATTACACACCAAAAAAAAAAAAAAAAAAGCCATAGAAAATCTGATTCCTAAAGCCGAAGAAATCAGAATATCACAGGAAGACACTAGTGGAATGTATGTAGATTATCCATAACATTAAATCCACTGTCATTAATGAATACAGTTACCATGAAGGGGTGTTCTTGGTCAGCAGCAATGTTAAAGTAAGTGGTACATGTCAAAGTAAGTGCAGGGAGCCAAGATTTCTCTGCAGAACCTTGCCAAAGGGGCCGTTCACATATCGCACCTAAAAATGTGTGGAAAATGTTAGGCACCCCTTTTGAACGCTCCAGGGGCGTTACAAGAAGGACATTTTACCAATGGATTTCCACCCTTGCTGTAACGCTGCTACAAAATGTATTAATAAAGACTAGGGGGGGAAAAAAAAACCCTCAATGATGAGCTGTTACTCTGAAAAGCTGAAATCTTTTTATCCCACCTGGAAAAAAGCACCGCATGCATGTCGCAACCACGTAGCCCTCCATTTGCACACGCTTGCTGCATGTCTGCATTAGAAACAATGAAATAAAGTGGCAAAAGATGCGATATGTGAACGGCCCCTGAAGCATCAACCTGCCTCCTCCACAGGCCAATGTGCATGTGGTTACCTAGGAATGAGACCATGCTAGTTTCCTTCACTGCTCCAATCTCTAGCGCTTATGCTCATGTGCCTATTGTAGATGTCTGTCAGTAACTGACAGGATTTAGCATGAGCACTGAACTGTGGCAAGCAGCTCCATACACCGGCTACAACAGAGGAGTTTTTTTTTTTAATTCTATAACCACAGCTATTTCATAAAATGCCCAAATCTGACTGTTAACTTGCTACTGATCTAAACTCAACTAATGACATAACGAATGTTATTCACGACACCTTTAACTAGCTGATCGGGTGTGTACAGAAAGATGAAATTACCTACGATTTAAAAACTGGAAAAACTGACTCATGTTTAGAATGAGTCATTTGGCTGTCAGTTCATAAGTGTATTGCCTTTAGGCTCCTTCCCACAGTGTGGTTCACAGTTCATGGTATTTTTCTATCTGGCTTATCAGAGCCGTGGAGGCAACAAATACAATTCAACGATAAGCAATAACAGCTACAGCATCGACACACATTTGTTTCCAGTGACATGAACCTAAAATCATCTTAAACATTGTGACATTAACGTGTTACAGTATACAATGACTTCAAGTATAAATACTTGGCTGACATAAATGCTAGGAATGTGGTACATGCCAAAAACTACAGAGGACCATTCAAGTATCAAGTAAATTAAAAGAATGTATTGTGTCCAAACAGCACAGAGGCACTGACCAAAGTAGACCAATAATTTTGTCATATTAAAGCACCCAAAAAGCATTAATTAAAACGCTGACACAGCTACTGACACTTTTTCGATTGGTAGTAGCACCTCAACTGCAACAGCTGAAAGCTAATTATGATTATTAAGAAAGGAGTTCAGTTTGTGACGTTAACCAACAAGCCAAGTACTGTCAGGAGTGATGTGTGACAGAAGAATGTCAGTAATGAATCTTGGGAAAGGTGTAAAAGACTGTGGTGAAAGCAGCAGTGCTGTACGGACGACACAGGAGGCAGAGTTGAAGCTAGCGGAGTTGTAGATGATGTTTTCTTCGGGAGTGAAAAGATTTAAAATGATTAAAAACGAGCAGATCAGAGGGGCAGACTCCTAACGTGAGTTAGGAGGTTTCGGTGGCAAAGTCAGGGAGGCCAAATTGAGATGGTGTGGACATGTGCAGAGGAGGGATAGTGGAAATATTGGTAGGAGGACGTTGGACATGGAGCTGCAGGGCAGAAGGTGAGGGCTAAATTGAATGTGATAAATGGAGGGCATGAAGTTAGTGGGTGTGTATAAAGAGGCTGCAGAGCAAAGGTCTAGGTGGAGGCAGATGATTCAACTCCTGAAGGGAACAACTAAAAGGAAATGCAGCAGCTTGTACATCTCATTGTCATTATAGGACACCAAGAGGTCTAATTGGGACTTTTTTAATTAATTAGTATTTGTTATATATGCTGCTGCCGCCATCATGTGTGAAAGGCAGAAAGGTCTGTCAGGACTAATATTTCCATCTTGAGAGCACCATTAGTTGAAAGAAAACTTATCTTTTTCTTTCCTCTCTGCAGTTTGGAAATTAAAAAAAAACCAATCAGATCAGCTTTGGGGGAAAAAAAAAAAATCACATGATAAACCCTGCTCTGATTCATACTATGCATAAAATGAAATTCATATGCAGCCAAGCTTTTCATTAGTGATTCTGGAATAATAGAGTATAATCATTTCAACCCAAATTCTTCAACAAGGAAATACACAACAGTGAAAAGGATCAATCGAAAGCCCATTTGGCAGCAGTTACGTCAAACTCAAGCAGCAATGCAAATGAATGCATAGACAGATACTGGCAACTGGAGCCGTGATCTTAAGCTGCCAAGCAGCAGCAGAACACATTCATATTCACACTGTAACTCAGTGATGACTAAATGGGCTTTTATTTTGTCTGTGCACTTTCATTACGTTGCCAAAACATTTAAATATATATGGAATCAAACAACATAGTGCTTTTATGGTATATAGAAAAGCCCTTTGACTCTGCGTGCAATGGAAGTAGCAGTCTCTTAAGAAAATATACATCATGATGTTCTAAATGATCTATTTGTTAGTAATACATACACACACACACACACCATCTGCTCCACCTCAAATCGTATTAATGTTTAAGAGTTTAATACAGTAGTTACTAATTTTCCAGGCGCTGCGTTGTACGATTTACCAAGAACCTAGTCTGATGAACAGAAACAAGGCCAACATGTAAGTAAGATATTACCTCCAGTAAACATGCGGGTTTTCTGCTAGCCAGGGTAAATGAGGGCATTCGGAGCAGCAGCACCTTTACAGCTGATTCGAGAGCAGTCTTGTGATTTTACATAAAGTATTTAAAGTTGAAGTTTTTAAAAGGGCTAAATATTCCTGGATCAGTACAAAATGTCAAATGTTTATGAAAGCAGATGAAAGAAGCCTTTATAAAAACTGAACAGAGGTGGGCTTTATAAAGGAGGCAGGGATTTTAAAGCACCATGGGGAACTTGGGTCACCAAGGCCGGAGGGGGCTAACCACAGCCTCACTGACACCCAAGCATTACGATTAATAATATAAAATTATACATTAATCATATATACATTAAATATATAGAGATATATAATTATAAAAGTCAGATTATTATAAATAAATAGTTTCAACAGGCTTTTTTTTCTTAAACTGCTTAAAAAGCTGCTTTTCTTAAACCAGAGTTGGCCCCAAACTATAACAGGAGTGCACAATGCATAAAATCAACCAAAACCAGTATCGACTGTCAACTCATTTCCTGTTACATCAGAAACATTACAATATTACGACCATTACGTTGCAATAAAAACAAAAAAGACTGAATTTATATGCTGTGATAAAAGCCATTAGAACATCTACCAGCCGAGAGACACGTTTAAGCTTTTAATTAAACAAAATGCATAACATACCATTTATAAAGCATTAATATGCTTAAAGGCACAATTAATAAAAAGACAGGTTTATTTTTATTTTAAATTGAATATAATGAAATGTTCAATATTTAATTGAATTATTCTCCTAACATGCATTAAACTTATTTAATAATCAATAATAATAATAATAATAATAAATAAATATTTGGCATATGGATTCTTATAACAGAACAAAGTGCAGCGCAGCACCATGTCTATGGGTCAACATAGCTGATGGTGGACATTAGCTTTGCCCTCATAAAATGTAATGTGTGAACCTGAAAAAAAAAAAACCTACCGAAAATCACCCATTTGCTAGTACAATTATGGGATGTAGGCTTCAGTACCCTTGTGTGCATCAAGTCAATATACTGCCCGATGTCTGCAACAACAGGATAGGATGTGACGTCTCCTAATTTGTGCAACATGCAGCGATGTGTGATCACTGGACAAATAAAGTTCAACTACACCCCATACAAGTGGTGCCTAATAGGCTAGCGAGGCTGCCAAGCTAACTGTGCCATGAAGCTTACGCACAGTGAGCACTGGTTTAGAGACAAATCCTCTCCAAGTTCATCCTGGGAGATCGACCTGCTTGCGATCTTGAGCTTTTCATTATTTATAATAGGGCGCTGCTAGAAAACAAAGCTCCAAGATCCCAAAGGCACAGAGAGTCTCAGCTTAAACGATTCAATTTGCAACGAGTTTGGCACCAGAGATAATGACGAATGCTTTTCAGAAGGGTTTTGTTGTGCTTTTAGATATAATTTAATCTGTGCTACACATTGAGTGACAAATTGGAGTAAAAAGGTTTTTGAAAACTGCTTCTGTTACTAAAGCTATTACTTTTCCCTAATTTTCTTAAACTGCAATTGATTTATTTGGCTGAAGTCTATAAAATGCCTTTGCATGTGGGCAGATTGTTTTTTTTTTTTTTAGTTTGGCAAAATAAAATGTAAAAACCACATGAACGGAATGGAAAACAGTGCGATGGAGGCAGGATAAAGTTACTTTTCACTACATTCCTAATCCATAAAGAGCATCCTGAATTGTGTTTAAAAATTGAAACGGGTTCTATAAACCCACAAGCACAAATTCACTCTGATGAAATAAGGTGTACATAAAAGCCACTTTGGCTTGAAGCCTATAAAGTAAGAGTCTGTTCAATGCACGCTGCCTATTGTAGGGCTATAACCACATTTATGACTGCATGTATTTCACTTAGACTCGCACTCGTGTATGTTACAGCTTGATAATAGAATAGCACATGATATAACGGGGAGGCTTGACTTCATACACAAGCCTCCCTCGAGCTTTGCACTACTACTGATTTACGTTTCTTGGAGGCATCTGAGGATAAAACCAGGTGATCTATAAACTACCCCTTTACAGAGCTGTTTACACAGGCTGAATGATCCAGAGCTGTGGAATGGAGCTGAAAGATCAGTGCATGCCGAGTTGGCGGGAAAACTTTTTAGTACCTGCGGCTGCAGACTTACCGGTTATCGTTAAGCTGGGTATACCGAGGCTGAGGATCTGGATCTCCGTCATTCACATCATAGCTGGCATCAGGATCCTTAATAATATAATAAATAATTTTAAAATTGTAAAAAAAAAAAAAAAAAAAAAAATCATGCATGCATACGTTTGGATCTTAAATAAAGTGTGCACCACGTGGGTGGGTGGATGGCTCCCCCCTCCCTCAGACTCACATAATTACTCTCAAGGTCTGGATGGTTTTTTTCGATTCCATCATCCAGTATGGATACAACCACGCCCCGTCCTGTAATACCCTGCTTCCAGACTTCCTTCACATTGAGGTCGCGATGGTTGCCATTGTACTAAAAAGAACAAGAGAGGAACATATGACATGATTTATGCAGGAAATGAAGGGTGGAGAACAATGCCATAGATTATATTTTTAGCCGCTTGGGATAGGGTGCTTATTAAACTTGCTTTTAAGAGCCCGATCTCCCCTCGAGCACAATGTGCCTCCATAGTGCTAATGATAATCCATGTGCTGAGATTTACTAATTTTCTTTGGTTAACAAAGGCACTTTAACCACACAAAGATTTCAATTTAAGATAAAGGCTGCAAAACTGAGCACATCTTGGGTCCAAATTAATTTCTTCTGCCACAGTCATAAAAAGTTAATCAACATTTCAGACAGTGAGGATATATTCCTCATTGGAGAGTCATGAGCCATTGACCTTGAATTGACCTCCTCTGAACACCTTTAATTTACCTACACTCGTACCACAGGACTGGCAAAATGGCAGACCCGACATTAATCTTTAAACCAGATTCAAGGCTCGATAGAGCGGCAGATGAGATATTTCTCCGCCTAATAAATTCTGTCAGTTCCCCCTTCTTAATGAAAGAAGACAAAAGTAAAAGGGGTATAAAAGTGATAATGGTCGCCAACACCGTGCCACTGTGCGTTGACGAACTGCTCTATAGTCACGGATTCTGATTGGAAGGGTAACATTTCAGTGACCTGAGTGAAAGTCCGGGAATTCCATCATTTTCATGAGGTATTTTTGCCGCTGACCTTTAGTCGGTCGCCATTGAAATTTGAAGCCGTCTAGTCATTTTCAGTTTACGAAATGACGCTCCTGTGCCAAAAGATGATCACGGCGCGAACAAAAGACTCAGTCTTACGCCTCTGTTAACAACTGCATCTCGCTCCACTAAATGAAACAAACGTCGTTCGTTTCACTGGATCATTAGCCGAAAATATCCCGTTTCCATAGATGTTTTTTCTCCCATCGCGGAACGACAAATGACAGTTAATGATTTATATTATACTATAAAAATGGAAATTCGAGGATAAACAACATTTTTCACTATTAAAGTTTCCTATTTTAGAAGACGGATAGAGCAAAGCTACATATTCCAATAAACACTGGGCTGTGACTTTCAGGCTCTTTTCGCAAGGAGAAAACACTTCTACATAGGCA
The DNA here is from genome assembly GCA_005784505.1 of Bagarius yarrelli. Taxonomy (NCBI): domain Eukaryota; kingdom Metazoa; phylum Chordata; class Actinopteri; order Siluriformes; family Sisoridae; genus Bagarius; species Bagarius yarrelli. The sequence goes on along the minus strand of VCAZ01000035.1, from coordinate 323,938 downwards.
ATACCTTCAACTAGCTGACTGTCAGACTGTCCCTGAAACCAACATCTCATTTATTTTACAAGCAGCTTCGGCTTGTTCATGATGTCACAGCTGTATTATGTCTGTGCCTCCATACTGGTAGTCAATCTCTGCACACTGACTTAATACTTTTAAAAGGTCCCGCTTCAGGGGACGTGTACTCACACCATGCATTTTTTTCAGACACATTTTATCATTTATGTCCACACTGTATTTTGACTCAACATGCAACCTACAGCTTAACCACTTCTTCAAAAATAAGCACTGACTGTATGAACTGATCTCACCACAGGCAGGAAATATAGCATTGAGCATCGGTTTCGGATGACAACAGTAACTCTTTCAGAAACAAACAAAAAGATCAAGTTTTGTTGTAAAACATTTCAGCTATTAAAAAAAAAAACAAAAAAAAACTTCTAATCACATAGTGGTTAAGGTTTAAAAGTAACAAAGGTTATAAGATCAGATCCCACCATGGTCGTGCAATAGATCCTTTGTTAAAAGATCATGATCCTCATCCCTTTTAGCTTGTTTAAAAAATAAACAAATAAATAAATAAAAATCCTGTCCAACATTAAATGTTACCATAATGGTCATATGTGTGTGGTTTATAAACATCTCACTCCAGATTCAGTCCCAATTCACCCATAGAATAACCCTTTAACCTTTTGCACTAGACTTTGGAGTGTGGAGGTGGGGATCGGCTCCATCAGCCTAAGGAGCATTAGTGAGTGTAGGCAGGTGAAAGGGTCTGGTGCACATGTCTGCATTCCAGATATTCCCAAGGGTGCTTATTGAGGTTGAAGGCTGAGGTCAAGACTATGTGAAGATTCGAATCGTGTCTTCTTGGAGTTTGTTTTGTGCACAGGAGTATATTTCATAGTACCGTGTGTTTTAAAAGGCCTACATATAGGCAGAAAGGTCAATGATGGTACAATTAAAATAATTTAGCAAGACAGTTGTATCATTTTAGCCAAAAGAGGAGAGGAAGCTAAACATTCAGCACTAAATAGACTGAGGCACCTAAAATCTTACATTTGAGGAAAAATGGGAATTGAGCACTAAGCCTTGCAGTGTAAACAGAGCCATATTTAGATGTATATATGCCTTCATTATAGGCCAGCTGTCAGACTTACCAGGTACCACTGCTGTGCAAACTTGGGGTCAACTGGCTCGGAGTAAATATCCCTTTTCTTCCTCGGCTTCACCACCTGCTGCTCCGCCCATTTTACCTTAAGAAAACATGGTTTTTATAATTATCTTGACAATAACACACAAGAGTTAGTATAAAAACTCATGTTTAAATTATACAATCAAAATTTTAATGTTAAAAATGAAATGTTGGGTTCGACACACTTCGAACCTTTACTATGGTTACATTGCATGTTGATGTAAATTAACTGGCTCATGTTCATGTCCATCTAACTGAAAAATGATCCTATGACAAGCATCCGTGCTCTCTGAAGCTTTACATTTAATCTGCCAGCATCTACCAGGCATCAGCAGTGCTGAAATTAGATGTTATTTTAGATGGGGAGGCGAAAGGTCATTGCATGAGTGCCTGGAAGAAGATAATATGCCCATCAAAAATAAACAGCATTTCTATCTGCAGACTGACTTAAATATTTCTCTCTTACCAGATGTGTGATTACTAAATATCCAACAGTTGCTCCTAAACTCCCATCACCAAAAGGATTTTAATGAGAAACATGAACAGTGGTACCTTGACTTATGTGTGTCCCACCTAACGAGCATTGAGATATGGCCAGTTTTTTGCTTTGAGTTGCAAGCTAAAATTTGGGTTACGAGCCAGCTTCAGAAATCCAACCGCTAGTTGGATTCCCAGCATCACGTGACTCACTCGATATCTAGTTAGACATGCACGTTAGAAAATGTGTTAGCAAGTGGAGTCGCCTGATCTCCAAGGTAAATGCTGAACGGATTAATGGCTTTTTAATTTATTTCAATAGGGAAAATTGATTTGTCATTTAAGTTACAAGCTCTGTCCTGGAACATATTAAACTTGTACAGATTTTGTTTAAGTGATGTAGTTATACATACATAGTTAAACATATACACATTGTTTTACAACAAAACATGCTTCACTGCTTATTAGGGATGCACCAGTACTGGAAAAATACCGGTATATATTTTATTTAAAACAGTACAACGCCGTCATTCTTCTCAATTAGTTTTTTCATACGCTGCTGTTCCACAATTCACCTGTAGGTGGCTGCTGACCGCCACTACTATGAAGCAGCAGACAGAGCGAGAGGTTTATTAATGCTTTTACTTTGGCTATCGGAGTCTAAAATCTAAAGAAGATCTGAGAGAAAGAAATAGAGACAAAAAGAAATAATGTAACTTGGAATATTAATTTGACTGGTAAAATAACCCTTAACACTAGAGCGACATTTGTTGAAATGTATTATGTAAGCTGACCTGCAGTGTTAAAGCACTTACTAATCAAGGTCAAGAATTATGGCTTTTCCTGCCATTATATAATGTTATAATCTAATGTTCTTTTATTAAATAAGCTAAATAGTATGTTATTTATTTTATTTACACAAAGGCACATCATTTCCGTCTCTACATTCTCGCTTGGTGGTGCTGGAAATTGAAACCACGATCCAATCAGCTTAACCACTGATCTATGACCTTGTACTAATTACTAGATTAATATTCTGTAGAGCAAATTCACACAGTATTAACACAAAGTAAATACACCATCGTGTCAGTAATAGGAACTATAACCACAATGAGAGAAAGAAAAAAAAAAATTTGGGAATAGACTAACGGCACAAAAAATTTTTTTTGCCCCACTCTTGCGGTGCAATTCCACGCCCGTAACACAAACATGCACAGACTAGACAGCGATTCATCAGGAAACTTAAAAGTACAGTTAGTAATTCAATTCAATTCAGTTTTATTTGTATGGCGCTTTTTACAATGGTGACGGTCACAAAGCAGCTTTACAATTGAAGAAATTATGAGACAGAAATTAGTTTGTCCCTGATGAGCAAGCCGGGGCGACGGTGGCAAGGAAAAACTCCCTGAGATGAGATAGGAAGAAACCTTGAGAGGAACCAGACTCAACAGGGAACCCATCCTCATTTGGGTGAGAACAGGTAGCAGGGATTATGTGGTTACATTGTGTGTGTGTGTAAACAACTATAATCATTAGTCCTTAGCGAGCAGCCGGAACGTCTTAGTAACAGTACTAAAATATCAAACACAAAAGTAGTCCCTGATTACACGCTGCTGCTTTAGTGGAACTAATTCGTAGAAGGTACACAAACTACATGAGCTATATTTGACCATCAAAACACACCACAATCGAACAACACCATATTCCTGTCCAAAAAAATCTATCTGTCCAAAAGAAACACTGCAACCATGACATCTTTCAGACCCGTTGACTCCTGTAGTCGACTCCAGAGAGAAAATACGACTTTTCGCTTTGTTTTTAACCAGTCTACAGACAGCGTGTGCAGAGGTATGCAAATAAATACGTTGAGAGTCTGAAAGCCTATCAATGTTCAGACCTAACCTTTTGATTGGACGAATTTTTCAGGTGTATACTAGGATATACGAAACTGCACTGAATTGATTTTTGCATTTTAATTAAGTACATTCAACAGACCCCCAACCCCCTCAGGTGTTTTTTTTGAAAGGTAGGCCTAAACAGAACCCTGTCAGACAAACTCCTGACTAAGACATATCACACAACCTCTTCTGAATGGCAGTAAAGTGACATCAGTCACACCTGAAAAAGCTGTGAAGAAAGTGGCATAGCTTCGTCTTAGTGGTTACTCAGGGGAATAACCAAGACACCCCGCAGTTACGGATGCACATCCCTTTTAGGCAAGTACATCAAAGGTTTAATTGAAAACGCTTTCATTCTGAAAGCAACACAAAACAAGGGGAACCAAAAAAAAAAAATTATTTTACGTCAATACATCAGTTAACATTAACCTGTTGACCCAAAAACGATGGCGGAAAATTATATGCGGTCTACCTAACCTACATACTGGAGTTTTACAGCTTCTTTCTAAATTTTTTTTTGGGTCTCCAGAAATAAATGTCATCAATTTTTGTTTTGTGTGGTTTCATTTTACACTTATTCAGAGTAAAATTTTATTGTGTTTTTTATATTGAGAGCATGTCCACTGTAGTGAATCACAGGACTATTTTATTCTGTAAAACAAGCTTGTTCTTATGGTGGCCATGTATGATACAGCACTAGTTCCTAGCATACCAGCTATTCAAAAGATACATCAACAGAAAGTCCAGGTTGTCCTCTTTACAAAATGGCAGCAATTAATGGAGTAGCTCAAAAAATTCAAAAAAAGGTCCCTTGCAGAGGACACAAGTGAATGGGCGGGGTCTCACACGGTTAAAAATGAACTAAAATACACAAACAATAGTTCAACTTGGAGCAACACCACATATGACTAATATGTACAGACTTAAGTGCTTTATGTTAAGCCTCTCTGTCCTAAAGTGATTTATGGAACACCATCAAGCATTTGCTAACAGTTTCCCCATGCGGTTGATAATGTATTTATGACCCTGGTAAGACAGTTGCACTTATGTTTTGATGAGTTACCCGGACGTGGAGCTGATATGACCTACTTCCAGATTGATGATTATGTAAAAACACTATACATGTGAATTTGTTGATTAAGCTGACAGGACCGGCACTGGAAGATTTTAACATTCAAGCTATCAGTTATTACAGTTATTAATTGTGAAATCAGTAGTGTGCCAAAGAATTGGTGCGACTTAGCCTAACAACAAATAAACTTATCAACACAAGACTTACAAATCCAGTAGTAGGAAGGTTAAATCCCCATCAGTTATGCAACCTGTTGCCTCTTTTAGCTTAAACCACTGAGTGTAAGCTGACTTAGCTTTCTTTGTTGACTCTGCCATGGTGTTTTTGATACTAGATTGTTTTTGTCTCATAGTTACCTGTTGGCTAACTCCATCCAGGCTACCAGAAACTATGTGACAGATCGCACTCTTCCATTTATAAGTCATGGGAGGGCTATGTGAGCCAACCCGATCATGAAACTTACAGTATGTGGGGGGTAGCCGTTGGGAGGCTGCTCGGGTAACAGCAGCAGTAAAATTGATCCGGTTATGAGTTGTTGTAGTGCTGAAATAATTTTAAACATTATTGTAGGGTCGAAAAAACAAAACAAAAAAAGGGGAATTTTTTTCCAAAGCCCTTTGTTGTTCCTAAACACATGATCTTTTATTATGTGGGAAGTGGTAGATCAGGGGTTAACCTGCTAGACGGAAAGATCATAGTTTCAAATCCCAGCGTCACCAAGCTGCCACTGTGAGAAATGTCGCTCTGGATAAGGCCAACTGACGGGAAAAAAAAGCAACAGACACAAAAGCAAGCACTGAACCATGACTTTATATCTGACACTAAGTCAATCCACTTAGTGAGTGTCTTAAGACTTTTCCCCCTTAGATTGAAAGTTTTCTTTCCAATAAATTACGCTGTGTTTTTTCAGAGAACTAAAATCTAACGTCATGCTACAGTCCTGATCTATTAAGCTTTTTTTTTTTTAAAATAAGGGATACTTGCGTTAGAGTAGAACAAGGCAAGTAATCAGAGATTAACTAAAGCCGAGCTTATTTTTATACTGACGTTAAAAGCTTTCTGTGACCGAAGATGGAGGATAATGAGATAAGTTCAATTTCTTTTTATTTCTCGCAGGCAGGAGACAATGGCGAGCTCAGCGATTAGACTCTAATGAGAAAATCAACCGCACTTACCATGAGCGAGTTGATCATGTAAACCTGTGACTAAGGGTAGATTACCTACATAGAGCGGCAACACAAGTTAGATCAAATTCATTTCAACACCAAGTAGCGTTGAGGTTCAATGATGAAATGTGTGTGTGACTGAGAATCTCTTGATCCCTCGATTAGAAACGGGTGTGGTCAGGAGTGTGTACACAGTCCTGAATATCAACATTCTGGCATTTTAATTAATGCATGAGGACAATTTCTAAAGTAATCAGAAACAAGTTCGTAACTGTTAAAAGCACGCCACTATTGTATGCCGATATTTGTATGCAGACCCATTTGAATTGCTAAGAAGCAAAGTGCCTGATCCGCTGACGCAACTACTGAAAGCAAAATCAGGGTTTTCAAAAACAAAAACAAACAAGTGAGGCTAAACAAGCCAGCATTTTTTTGCTGTTCAGAATTTTAAGTGGATAAAAATATTAGCTTGAGCATTGAGGGGAGATTTTTTTCCCCTAAATAATCGGGAAAAACTGAATGATGGAGACCAGAAGCTTCAACAGTGGAGATAAAAATCGGCCCACTTCAGACTGTTCCAATCCAGCAGCCGGTGGTGGGCAGCACATTATCTGAAGGAGACATTTGTCTGTCTGGATGAAAATTATTGCAATTTCCTGTTTTGCAGGCTGCTGTTAAAAGTTGAGACAAAGCTTTGATAATTTTCCAGGGATTTCCTAGTTTTATGTATAGTCAAGGATCACTTCAAACTAGTAGACGCAATATGCGAAAGAGCAAATCACACGGTTTGATCACAATGTTTTCTGGCCGCAAGTTGTTACTGGTAATACGGGCTGCCTACAATTCAGCAAGGCTCCCATTTCAACTTGGCACTAAGGGAGCAAAAGAATTCAACAACAGGAAGTGGAGCAGGGCAGCAAGCGGAAATTTCATCAAGCCTTGGGCAGGTTGGGCAGAGGAATCTGGCAGAACTGAGGGTTTTTTAGTAGAACCATTGCTTAAAGGATTTAAATTCGGTGCCTTAAGAAAAAAAAAACAAATGTAGTACAGTTACATAAACAGGAATAATTGATCCTCACATGTGATCAGAAATAATGTGAGGATTAAATCACTCATGTACAGGAAAGTTGCTTCAGACCATGTTCTATATTTTGGACAGTTTTGGAATCAGTCCTATCTTGTTAAAAGAACATAGCCATTAGTGATATACTTGCTCCAAAAATCACATTAACCTTTAACAATCCTTAGAGGAGCTTAGATAATGAGTTTAATCGCACGAGCTGGATAGCAAAACCCAAGTAATAAGAAAGGAAAATCTTTTTAAAAGGCAAGACTTAATTTATTTGGCCATCAAAATCTAAATTAATGGCTTTGTAAGCTCTGGGGCTAGTCTGGTCTGTAGGTGTGGGACATTCATACAGGTAACAGAGACGCATTGACTTCCCACCCAGTGAGCAGTCATTGTGGCGGGATCCCAGGTGGTCTCATTATTCACACACCCCATCAGTTTTACACTCCAGACTAGAGTGGTTTTTACACCTATAGCTAAAGCCAGGGTTACTCCAGCAAGCAGACGTTACCACCCCCTGGAAGGCGGGTAAAGGCACATGCTTATGCACTCAGCGATTTCCATTAAAGAGAATTCAAGCCGCTGGAACTGAAGGTGTGCGGATCATGTTTCATGTCTCCTCTGATCTCGCCATCTGGGTTGAAGCATATGGTGAGTGAGTGACATGCAGGCGGCTCTGAATAGCTGCAGATGTTGGGGCGAGACATTGGAGCCAGCTCGACTTCAAACTCTTGTGTTTCAAAAGTTGTCAAAGTAGAAAGAAGGTGGTCCTTTATGAGGTCTTAATGAAACATTGCACAAATATGGGAGGGGAGGGAAGGGAGTGTAGCCGGAGGACATGGCACCACCACAGAAAATTCTGAAAGGTCTCTTAAAGTGCTTTCAGTTAAAGTATAGCAAAAGAAAGCAAAGATAACATGCGACCAGGGCTGTGACAGTCGACATGACCAATGTGCCCCCACTGGCCAGCAAACTCCTATTACCATCTCAGGAAGTTTTTCCTTGCCACTACCGCCCTCGGCTTGCTCATCAAGGACAAACTGATTTCTATTTCATAATCATCATGGATTGTGTAAAACTGCTTCAAGACAATGACCATTGTGATTTAAAAACGCTACACAAAAAATTTTATAGAATATTTAGAAGAAAGCATGTGAGGGAGAGGACTACGTGTGTTTGTATGCATGCGTGTGTGTGATATATATATATATATATATGTTTCTTTTGAATATCTGGAGGCGGTGCAGAACATTTCTCACATACCTGGGGTTCTCTATGCAGGCGAATGTGTGTTCCTCTGTGCTGAGATAAAGACCTTTTCACCACCCTGCGGTGCCGAAAATGGTAGTAGTCTCCAAATATCTGCCAAAACACACAGAGATATGAAAGAAACGTTTAGACTTGCATCTCAAAACATGAGCTCAGCAAAGCACAACGTTTTTTCCATCCGAAATAAAAAAAAAGCCAGTCAAAATGCATTTTCTCGGAAAACTGTTGCGTTACAACAAATAAAAACATATCACCTTTTGCGTGGCCTTCACTTAAAGAAAAGTCTGTTAGGTAGTACATCTACAGAACAAGCACGAAGAATAATAATAATAAAAAAAAAAAAACAACTAGTCAGCATGAGACACTAATAAACTACAAGGCAAGACAGATATAGTGACGAAAAGAAAAGAGAAAAAGCAGAAAGACAGACGTGCTCTACTCTCCGAAATAAAGAGAAAAAAAATCTATAAGAATTAAATCCACAGCTACGCTTAATGAAGCTGCCAAGTTAAAATGTCCATAATGAAGGCAGACAGCATGGATTAAGCTGCTCCAGCTTTACAGGTCAATTCGAGCACTGCAGGAGCCACAACCATGACCTCATTTTTAGATAAAAGGAACAGACACTATAATGAATGCATCCATCCTGATGTACTGATCTGAAGTCAGCTGGGCCTCACAGACACCAAACTTTTAAGCTTTAGTTTTCGAGCAGATTGATTTTCTGTCTGATGTATGGGGGAAGGCAGAAGTTCATGCATGCTAAACTCCTGACACTATTGTAAGAAGCCTCATTTTTTTTTTCTTTTTTTTAAAATGGGTGATGAAAAGGCTGTAAGATGTGATAGAATGTAAAACTAATTTTAACTCTAGAATCCTTGCAAAAAGAAATTAATGACCTCTGAATGTCAGTTAGTTGCCCCAGGCTTGCTCATTAAAAATAAAAAAAAAAATGTACACATTAAGGGTAATATTCTTAAACTTTTGTTCTGTTTCTCATGTAAAGCTGCTTTGAGACAATGTCTAATTAAGAGCTTTAAAACAACAAAAAAATAATTGTTTAATTAGATTCTACAGCTGATTAGATCACCGTCAGCCAGAGCAGCAATGAGAAAAGAAAAACTGACAGAAAATCGGATTTTAGACTTCAGGTTACGTTATATTAAAAAAAAAAAAAAACGACCACCTTCTTGGTCAATAAAGGTTGCTGTATAGATGAGACCTTCTAGTGGAAGGACACTAAAGCTGCGTCCGAAATCGCATATTTCTATACTATATAATAGACGAAGACGCGAGGTGATTGCTTGGGGAGAAGAAGTTGTTCCTTGTGGTTAAATTGCCCTTAACATCATACAAGTTAAACATTAGCCGGCTTAACTTTTTTTGCCGTTGTGACATCGTATGTCACATGACAATACCAACATGCGTCCAAGTTTCATTCACACTACATATAACGCTAACACAAATGTACTAAGTACTCAATAAGTATGCCATTTTAGATGCAGCAGAGCTTTCTTAACTCCGTCCATAAGCACATGTTCTGGATGTTGTGGTTTGGTACTGATCCAATTGTAGAACATGTTTAAATGTATTGCAGTGCAACTCTTTGCATTGGGCGTTGGTTTTAAAACAGACATAGTAATGGTTTGGTGTTGGTGGTGAAACTTTGGGAAGGCAAACCAAAACAAGTAGGATAAGAAGGTTGTCAGTCCTGATCTGTTTCCAATTCTATTCTATTTAATCTCGGCGTAAACAGCTTGAATTACATGTCAACACAAATCCCACGAGCCAAACAAAACCCAGCATGGCAGAGAAAAGACAACAGCAATCCGAAAACAGTTGTTTGAGGCGGTGAAGCAAGCAGGAAGGTCTTGCAACCATAGAGAATCACAGATTAGAGAATGGGGAGGAAACATGAATAAAATGTTTATAGCATATTGACATATGCAGGATGGAAGAGAAGGAGAAATGTTGGGGGTGATCAGGAAGGGAAATGACAAGCAGCCACTTTGTGATCATAAATCTCTTAAGCAGTGAATGTTGAACTGTAGAGCCAAGAGCACTTGCACAAGACACAGATGGATGTAGAAATTCTAGCACTTGGCCTTAAGCAAGCACAGAGATTAAAATCATGAGAAGACTTTGAACGTCTCATTGACCAACCATCAGGAACTTCAAAAACATTGCAACACAACACAGAGCGGCGACACGTCTTTAGCCTCTGATCCTGACATCCGCAGCAAAGCCTATAGAATGCAGATGTTCTTGCTAAAAATCTGGGACCTGCACTTGCTTTGCATTTCGAAAGGAATGCCAAGAACGTTCCAGAGAAAGATATATTTGGACAAGGCTGGAAAACCTTAAAAAAAAATAATTAAACTAGGCAAGACGCAGAGGTAATGCTAGCCTGTCAGCACTAGACTGCACTAACAACTAAAAGCGGTGCGGTGTCGTTAGAAATGCGCAGGCGGCCTAATTACCTCCCAGTATACGTTCGACTCATCGTGTGGGTTCAGGAAGGAGAGCTGAGCAGCATGAAAGATTGCAACTGGATTCCCACATTCCCACAAATATTAGTGCAATCATCTACAATTAGGCTTCAACTAACCTGCCAGCATTACGTAGCATTAGATCTCTGAAATATCTACGCTGTAATCTTTACAAGCACAATTTCCCCCGCTACATGGTCAAACGGAATGCAGAATGTACGACAGGTAGAGTAGCGAGTTACATTCGCAGCAGCCTCTCGGGATCGTTAATGAAATGAAGGAAAACAGCTGAGAAGCTTATTGAAATGCAATGCCATGTGCGTTTAAAAATAGTCCAGCAGTTGCTTATATTCCAATTATATAAAGGTCACAATCAACTCGTAGTAACAATCAACGCAGACCACCTGAAAATAAGAATTTATGCTGCAGAAACCTACAATCCCTTATTCTATAAGCCTAGATCAAAGCATGGCTCACAGAGAGACAGAGAGAGAGAGACAAAGAGAGAAAAAGACAGCAATCAGGAGAAAGAGGGGAAAAAATAGAGGAAGAGAGAGAGACGCACAGAGAGGGAGAGAGAGAGAGACATGGCGACCGAGAGAAAGAGGGAGAAAACAAAGAGAAAGACGCACAGACAAAAATAAGATAGAGAAACAAAGTTTAAGAGTCCTTGTAAGGTCTTAAAATAATAAATCGTAAAGTTTCGATAAAGCAGTGCAAACCTTTTTTGCAACAGCTTCTTCATGCACTTCAAAAGCAGATCACTGTTCGCCTAATCATATACATCAAGCACAAAATACAGGTCCGCAGCATCTGCAGTGGGAGTTAAATATACGGGTTTTATAGTCTTAAAAACACACCATATCTCAGCCAGACATGCGAATCCAAGCAAGTGTACAAGCAACAGATGAGACGTTTCCCCCTCCTAAATTTCAGGCCATTATTCACAGCCTGAATCCCAGCAACAAAAGATAGCCATTAGGGATTTTCCACCCAGGAGGAACTTGTTCTACATTTCTCCCTGACCCTTTGATCCAAGTGTGTTATTTTACTTCAACCATATGTTGTCCTCTTTAATATTAAAATTTTTACACTTTTTACAGACACCTTTCTATTTTTAGTAGGAGTCAACACAGTCTCCGTGTTATTCATGCATACACACACTAATACCTTGAACCAGAGGTGTGAATAGAGACACTGAATCTGTCGAGATTTTTGTTTTGGTCTCCTCGTGCGACTATGTGTAGTCAGTCAGATGTGTTAAAGGTTTCAGAAAAACACAACCCAAAAAAGTTTAATAAGCTAAGCATTTAGGTAGAAATGGTGGCCTGTTCCCTTAGTAAGACTGGACACATTTAATGCAGAAAAAAGAGACAGGTTTTAAATCCAGTCCCACTAAAAACTGCATTAAACGTTCATTTATACAGTATGTGCGCATCGGGACACTCGCACAATTTTATTTATTGTTTAAATTTACTTTAAAAATGCAACGCAAAGACACTGATGGAAGCAATCTTGTACCAAACAAAAATCACTTCTATTAGTGTCTTTGCATTGAATTTCACAATATTCGCATGAGTCGATTAGATATATGCACGTTTGGTGTGAAGGCAGCATTAGTCTTATTCTGCACCCAAACTTTTCATGTTCCCAGATTATACCATTTTTCTATTTTATTTGTTTAGCGCTTTTTACAATGGTGATTGTCACAAAGCAGCTTTACACAATCCAAGAATTTATAAGATGAAAGAGAAACAGAAATCAGTTTGTACCTGTACCGGTGGCAAGGAAAAACTCCCTGAGATGGAAATAGGAAGAAACCTTGAGAGGAACCAGACTCGGAGAACCCATCCTCATTTGGGTGAAAAACAAGTAGCAGGAATTATGCGGTTACATTGTGTGTGTGAGAGCAACTTAAAACATTAGTCCTTAAACGTTTTCAGATTATTCTCTCTGTATCCCCTGTACTTATATGCCCAGATTTATTTCCCCTCAATTCAAAGATCTGTTGCACAACTCCATGCATATTTGGTTTTTCTTTTAATTTCTTTTGCTTATAAAACTAAAGTGAAGAACAGCATTTTTTGGATAAAACAAGGGGCCAAGAATGTCAAGGATACATCAATGCTGGCAAATAGTGCCATGCAATCCAGGATTTTTTTTTGCTTGTACTTTCACCACAGAGGTCAGCTAAGCACTCTGTTTATAGATGAATGCTGATAACCTGTATAATCAGCATCATAAAAGTAGGAAGTAACAAGCGACCATGATAAAAACCCAGTCACATACTGCCAGCTTTCACAACTGAAGAATTACATAAGGGTTTGCCACAGGAAGCCCAGGCCACCAATTTCAAAGAGGTCAGAGATCTGTCTTTTGGAACCTTCCTAGGCTCAGAGTCAGAGTCGGTATCTAGCTAACTACCCTCCTCGAATAAGACCATGCACTTGCTTATTCCAAACTTTAAGTCAGCGGTTCATGATGAATTTATACACATTCCAGAGCATGATTCCTAGAGGCCCTTGAAGAGCTCTAAACATAGATTAGTCTGCACTACAAAGTACTGGTGTGCACAGATGACCAATTAGACCCATTTCTCAATAGTGCAGCTGTGCCAGAAATGTGCCAGTGCCATACTCACCCCAGGAACCCTTAACGACTGCCCAATGGCACGTTTCCCTGCTTTTTTTTTTTTTTTTCTAAAAATGAGGCTATTAGTATTTCATCTACTGAAACCAAATCCCCAAAAGGATTCCTCACAAATTTATGAAGAGGCCCAGAGGATAAGGCAGCAGCTGTGTTCCAGCTTTTCAGAGTATAGAGGAAAAACCACACATTCTGTTATGCTTTTTATCAGCAGCCTTGAAATACGCTGGCACATGAGAAGTTATAGTTGTTACAGCAGGAAGTCCGCATTGATTTAAGCATCATCATTTCTTCAAGATGTCGACACCACAGAGAGGAAAACTGTGGAAAGAATGCGATAGTGCGCACATTGGCTTACTCGAGTCTGAACACTGCAAAACCGTGAGCCTTATCTGCGGGTTCTTCAGAATCTATTGAAGACTGATCGATCCGATGCCAAACACAGTCCTTCACATGTCAGTGCCCGTGAACTCGCCATTCCTTCAGTGTGTGCTTACTGGTCAATGATCTTAAACTGAACTAAAAGTGGAATCTTCTTAACATGGCAAATTACACTACATTATAATGGGTCATTTGCACTGGTCACAGAGTCAGAGGCAGATTAATGGTGACTGGTAGTGTGAGAAAGGATGAAAAGGCCAGTGAAAGGCCACCAACATCATCCAAACACTTGACAGCCGATGGTTACTATAGAAACTCCAGAATGTCGGTACAGAATTTCCGGTTATAGCTGCAGAGATGAGCAGTGTATTAGCAGCATGCCCATAAGGAGGCAAAACAAATGTTTTTCTACACACTTTTGTTTGTTGTACAATGTTGTGTAGTAAATACGAATGTGCAGCGGTGATCGCAATGTTAGAACTCTTCACAGCACATCCATAAAAGCATGCTAAATTCGCTAAATTCGGAGCTCTGAAATTTACTTCATGCAGCTTAATATCATAGCCTCAGAATTTCAGCCTTGTGAAAATAATTAATTACATGGTTTTTTTTTTTATAGTAAAAATAAACAAATTCAAATGATGAAATCAAACCATCCAAAAACAGCAAAGAAGCCATAACGAGCTTTTTTTTTTTTTTAATTTAGTGTAAAGGGGGTCGACTGATGGATTTTAATTAATGCTGACCCAAAGCGCCCCCCCCCCCAAAAAAAATAACATTAGCTTCAGCAACTCGGACAAGCGGCATTAACCAGATCTAAATACTCTGTCCACACACTTTGTTAATGAAAATTATGTAGCCTGTGTATTGATTAATTTTTTGAGCCCTGATGAAAGATAATGGTATTTAACGTAGTGTATATATCCATGCTGGAAGGGCACTTGCAGTAAAATATTGTAGCATTTTGCCAGAAAGCAACACTGTTAAACCATATAAGGCTTCTAAACATGCACAACATTTCCATCTGACTGCCCGAAGTCTACAAGGCAAGCTGTTCACGGAAATACTCAGCTATGTGACCTCTATAAATCCAGTCACATAGTCTAACTTAGGCATGCGATGATAAATGGTTATGCAGTATCCAGTGATATATAGTGAGACACGATTTCTCCAAAAATAAAAAAAAAAATGCATAGGTCTGGAAGATGGAGCCTGATTTCGACAGCAGAGCAGAAAAACTATCAGACATTTAAGCTTGTCCTGACAATGTCTGGTTTCGTTCTAAAATCAAATCAGTTCAGCTGCAGGTTACGACAACAATTCCATAGAAATCGTACAAACACTCAAACGCACACTTGAGACAGCATGCATTCCTTATACATTTACGGCGCTCAGCAGACGCCCCATCCAAAGACACTGAGGCTCTTTATCCAACTGAGCGGCTAAAGGTTAGCGGTCACAACCCAAAACGTTATACCTTTATCATGTTTAAAAAAAATTTACTGTGTAGAACTGGAAAGGGCAGCTCACAATTGCATCATTGTTGGTATAATTACAAAATCCTTTGACCTACATTAGAATGCCTTTCTACCAGTTTTCTCTGGTGGAATTCATAAAAAAAAAAAAAAAAAAAAAAAAAAAAAAAAAAAAAACATGACTATAAATGTACATTGTATTATTGCCGGGGCTTGCAAACATCATGCCTTATTAGCAGGGTATTTAGGGCTGGCCTCGGGTATAAGTCACGGCCTGTGACCTCGGCTTTTAAAGGGGAACGGGCCTCATCCTACACTATCTGACTCAAACACATTGAACTAAAACACACACTCAGTGAGTGAGTAAATACATCAGCCAACAGTCTTTGCTGGTCTTTTAGATTATTAGGCACAGGCATTAGTAGAGTAATTTAACAAATAAAATACATTTGCTTTACGCATGACAAAAATGCCTTTTAGTCAGCGTGCGAGTTAGTGAGTGTTTATCATAGTGGCGACAAGTCGAATGATATAATAAGCTTTTAACTTTCACATTTCGTGCTCAATCACCTCACAGACAAGTGAAATTCCATTAGGTTTTCTCAAGGGCACAAACACAGCGAGCTTAATAGACTGGTGATCAGTGGCCACGTTACAGAGCATGTGAGCTGGGGAAAAAAAAAAAAGACTAAAAACACACCATGACTGCTCACCAGCAATTACTTCAAGGTTCTGTGAGACAGTCATGTGGCCACCGCAAAAAAATGGCTGCTTGAGTGAGTCTTGGGGGAAAAAAACAAAAAAAAACCCAAAAAAAACTTAATAGCCTTGAGATTAAATTCTACAAAACAACAGCATCTCAAAAGGGCTTAAACTTTTTCAGTCGAAGCAAAGATTTCTAGTACTGTGATTCCTGTCTCTAAAATGCTGTTCAAATGGAACAAGGACAAATAAAGCTTCATAAAACCGGAGAAACGGTAAATATTGCCGAAGGAGCAACTTCACTAATCAGTCCTCATTTAAAGATCAATAGAACTTTAAACAGGTTCCATGAAAATGACGTTTCTGGGAAAGAGACAATGACTAACAATCCGATAAGCAATCCGTTACACAGTCCAACCTACTTTCAAATTAAAAGAATGTTTAGGATTAAGCACATGGATGAAGAGTAGTCAAGTTGAAGGAGCTCTTGCATTAAACATATTGTTGGGGGATCACCTCAAAAGACTATTACAAAGGGATAAAAAACAAACAAACAAAAAAAAACAACTTGTGCTTGCCACAAAAAAAAATCTTAACAGAATTTACATACAAGCTGTAAATCCGACTGAAACTAGATGCAATCCAATATCACGGTCAAAGCAAAGCCAAAAGTCGAAAGAAGCCTGAGGTGTAGGGGGAAAAAAAATCTGCTCTACACTTTGAAGAATCTTTTAATATAAAGTCCTTCTAAGGGTTAGGCAAGGTGAAATGATTTTTATAGTCCATGTAGTGAAGAAAGGCAAGTTGAGCTGCAATGAGGAATAAGGACACATGAGGATTGATTAACCTCATAAACTAGATGAAACGCATGGAATCAGATTAGACAAGGTCCAACCACTCTAAATGGCCAATCATACTTTTCTTCTAGAAATAAAACAAGTTTATTTCACACATAGATTAGGAGTGGAGTAGGTTGGTACGCATATAAATATTTAACGCCACGAGTTCTCGCTTCCCTGACAGTGTGCCTCTTGTCCCCATTTTCAAAATTAGCTCGGATTACTGCATGAATAAGAATCTGCAGAAACCAGACACATTTTTGGTTTGTTGATTATTCATATGAAATCTGCATGTTGGATGTACATCACAGAACAAAAGACAAGCATACTGCATTGTCCTACATTGACTAAATCCCCAGGGAAATAAATGCTGATTTGCATAACTAAGGTCAGAGCTGAGAGTTAGACTAAAGGTGTGTTGTAAAACACTGAGAACAATGACAGTGCCTTCCCCTTACAAGCCTGAGACACAAGAGGCACCAGCCTGATTAAAATGAGAGAAACTAATAGCCAACTGCAAAGGGAAGCAATTCTGTTTAGCAGTTGTAAAAAAAAAAAAAAAAAAAAAAAAAAACGTGTAAGGTTCTGATGAAAAATAAAAATGAATGCATCCCAAAGAGCTGTGAAATAGTTACAAAAGCACCAAACACATCATATCTGTATTGCGGTTTTAATTAAGCAATTAAGCAACAAACAAATGAAAAATGAACAACGGCACCTTTTTGGGCTTGAACGTGGGTGTCAGATGTTGGCTGTGTGTCTGCGGACTTGTCAATGTTGTGCATAAAGCCGATAAAAAAAACGAGAAATATCAACTTTCAGAATTATTTTTCTGACTTTCTGAGGAATGAACAAGGAGAGGGGAAAAGAAAACAAAAGAGAAATCTGTCAGACTATAGACTGTGGTGGAGTTGTGTACGACACGGTTGAGTGATTCGCTGGCAAGCATTTTCTCCCCCCCATGAATGACAAACATCAAACACACTTGCTCCAAAAAAGGAAGAAAAAAATACCCACACGTTAATTAGTTACTAAAGGATAATTAAGCCTTTAAAAAGATTCGTAAGTGATTTTGTTTGTGTGCGTGTCTGATTTCATTTATATGTAGTTGTGTTGGACTGTTCAATTAAATTACCACTGCTGGGCCCTTAAATAAAGCTCTTAATCCCCAATTCCTCAGTTGTATAAAAGAGATAATTGTTAGTCGCTCTGAATAAGGGTGCCCGCCAAATGCTGTAAATGTAAGAGTAGTTGAAATCTAAGCAATCAGTTATGTTATGCTAGGTTATATGTTATAGGGTATAAGAAAGGAAGCTGCCCCAGTATTTGTCAAACAAACCTTGAGGTTTTAAACTAAATGCAATTTCGTATATACGATGACCAGAAGGAAAAAAAAAATTAATTGATAACATTTTATTTACACACCTGACCACAAAAACTAAAGTATTAATCATTGTATAGTCGAGCAATAACATTAAAAGAAAGTTAATATTAACTATCTGGTGCGTGTTTCAGTAGACGCACTGAAAAGCGGAAAAAAAGTCAATTTCAGTCCGTCCAGGATTTCAAGATGGTTATCAAATTGGGTGTTTGGGATTTTTTGGGGGTTATGGTACCCCAATAGTTAAAGTACATTTACACCCTTATCCAGAGTGACTTACATTTATCTCTTTTATACAACTGAGCAATTAGGGTTAAGGGCCTTGCTTAGGGGCCCACAGTGGTGGCTTGGTGGTAATGGGAACCAAACTCTGGTCTTTCAGTTCAACACCTTAACCACTAAGCCTCCACTTCCCTAAAACTAATAAATAAAATTATTGTAACTATCAATTAGACGAAATCTAATCAAATGCCCGTAGGCCGTCATACTCCTCTGGCTGAAATCACATCTAAATACTCACTGCATGGGTATTCACAGACAGACTGTTTTGACTAGTACGTCAGGATCAGAGCAAAAGTGAATTCAATTACTTTTTACAACTCTATTTGCTGATGACTTTCTCTTGGGTGTTGCTAAGATGATGCCAGTCACTGAACCGCAGCCAGCTGAGCACTCTTTAAAAGAGTTCATAATTTGGGCATGGATGGCAGGAGCGTTGGATGATATATGCAACTCTGATTCAAAAACTAGGGGAACTGCATCTAACTCAGCGCTATCTACTTACCACAGAGCATTCCAGACTGGAATATTAATACCGTGCCAAAAGTCAAATTTGACCCTTTCGGAACTAAAGTTCTACTATACCAAAAAGTGCTGAAGAAGTTTTCCACACAAACCATAAACATGCATTGTCCTATTTTTGCAATATATAAAAAAGCCCATACAGTTGTGGTAGGCAACTTTAAAAAAAATAAAAGTTAGGCGGTGTTAAGGCTGCTCTCCTGTATTATGACGCCCTAATGTAAGTGATATTTGGTTAATAATGCATGTATATTCATATATTAACTATTGTTACTAGTCACTAGAAATGGGCACAAATAGTCCATAGTCAAAAACTAATCTTTAAGAATTGTGTCGATTATAATTCATTGAATCCATTAATAATTTTTAACCATTAACATACCAGACAGGTGAAAAGTTAGTTCATTTCCCAAGCAAGCGTGAGAGCAGAACACGGATCCGTCTATGAGTGTGTTTTTGTGGTCCCACTGAACTGAACTCTACTTTATTTTCCGTTTTCCTTTTTCAGTCACGACGTCACGACGTCATTTCCTTTTTCAGTCACGACGTCACGATGTCCGAAGGCAATTATTATGGCCAAATTCAAATCAGCCCTTGTGCACTCTGTGTGACTTTCTCCATCACAGTGACCTTTTTTTAATGCTGCGTCCACAAAGTACATCATCAAACACGTTTTAATGCGCAAATAATGCCTGAAACAAAAATTTCCACTGTGTGTGTGTGTGTGTGGGGGGGGGGGGGGGGGTGGGGGGGGGGGGGGGTGGGGGGGGGGGGGGGGGGGGGTGTAAAATGGGTAGTATTTTTTTTTTCCGTCCGCTGCCAGAAATGACTAATCGATAACTGATCAAAATTTTACTGAGTAAAGAAATTGAATCAAATGCTTTTACAAACAACAAAAATAAAATAGGTTGGCAGGGTTTCTACTTTGTCACTTTGCATTGCCTGCCACAGCCCTGCCCTGAAACTTTCTTTGGCAAATCAGGCTGATGTCAATCATATGGTCATACAACAACAGGGGTAATGGCACATCCTCTGCTGTTAATGTACAGTTTATAATTATAGTCTTCCGTTGTACACCTACAGAACAAATCTAAGAGGGCCTCCCAAAAGAATTCTACACAGTCTATGGTGACAATAAGCCACTAATAGTAATACTGGCATAACCTGATTTCTAAAAATGCTCAGAAACCAGAGGGAGCTACTCTAGATGTCCACTGCAGGTTATCCGAGGATAAAAGCAATACAAACTGCGGCACACATTTGAAGGCTGGTAGACAAAAGACTTCAGTACAAAGCCTACAATAAAGCACAGTCAGATTCAATAGCTGTTGCTGCGCCAACTGGTCAGATGTAGCTGCAGTGGATGGATAATGGGTCCCGCACAGTTTTTTGATTGCTGAGAAATGAGTCAAAATTCAAATAAGTGAAAACCAGGTCCCCAGATGTTTTACAAGTGTGTGGGTGTTTTTGCTAACAATTTGTTCTTGCGGCTCACATGAATTGCATGGCTGGAGGATCGAATTTTGCTCTTCAGTCTCTAGAGAAAGTGTGTTCTTTTCAAACTGTCTTTTAAAAAAAAAAAAAAAAAAAAAAAAACTCAATACCGGCTTATAAGAGCACAAATTTTCTGGGAATCACTTCAGCAGTACAGGGAATAGAAATATTTTTAAAATCTTATCTTAAAGCTTGAAACTGAGCTTGGATCATTAGGGAACGTTAACTGTTAAGCTGTTGGCATTTACTGGGCTTTGTTTATTAGTTTAACGCTATTCTTAGGAAAGTACGAGGTAAAAGGGGAATGTTTACGCACCATACAGAGCAAGCAGTATATCAGATAAAAATCATACCAGGAAGTGCAGGGAAACGTCTACCACTAAGGATAATTTCGGCAATCTCCAGTACAGGAAACACATGCTGACTAAATGATGGCTTTAAGCACGTTTACTCAACATCTGGAATCTGGTGATATTTTAAAGAGCAACAGGAGGAAAAAAAAAAAAGTTTACATCTCCTTATGAATCCCATTATTAACAGTATTGCATAGATTCTCAACTGGCTTTTTGTTAACATCCCTCCAATAATGAAAAAGCAAAAACGTGCTTGCAAATTAGCCTTACAAAGAAACCATCCTTAGATTGCAAAGATCTAAATGTTTTAGACATGTCCCTGGTGTAGCTATTTGGTTTAGCATTACGTTCTCACTTCAGTAGAACACCAAAAGACTTGAGTAAAGGCTCAGTCTTTCGTTCTCAGACTGCAATTAAAACTAAATTCGGTATAAAAATTAGAACTACACTTTGCATTTTATGTTAATTGCATAATGATCTTTAGACATTTTTGACTGAATTTAGTAAACATACATCTCTGCACATGCACACACATTTTGGCCAGTACATGCATGTTTGTTCGCAAGAAAAATGTCATTCAGCTATTAAAACAACAAACATTGACAGCATATGTGTTCCAATTGCTGAAGCTGAAAAACTTGTTTAGGGAGGAGCAGTAATGGTGATGAATACCTTGAATCTGATGCTTAGTTATCCTGTGAAAGTGGCAACACACCACTCAGTGTAGCATCGATCTCAGGCGCTGGTAAAAGATTGATTAGATCATCAGTAAACAGGAAACACTAGAGGGTTCGAGTTTGTGATCTCAAGTATGCAAGCTCAAATCTCAGCAAAGATGAACAGATGCTGTTTAACAAAAATTATTACCCGTTATTATAAAGAAAAAAGTTTATGTAAACCTGTTTCGAGTTGGATAAGTGAGGAAGTAAAGAATGGTCTAAAGTAGGGGTCCCCAAATTACAGCCCAGCCCCACAATATGCACAGTCTTTTGAACAATGCCAGAGAAGCG
The DNA here is from genome assembly GCA_005784505.1 of Bagarius yarrelli. NCBI lineage: Eukaryota > Metazoa > Chordata > Actinopteri > Siluriformes > Sisoridae > Bagarius > Bagarius yarrelli. Next base: position 302,227 of record VCAZ01000035.1, on the reverse strand, counting down.
CAAAGTTAGCATAAATCAAACACACACAATAGAAACCCTGGATAACAAGTATTCAGTAATGCTAGGCTAGGATAAAGACACCGTGAACATGACTGAAGTTAGTTATAAGAGCATCGAAACGCAAAAGTTAGAATTCAGTCAGTCAATGTGTCAACTGAGTGAGTTCAGGATCCAGCAGCTGCACGGTTCCTAGCACATTTTGAAAATTTCGGTGGCATGCAGTCAAAACCAGCAAGGTCTTCTCTGCTGCCTAAACAATATCAGAAGCTGACCTTCATTTACAAATATAAATATTGGTTTCATTAAATTGTATTAATTTATACCCAACAATTTATTCTTTCTATTTCAAAGCGTTTCTCTCGGCTGCACTGCTTCCAGTATGTGCATGTTGGAACCTGAAATCTGATTGGACAAAAAAAAAAAAAAAATTCTATGTGCTGCTACGTTAATTTAATCTGCCCAGGGCCTGCTAGCTGGCCAACAATGACGTCAGCATTTTTCTGTCCTCCGATTAGTATATCAGAGTAAAGAATTAAATATATATTTTCCCGGTTTTAAATTGTAGTGGGAACGGTGATTATTCAATCCAATCTGGCAACCTCGGGCCCCCAAGTGAGATGTAAAATAAAAGAAAAATAATCTAGCATTAGGTGGCAAAATAAATGCATTGAAAACACCAAAAAAGTCCACGATAATACTGTTAGTCACATCAGCCCATGTCATTTTTTTGTTACAGACCAACCGGCCAAACCACTCACCCCCATTTTAGGATTATGTGGCCCTCACAGAAAAAAATTGGAGGACCTCTAGTCTAAAGAATTTAGAGTTTAATAAGAAGACGACTGTACACACACACGCACCACTTTAACAGTTGACAGAGGAAGCAGTAATGACCACATTGTGCAAAGATATTGCAAGGCCTGTTTTGACAGGTTTCACTGGAAACGTTTGGCAACAAGTGCAGTAACAGACCAGCGTTAACAGCAACCCTTTTCCATAATCATTTAACTGCAGCTCCGACTTATCAAGAGAAAAAAACCTGAGAAAATTGAAATCTACAGTAAATTGAGGAAAAACTGAATTTCACTTGCATCCATTAAATTAGAACAGCCAAGCGAATCAGTATAAAAACAAGGCATACCTGGCAACCTATTTTCACTTGGCTGACTTTTTATATTATAAATTTGCAGTATAATATACACCTCTTTACTGTCTATAAACATTGTCTACATGTGCACAATGTGGTGTAATGAAGCATAAGCTTAATGCTATTCCCATAGCTACTGCAGCTGGGTCTCGGGCTTGTGAAAACTGCACAGAAAATATGACTTCCGACTAGAAATATATCATAGAAATTCTATAACGCTATAGTAGCAGATCTGCCAGCTTTAACCAGAGCTCTGCAATGCTTTACTGTATGCTAGTATGAGTGGCACACAGAAACATGGCAAAGAGGACGTGCATTTCATGCATGTTGCATCAAATGTTTTGAATTCCTTCAAATTAACTTGTCATGCCAACATTTTAATCCACAAACAAAACCAATGTCAGCCATAGACATTCAACAAGTGGCTTCAACCAGCCGAGTTGTTATAGACACCTGCAAACAGTTGTCATCTACACGGCTATTATTCACCCACTTATACTTCCAACAACAAAATAGTGAAAATGATTCGTTTCTATCCTTACAAGCCTACCAAGTTGAGAGTGACTATCTAAATAGCTGGTTTTTCCCGTGAGCGCGGCAGTGGGAGGGGATTATCATAAAAATGTATTTGTCTACATTTACTTTCTAAGAAGCTGCCATTGCACACAAAAGCCTTGTAATCAAATACCACCCCATTTGCAAGTGGCTTTGCTTTATTGAGTGCCTTAGATAACTTGTCAGAGTTGTGCCAGCAGAGCACTCCCCTAAACCACCCACCTGGTGTCTGGAACACTGCACTTCCTTCAGTACTTGCTGAAGCATCCCTTTAAATGAGCAAAAGTAACTAGGCACCTGACAGGAAATTTGGTATCCGTTGTGGATGATCCTCACCAACACAGAGCCAAAAGTTGGAAAAAACACAAAAAAAACAACAAACAAACAAAAAAACCCTATAAAATAGTTCCATATGCAATGTGAAAAAAAATCGAGACTATAAATGGCTCACTGCCTACTCTCTAAACGAGAGCCGGTCTTGTGAGGGGGGAAGTTTTAGCAGGACAGCAGGGGCCAAACTTGGCAGCACTATGTTATAGCAAAGGCAGACTATGTTTTTGTGGCATAAAAACCCCACTGGTTGGTAAATCCACATTGTCATTGCATAGCTCAGCTACTTCCAAGACACTAATTGCAAGATATGTGGTTTTCGTGTCGTGTATGACCAAAACTGGACGTCAGTCAAAGCCAGAACACCAAGCACCAGCACAGACAAATCTAATCCAAGAAAGGCTGGACCGGGTCCTGGTACAACATTGAGATGGGTACTTGGATGGTTGGGGTGTTTCAATTTTAACTCTGCACCACTTCCTGACTGAGACCGAGGTTAGAATCTCTGCTGCCAGATCACCCTTAAGTTGAATGTTCTTCACAGACATTACCCAAAAACAGTTCTCGCCTTTTCTATTGCTTGTCTTCATTACTGTCAAGAGTTAAAAGGTGTTAACTTTGACAATAAAAGTGTTTTTTAAAGCTAATTAGCTGAAGGCTTGGAAAAGAAAAATACCTTTTTCTGTAACAACACATCAAAAAGGATTCCTTCCATAGCATGACAAGTCTAAACTAGACAGATATACAAACTGCTAAACACCTCCTCTGCTTTAAGGCTCAAATCATACATGGCAGGGACTTCAAATTCATTCGGGGCTATAAGCAATTACTTTCAATAGTTTTTACTAGTTACTGCTTATTTAATTATGACATTTGCCTTTTTAATGTCAAAAAGTTTACTAGAGCCCAGTATTGTACCAGACCACAAGGATTTACACTCAGGTTATTAGACACACACAGGCAAACCTGCATATCTGACACATTCCCAAGAGCGTGAAGGACACTAAAGGGACCGAGATAAGACATCAGGTGTGGTGTCTAGATTCCTACGACAAAAAATAATAAAGATAGCAAAGGAAAAGCTTCATACATCAAACATACATAAGTGAGGCTACTATATGTGGGCTTAATCTACAACTTTAAGCGGCGAGGGACAAGGACAAGATCTTTTTTAAATGGTATTAAACGAAGATGGTGCAATTCACACATTTCTCATTCTAAACACTAATATGATTCGCTGCCATCTGGCTCAGACTAACAAAAAATTAAGGTATAAATCATCTGTACATCAAATGTTACTACTGAAACTGTAATGAGTGCAGCCTTGAAGGCCTTAATGGGCAACAAAATCTGCCAAAAAACCAGCAAGACAAATAATGTCTGACAGTAAACAAATTTGACTACAGTGATCTAATGGGGAAAAAAAAAAAAAAAAAAAAAAAAGGGACCTCTGCCAAAAATGTCACTCTCACTTTTAAATGGAGTAATAAAAACAAATTGGGTGAATGGTTTCGCAGTGGCACCAATGACAAAATATTTTTAAAAAGAAAAATAAATTGATGAAATAAAATATGCTTCACTTTGGCTACCGTCACCCTGTAATTATAAACTCAATCACGATACCAGTCACTTCATTGTTTTTATAGCGAATGAATTTATTGTGCTATAAAGTCGCTGCCCTACAACATATAAACAAAAACAATAGTGTGTCTCACTTAATAAAAGTTCACGTCTTTGTCCTCGTTAGGAAACAATATTTTCTCTTACCCTCCAGGGCAGTTGAGCTTTATTCTCCAACAGGGTGTATGCACCTGGCCAAGTTGACACCGCTCACTCGGACTTATTAAATCATCGACATCTAAGTGCTGCAGTAAAAGTCCGTGTGTACCCTAAGTATGTGATCATTTCGAGCAATTCGCTCTGTTAATCTTTACCTGATAATTTATTAGCTATAAGGACTGGCCAGGGTTTCTGCAAACGTGAAAATGTTATTCACTTGTGTAATTTGAGAATTTACTGATTGACTAAAAGTGGTTTTGGATGGAGGCTGGTGAAGCTTGCACCTTGAACGCATCTGGGTTTGATTAGTGGGCTTTTTGACCTCTCTGGCATTCAACTTCATTAACTGGACCAATCATTCACACTCACTCTTTTAGGAAGTTATAATTACACTGGAGGATAGGGAGGCAACCCTGACGTGCAAGTGTTTAAAGTTTAGGCTCCGAGTCAGTCATTTGCAACATCAGCTAGGCTACACTTTAGAAATTGGCAAAGGAATGCTTTTGTTCAGGTGTTAAAGGGGGTCATGCTGCGGACATGTACATCAGACAGCAGCGCTGATCGACACCCAAAACATGCGTGCCAAACCTCTTCACAAGAAGCTGGGCTAAAACTGCTCACGTTCACGGTGTGCGCTGACAGTGGATTGGGCTTAAAATTACCTCGAGTTTTTAGAAAAAAAATATTTCTATAAAATTTTAGGCTGTTCGCCAAGCAAAAACAAAGCCTATGCATGAAGCCTAAAAATAATAGCACATGTAGCTGTCTGGAACAAATCCATTCCCAATCTTTTAACAAAAGAATAATTTCCATTTCCCACTGGAATCTGCTGGAAGACGATAAGGACCCGAGACGGAATCCGTGGGTTGGCCAACTAATGATTAATTCAACTTCAACCCAAAAAAAACAAAAAACAAACAAACAACCACCTTATTTAACTCCACTGAATAGAGAAGAACTTTATAAATGAGTTATATATGTTCTGCAGAACTGTTTAGCCAGAACATGCTCAATGGATAAAGTGAACTTCCTAAATTTGTCCCAGCAAATAAAAGTAGCCGCTGAGCACTGGTTAAACTTAAGCATTAGGTCTGTATTTAACTTAAAATGTACGAGTGACTTTGTACAAGAATCTGATGTGGTAAAAAGTGCCTCTACAGTCAAACTAGAGAATATTTAATGTCCTCTTATCAGCCCATCTGTATCAGGGTTCCATGTGTTGTGTAGTCGGAGAGATTTATTCTGCTCAGCATGCTTTAAAAATGTTAATAGGAATGTAAATGTTAGGTTTTTAAGCTACTCCAGCTTTCCTGACAGTCCAAACAAAGCATTTCCTCTTGCAGAATTTTAACTGAATGTTGTTTGAATACTAGAAATCAGACGTTTAGAAACATGAAGTGCTCGACCTGCATCAGCATCATTTTTTTTGCACAACAGTGATGCTATTTACATTTACAGCATTTGGCAGGCGTCCTTATCCAGAGCGACTTACAGTTATCTCCGTTATACAACTGAACAATTGGGGGTTAAGGGCCTTGCTCAGAGGCCCAGCAGTGGTGGCTTGGTTGGGCTGGAAATCGAACCCACAATCTTCGGGTTGGGAGTCCAACACCCTAACCATGAGCCACCAAACATACTTAATATAATAAGTACGCAAAAAGATTATTATTAGCCTCCCAGTTGCATTGCTGAAGAAGTTAAGACAACAATACAACTAAACACAGTGTTCAACTAAAATCATGAACAGTGATGAATAATAATTTCTTAAGTGTCGGTTAAGACAGAAGTGTCGAAATCTGATCTAATTCCAGTATGAGGGCAAGAGACATTAAGTTTTGTGTGAGGTTAATAGTGACATTTACAACATGCCCAGTTACACCATATTAAAGGGCAGAAATATCTTTTTTTTTTTTTTTTTTAGACAGAACAGAGATATGGGTTTTTTTTTTTATTCCAGGTCTGGCATTGCATGAAGCTGAGTAAAAAATAATTTAAAAACATTCTCCTTTCCAGCCCTGGTCAGTGCGGTTGCAACATCCAGCCTTCTATATCAGTGCAATAAATCTAACGAGTCGAATTTGAAGAATTCACTTTTTTAGCTTATCAAACAATCAGTTCTGGAACGCAAGAACTTTTGCAAGGTCGGCTTTGCAGGCGTCGAGATACAGTGATGTGTTCCCTTAACTGGTTGAGAGGAATTTCAAAAGTTTAATTTTAAAGGGACATTAAGGTGACGGACTGTATGCAGAACTTGGATTCTGTAAAAATCTATTCATCCTTTGAGATGCAGTCATTGTGTTTATTTTACTTTTCATACAATACAGTTTCTTAAAAAAAAATCTGATCTTTGGGCAGGTATGAATCTTTAGTTCAGAAACTAATTAGTCTCCTGTTACCTGAGCTGAGACACTCAGATGCATAAAAGGTTCAATAGAAGCAGGCTTCAAAAGTCCTGCCCTTTTTTTTTTTACAATTAAAAAAACCAGGGTTCGATTCCCAGCACCATCAAGCCACCACTGTTGGTCCCCTAATCAAGGCCCGTAACCCCTAATTGCTCAGTTGTATAGAAGAGAGAAAAGTAAGTCGCTCTGGATAAGGGCGTCTGCCAAATGCTGTAAATATTAGCACAGCCTATTATTGCTCAAGTAGAAATCAGTGTATTGTGTGGTTTTGTTCCTCTATACAAGCCCAAGGCCAGTAAAATTGGATTTTAGGAACTGAATGTTGAATAAATAATTTGTTTTCTGTTCCATACAGCATGCAGATAATTATCCACTGACAAAAGGTTCCATACTGAGTAGAACATTGTCCTTGCAAAGCATAGAGAAGGCATGTTTTAGATCCGAAGCAAACAAGCATTAAAACCCTCTATATTTGCACAAAACAACCATCTTCTCTGCAATGACATCACACCAGTTTTTACGATAAATATGCACGAGGCCAATGACTGGTCAACAGGGAGCTGTAAAGCGGGTCAGCCAAAGAGAAAAGGGGGGAAAAGAGGCAGAAATTGAGTTGTTTTTTTTTAAAAATACAAAAAGTGGTTAGCTTCTGTGACCTGGACCTGTTAGAATAAATACTTAGAAGGCAAGACAAGAAAACCACAAAGTACAAAATATGTGCAAATCTGTCCAATAGTTTCTTTATTACACTATGGCAAAAAGAAGAAGGTAAAAAAAAAAAAAAAAAAAAAAAAAAAAAAAGCAGGCCATTGGCCATTTAAAAGGGAAATTTTTAATGCAAATCTCACATGTGGGATGACTCCGCCCCTACGTACAGGGTTATGGGCCCACTGAAGAGGAGCAAGGAAATGATGTAAATCGCATGCTCTCCGGATGTCAACCCACAGATGACAATTGTGCTCTCCACCACTTTTATCAAAGTTGATGAAACTTAACATCTTCTCTTAACATAATGGAGTTTCTTTCAAGCACAGTTTAGGAAAAAAAACTAAATATTTTTCAGATTTCATCTGGTCCGTTTCAGTGAGGTGGTGCTCAAAAGAGGATCTGGGTGTTGACCAACAAAGAATCCCCTGTTGCTTTTGCCCATCTTCCACAGTATTTGCAGTCTTTGGCCTTTTTTCCCCCTCTCACCGCAGCTGCACAATCGCTAGCCCCACATTCCGGCGCTATTGTGTTGTCGGGGTACCAAAATGCATTATTGCCCGTCCTGTCTGTTTATCTCATTGGGGGAAATATTTTTAATGCTCTTGCATTCTCTCACAAATATTAGTTGGGTAATTAGGTTGTCTAATTTGTTGGCATCGGTGAGCCACAATTAATTAATGGTTGGGGGGGGGGGGTGCATCGCAATTCTTTGTCTAACGATACTGAATCAATTTTGAACAGTCTGCGCATGCAAGAAACGGAATAATAATTAGCACTGACAGACGCAAGTGAGCAAAGGTGTCGTTTATAAGAGCCGGAATGTGTGCAAAGTTTGTGGCAACAAATTTGAATATTTCAGGAACATGACTAATTAAAATCGCATTATAGGTTTTTACATGTTAGAGCTGAAGAAAAACTTCTCTTCTGGCTGTGTCCCTCACCAGTTTTACTCAAATGACCCTCGAGCAAGTAGCAACGGAATTCTAAAATGGCGATGCGAATTAGTCATTCGGTGGCGGGTTTTATTGCCAAGGATTTGTGCCCGATCTCCGTTGTGGATAGCCCAGGGTTCCATACACTGTTGCAGGAGCTTGAGCAGAGGTGCAGTGTATGGCATTAAAGTGTTTTTCATAATTGTTATAATAATCTGACGTTTCAATGTTTTGTCTAAAGTTTGTTCATCATGAACACAACTTTGTTAATAAAAGAATTTACAAAACCAAAATCATCTTTTGTTTTTAAATAATAGTTGGAATTTCTGCATGACCAAAAAAAACGCATAAAAACTCCAATTCTGGTTAAAATGTAAAGATGTAAACATGTATTTACACAGTAGAGGAATGAGAAAAGTGTAGATTAAAATCGTAAAGTATCCAAAGATCCCCACCCCTCTTATGTTGGGTATTAAATATATTTTTCACTGTTTATTTATAGCTATACAGTGCAAGTACACTGCTGCTGCCGCCTTCATACACAAATCTTTTCTATATTGCACCGACTGCATCAACATGTTGAGAGAAAAGAAACAGCATTCCTCTGCACATATGGTGGCATTGACAAATAAAAGACCTTGAGAATAATGTTTGTGCACTCGGTTTTTACATTCCAAACTAGTCACTCACGCCCTGAGCTGTTCATCAATTGCTCCAACATTGTCCTATCAGTCATTACTATCCTCACGCAACACCTCACGCAGCAAAATTAAAGGTGTGATGGAGATCCATGCGCATGCAGTGGAGAGAAATCCGGAATAGGTTTTTTATTTTGATGATTTTCATTTCACGTTTGTGTTTTGAAAATGTTTTTTTGCCTCCTTTCTACATTAAAAATAATGCCTTCTTATTTGGGATAAAAGCCCTGCATTTTGCCTTGTCTCCTCATATCACATTAACTTCCACAAAACTACTGCTCACTGGAGGTTTTCGACTGTCGCATGGATGTTGATGCCAGACAAGCTGTTTGCTATATTTCAGAAAACTGGTATTTATATCGTTCTGTGTGGAAATCACAGTCAGTCATGTTTTTTTTTTTTTACCCTCTCAGATGTTCTTGGACGGCTTCAGCTTGATTTTTTGCAAGGTTGGCTGCCTGGAGCACTTAATGAATAAGCAATAAATAATTGATTGAATAAAAGAGTTTGTGACCGTTTACTTATTACAAATTGTCCAATACACACAGGTTTTCCCCTTTTTTTCTTCTTTAGCCCAATTCTAGTGTCATTTCTTATTAGAGCCTCTCTACAAAAAACATCACGATAAACTGCAATACAATACATATTCTAATGCATTGCAAAACAGAAGAAAGAAAACAATAAATAAAAAATAAAAAGGTGGAGGCAACCTTATTTTTTTCTGCTATACTTGCTTAAGGCAACGCCCGTATTTGTCAGCGACTACAGGAATTATTTAATATGCCCAAAGGGTTTAATTAAATACTAACCAAAACAAAAGTCAGTTTAAAACAAAATTTAGATATGCTTCAATACTCGAGGATAGAATATCGATACAAGATCGGGGGGGGGGGGGGGGGGGGGGGGGGGGGGGGGGGGGGGAGGTATAGCACAATAGTTTGCTGTATCAATATTTTTTCTTATTATGGCACACTTCTTTTAACAGGGCCACAATATTTCTGTTTCAGGCAGAATGCTTTCTGTAAACTAACATTGCCGAAACCTCATTAGATATCAACAATGTTACCGCTGCTGTTGGAGAAGGAAAACGCAGTGAGATGTGGTTACAGTTTCCTTGCAACTTTGCCTTATTTGTAAATGATTCAGAGCGCACACTATTCCTGGAAAACAAAAATAACGGGAAGTTGAGGGTAAACATTCGGCTGTTGCGGTATGCAGACTGCACGAAAGCAGCCCGGTTTCTATGCCAAAACTCTGAATGCAGCTGTGCTGCAGCACGACCCAAATGGAAAGATTTTTCCGATAAGCATCTATGACAGACGAACAACAGGAAATAAGCAAGTGAGATGAACAAGTGGCATGACTACCGGGACTGCAAAACGATGCTTTGCGTTGTAATTAAAATAGATTAAACTAATTACATACACAGAGACAAGTGATTAAGCTGGATATGTAAACGCACCTAACATTTGAATGCACTTGAAAAGCAGCAGCATTTAATTGATGCCTCAGTGGCTCAGAGCTGGTTTGGTGGCACAATAGGACACCAGTGACTACATCATATCAGGCAGGTTGGTATTGATGCAGAAGATCCTAAAGATACCACGAAATCATATAGATAAGTAATGATAAGAACGGCAGAAAACTGTACATCTTTTATCAAAAAAAACCCAAAAAAAAAAAAAACTGTCAGTTCAACAAAACAGTTTAGAAATCTTCCAACCTTTTCCAACTGTTTTGTTACTCAATCCTAAAAGTAAAAAAAAAAAAATTTGCTATCTTTGCGGTGATACTTTGAAGTCTTCCCAGTCAAAGGTGGAGTCTGATGAATAATCCAACATCTGGCCTCCAAGCCCTATTCAGAGGGGACACTGCTGTAAAAGCAAGAATTTATTAAACGAATACCCGTATATCCAATTAAACAAGTGAAGTACATCAGCAGGAGACAAAACAACTGTATGAAAGTAGTGCTTTGATAATCACAGTGAACATGTGTGGGTCAGGATTGAGCAACAGCACAGGAACTGTATCTACTAGAACAAAAGCAAACACTTAAAGGTCAGGGAAGCGCAAACTAACCTCGGACAACGATGTAGTTCCAGTAAAAATCGCCCACCGCATCGTCAAATATTTGCAAAAGCAGATTGCTGTGCTTTAGAAAATGGGGTGGAATTAGGCAACTTGATGAACTTTTAAAATCAAATGTCTGGTACCTTCTTAACAGAAAAAAAAAAAAAAAAAAAATGGTCCAAGGTCAATAATGTGCTCCAAAAAAGCATCAACTGCAGCTGCTTTCTCTGCATGAACACGTCTCCAGCAATGACCTGGTTTCCCAGCTGCACAAATTTAACAGCTGCCTGCCCGAGTTTTTAAGCTCTTGTTTTTACCAGCATTAATAAGACAACTCTAAACACAAACTGAAGAATGAAGAAAACAGGCCGAAGGCGTCTGTTCGGTTTGCTGCGCCGACAAACATGACTAAATAAAAGCAACAATATTGAACAGAAAAAAAATTGATGCTTTTCCCTCTGCCACATAAAGAGACTCGAGCACTCCAGTCCAATTAAACTGCAATGCAAAAATTTAATTACAACAGCTTCCGTTATGGTTAGCAACGTAATTCACTGCATCACATCATACTGTGTGCTCTACGGCGACCTTGTTTGTTTTCATGCCTGCGTGACAGGACACGATTTTAACAAGAGACGCGCCGGTTGATTGCAGAGGGGAGCTCCTTGTGCTTTAACATTTTAGTAAGACATCAAAAATTGGACTGATGGATTCTGTGGCCTTCACTTGGCCCACGCTGAATGACTACATGGGTCAACAGATACTGGGACAACGAGAGACATTGCGTTTCCGCTTCAGAACATTCTGACTCTCGAGGCTAATCGAGTGATAAAACATGCAGTAATGCATAAACATTAAAGGAGGAAAATAAATCAAACCTTTATAAAACTTTATAAAAATCTTATTGTATCCAGATGCTGTTTTTCCCCCTTTAGGCTAGGTGCATTCAGGCTTGGTATGAAATTTAGCTGGTGTTTACTTTTAGATCATTCACTCAAATCATTGGAATCATTCAACAGCCCAAACACAACAAGCAAAAAAAAGTATATATTTGACAAATCATTTCACTACAGCTTCAGGGCATTTTTTCAAAAAATAAATGGCTAAACAAACAACACAAGCTACGAGCAAAAGGAATTATTTATTTAATTTTATTTCAACTAAACTTTTGTATCCATTTTTATATAAACTGTCAGAATACTTTAATAAATTAATTTTTTTGTTTCGCCCAAGGTTTTTTTTTTTAATCTAAGAAAGGGTGTGTCAGTTCAGGTCAAAATAGACCATTCTCAGATGTGTGTTTTTCTACACACTGAGCTCAGAATTTACGGTACACTGAACTAATTTTAATAGCTACGCTTGCAGTCACTGTGCCGTGTGCCTCTGTTCACACAGGAAAGGCTGAACTTTAAGAGCTGTGGGATGATGTACACGGTTCACCTTAACGATGGCCTGACTGGACAGCTTCAAAACAGCAACTGCTCAGAACAATTAACCAAAAATTTCCATCAGAGACTTGTTGATAACTGAAGTTTGGCACGATGAACTGAAAGGTTCATAATGGCAGCCATACTAGAGTTCCTCTTAACACAATTAGCACTCCGACTCTATAGCCATGGAAAAGAAATCACGCATAATTATACAATCCGGTGTCACACAGATTAGGACAGACTCCCTGTTAAGTCAGCTTCCGCTCCAAGTTTCTTCCTCTTATTGTCATAGAGTAGGCAGGAGTTTCTTCCCTACAGTCACCTCCGGCATGCTCATTATATTCATATATTCACGTTTACAGCCGAGAGGTGCATGACAAAGAGTTTTTAAAACCGATTTTTTATATTTAAAACGTAATAATAATAATAATAATAAATATCTATATATATCTATATTATCTATATATATATATATATATCTATAATAATATTATATATATATATATATATAATATATATATATCATATATATATATATATATTTATTATATGATATATATATATATAATATATATATATATTATCTATATATATATATATATATATATATATATATATATATATATCTATATATATATATATATATATATATATAATATATATATATATTTACTATATATATATATATATATATATATATATATATATATATATATATATATATATATAGATAATATAATATATATATATATATATATATTTACATATATAATATATATATATATATATATATATATATATATATATATATATATATATATATATATATATATATATATATATATTTACATATATATATAGATAGATAGATAGATAGATATATCTAGATATCTTATATATATATATATACACACACACACTATATATATATTTTAATGTTCATGTTCATGGTTCATACAATTTGGGCAGCTGAAAACCGACTAACCAAATATAACCTCGTTCCAAAAAAAGTGAGAACTCTGCATAAAACAGAATGCAATGACTCCCAAATCTTATGAAGCCATTTTTTTCAAATAATAGAACAAACATTAACATGACAATTAAGGAGGGAAAAAAGCCTTAAAAATGGTAGGGCAGGCCCATGTTTACAACGGTGTAGCAGCCCATCGACTCTTAACAACATTCTGGGAACTAAGAAAAGCAATTACAGAAGTTTTAAAGAGGAACGTCGCCCTGTTCTTGCTCAACAGTCTGGCATCAGTCAGTCTAATTTTTTGTTTCAAGATGCACAAAATATAAAAGTTAAAAAATACTTCACTAAATGGTTTCATTAACACTAATGTCTTTTTATTCATGCCATTTCATGTATGGATTCGGACAGGCCTAACATCTTCATGTTTAAGGATACTTTTAGATGTTTTGTAAACATTTTATAAAACTTTTAGTTTAAGAATAAATAAAAAAACTTGAGCATGATTTTAGAAAACTGTCTGCTTATAATAACCCTACTGGAATAAAAAGGTTTTATTTATATAATTTACACAGCAAGTAATGGAGTGCAGGAATTAAATTAATAATCTGAAATTACAGGACCCAGACATTGACATTACTTGGCTTTTTTTATTGATTTCATTTTTTCTATTTATTTAGAGGTTACGAAATACACAAATGGCGCACAGAAAGCACAAACCTGCATGCCGACGCACTACCGAGAGACTGTACGGTAGTTCGTGTTAGCTAAAATACAAAAAAAATTGTGGAGGAAAAAATACATTTTCAAACAAATCAGACAGGCTATGGAAACTCTCATAACCCCCCTATGAAACTAACTCACTAACTAAGTAACCCAAGAAGCCTGGAAGTACCGCAATTGTTTTTATAAACCTTTATCATAAGCACACATCCCACACATGCTGTACTTTTTAAAAATAGACATGACTGCACACACTATGCCACCCAACAAGTCAGGAAAATGTTTTATGCATTTTTTTCTTAATGCATCAGCCATCCAGAATGATTAAAACATACATTTGGGAAAATTATAAATTTATGAGCTCCCATAAAACAGGTGGAGGGATGAGAGTGAATTTGTGCAATAGCATTTTTTTCCTGACTGCTGTGGTTTCTGCTGTTCAAAGTCCCCAGTGAGTCAGTCGGATTTTGTACCAGGTAGAAACGACTGGATCATCTGTGTCTACAGCAAACATACTGTTCAAACAACAGCTCCGGAACAGAACACTCGGTAAGCATTGGTACACTGAGAATTAAAATGGTCATCTATTTAAAAAAAATAAATAAATAACTAACCAGGCAAACAGCAAAGCTCAAAAACACCACCCTCAGGTATGACTAACAGAAGCTAAATCCCGCAGCTAAAAATAACGACTACTGAAACATGAAGTTTGCAGTCAAGATTGCATTTTATATTTGAAACACCCTCTAGCTGGTGTCAAAACACTTCAGTCTCCACCATTACTTAACCCAGGCGACTTTACATCATTCCAGCCGGCATCAACACGTCAGTAAACAAACGTACACCAAGACAGCACGTTATACAGCAGGTATGTGTGTAAACAACTGTATTCGCCTAAAGAGTTATACAAGCAAACCTGCACTATATAATCAAACAATTTGCACACTTGACTGTTACATCCATACATGGAGCCTTTGCCAAGAATTCTGAGTCACACATCGGCCTGTAATGTCTTGTCATACTGTAGTTTTACTTTATAATTTACCGATTTTAGCTAGGTTGTTTATTTGCGACACACAAGCTGCAGTTAACCTTTCTTCCAACCACAATTTTGCAGATTTTACTTGCCGAGTAAATGTATCCGAGAAAAAAGAATTATATAACAAGCAGCATCCTTGTTGCAGATGTTATTTAGTATGAAAGGAGTATTTAGGTAATAGTTACACATTAATTACACACAAATGGAATGTAATGAGCATGTGAATGTATTAGTGTTTTTTTACAGTAACAGCTGATTTGCAAGGACAGCAGACACTGCACGTTGTTTCCAACTCATTATAAAAGACAGACCAAATCCGGACTAGGACGTGGTGTCCACAAACTTTTGGACATTGTGCATTTAAATCTTAAAAGAACTTTGTGCTTAAAAAAAGTAAGTACTAACTGAATTTACTAGTGGTGCAACGGATCGCAGTTAATCCGTGATCCGTACGGATCACGACCCACGGTTCGGCTCGCACTTGGCCCGCGGATTAATTGCTACATTTTTAACTTGCGGATTTAGATTTTTATTTTAAATACTGCACGGAGCAGTTGTGACCAGGGCATGTTAATAAGTTAACCGTGGCTAACGAAGGAGGAGAAAATCTTGAAAAACCTCCATCATCATTCAAATCGGGAGCTTTTGGCCTCACGGGCTAAAGCGATAAGCACATCTATCGGAAGTTTATCGCTGAGTGGGAGATGAGAAGTCTGGTGCTGCAGACACGCCCCCTCTATGAGATTGACACAAGTGTGACCACAGATAACGCCAAAAACCAAGTAAATGCAGTGACAAAAGCTCGACTGGACACTTCAGTTTCTAGCGAAAGGCTGTTATCCACAGCAGGTGACAGAGTGCTTGCTAAGACGTCCTCGTCTTTTTAAAAATAAATAAAAAGAAATTTAGGTCCGTTTTCAGGTTGGCCTGCATTTGTTTGATTGTGAAACGTAGTCTGCAGACCAGACAGAGTTGTTGGCGATTCTTTTTTAAGTCATGTGTAAACAAAAATAAAACCATTTAGACAAGCCAAAAGGAAAGAGAAAAAAAAAACCTGTGCAAAAATGTATTTGCAAACTCTCCCAGCAAGACCAGGCAACTAAAGCATAAGCAAACACCGATTTACTACATCCTTTTTGGTATTAAAGGGTAGTAAATTTAACTGAACATCATTTGAAGATGACTCCTATTGGAGAACGGCAAAACAGATTAAAAACCATTACCGCTATGCTAGAGTCACAGCACTGTATTTAGCTTGCTGAACATGGTATTTAGTCTCTATAACTGCGTTTACCCCACACAAACCCAGGTCTCAGGTACAGTCGGGGAAACGACTTTGGGTTGGTGAATAAGCGCATAATCTTAGCTTAGTAGGATTCGAGACAAAAGCCTAATGAAACAGCAAGATAAAAACTGATCATGTGACTAAGAATAGGAGATTATCCTTAAAAACAAAGGGAACACTTTAGAAATGACAAAAAAAACATAGTTGTAGATTGTCGCAGTACTCACATTGCCATGGTTAATAAACCCGTGCTGTTGGGCAATGCGGTGAGCTTCCTCTTCTCCTCCGCTAATATGGACGGCCCATGTGTTCGTGTAAACTTTTTGGGCAAGGGACGGCTTGACCTCTAAGGTCAAGAGAGTCAGCAGCGTGACGAGTGGCAGGCAGGCCAGGCACAGCTCCATCAGAGAGGTGGAGGTCACAGAAACCTCAGCTCTTCAATTCCTTCAAAAAGTGCACATGAAGTGGATGAAGCAGAGGTTTTAATATACCTGGGGAGCAGAGAGAACAGTTTATATTGTATTTGGTTAAGCATGAGACAAAAGCTAAATTGATTACAAAAAAATAAAAAACAAAAAACAAAAACTGTAGTATCTATTACCCGCCTGACAATCAGGGTTTCGGAATTGGAACTTTACCTCGGGACTGGATAGAAATAAACTGATGTATACCGCCTACTGTTTAAAATAAGTGTACGACACAAAGCACTGCAGATCCTTAGATGAATTTATTGCAGTTGGATTCCACAGCTCTTCAGTGCAGTCATTAAAGTTATATTAGTCCACAGTATGATTGAGCAACTTAATGAGCTGGAAATGGCAAAATAAATAAAGCTATAATAACGTGATACAATTTTATTTTACTAAGAAAAAGACTTGGTACTGCACACTGTCGATTGCTTTAGGGTAAAAAAAAATAAATAAATAAATGAACAGCCTAGAAATCTGGCTTTGTATGACTCGAAGGACATGTGTTGGTCTTTATTCTTTCCGAGTGACAGAGAAAAAAAAACAAATTTAAACAAGTTAAACGACATCAGGAGAAGAAAAAAAAAATCACGTCACGTTTAGGTATTGTGACTAAAAACTCATCAATGAGGGCTTTGTTTCTTATCTTTACATTCGTGCAACTCAAGTTCCTCAGTTTCACTGGGAAGACAGCAATAACAGACGGGAAAACAAAAATGAGTATTGTTCATAAACTTAAAAGCTTAATGCTAATTTAAGAAAAAGGGCAGCTACTTTATAACCAATTCATCTACCATTAAAAACCAAACAGTACAACCTGTAACTTTTAGGCATCAGTGTAGGAGTCTAGGAGGAGGAAGTTGGTCACTGAGGGTTTTAAATATTATGCAAATGTAAACTATTTTTCGTTTAACATTTAAAACAGCTATCTATCCATCTATCATGCACTTTTCTATAAATTTGTGATAATGTTTCACCAGTATTAGCATTTTATTTTAAAAGTCTTTTGCAACACACACTTGTCTTGCTTTCTTAAAGTTTAGGTACAATAAAACCTAAAACCACAAGGTATAGAAATGCTTAAAAAGCAATCCTTATAAAACACGTTAACAAACATCTGCTAAACTTTGTGATTAGCAAAAATGAACATACATAAAAGTTGGCAGCAAATTCAAACTTGGTAAAATGAAAATAATGTTCTTTATCTGTATACTAATATACTGCCAGAGGGTTATAACTGGCTCACTGAAAATTAAAGCGCCCGCGGCCTTATAAATATACAATATAGGCACATAATGACAAAACATAATGACCCTCTATCTCTACAACATATTAATCTGCCTCACCACCTCTGTAATACAAATGAATCTACAGCAGAAACTTTACAACTTAAATTAATCGCCCTCACAACTTTATCGACTACAAGAACTTTCTCGTCACATTGTCACTGGGGTATAATCCCTCATCTTTTCACAGGTGTTTCATCATAAGGCAGGAGAAATAGGAAACTAACAACTTCTACCAGGGATAATTATTAGAATTTCGATGGAAATATATTTATACATTCTTAATATTTATCCTTAACTAGGTCAGAGACTGGACAGAATTCGAAAGAATCATTTACTGTTTCCAGAGGCAATTTACTAGTCTTCATCTACACAAAATCAGCCATAACATTAAAACTCCAAACATAAAGCAAATATCGTCAATTAAATTGTTAAATTGTAATTATTTTTTACAAGCATAAAGGACTTCAATTAGGACCAAACTTTGAGGATTGGACAACGCGGACCCGCTCTGATGAAAACTACTTTAGCAGTGGTAATAATCTATCGAATGAAAACACTAGTTAAGTGGTGAGATATTAGTTACTTTAGATCTGATTAAATGAGAGAAAAATCCTAAATCCAGAATAAATACTAATGATCGACAACATAAAATATGTAAAAAAAAAAGGTTTTATCTAATATAATATTATAGTAAGGTTCCCAGAGTTGCAAAAACAACATCAAATATTCATCATTATGAAACTCACTACAACAGTTTCTTAGGTTGGAGCTGGAATTCTCGCAAGTTCCTGAGGTCAGCTTGTTTTGGTACACATAGACTGCATTGCATTATGTAAGTCTTTTTGATTATTGATTAAATACATGGCCATGGGTGGACTGTCCGGGTGGGTGCTTTACATATTACGCTTGGGAGATATTAGGAAGCATGGTGTTAGGTTTTACCGTTGAGCTGACGACACTAAGCTCTCAGGTTCTTCACAGCCCGGCAAAACATACCAATTTAAACAGAATGCATAGTCGATATTTCAAAAAGCTGGCGAGTAATTTCTTACTGTACATTTGGAAAAATCAGGTGTTGATTATAGGACCTAAAACCTCTGGATACTCCAGATCACTAACACCTGACTGTTTTGTCGTCAGTAGAAACCTAGGTGTGCTATTTGATAGCAATCTCTCCTTTGAGAGCATTTGTAAAACTGCACTATCATCTCAAAGGTGTAGCTAAATTGCAACCTATGCTTTGAATGTTAAATGCAAAAACACTAATTTATGCGTTCACGACCTCAAGGTTAAATTACTGTAACGCTTTATTGGGTGGTTGTTCTGCATGCCTATTATAATAAATGGCAGCTGGTCCAAAATGCAGCAGCCAGAGTTCCTACTAGAACTAGGAAGCATGACCATATTAGCCCAGTTCGGTCAACACTGCACTGGCTCCCTATTAAACATCTTATAAATTTTTAAAATCTTGCTTATTATTTAAAAAGCCCTGAATGACCTTAGTAGTTAAGTGAGCTCTCATCCCATTATAGTCCTCCACGTCTGCTGCACTCTCAGAACTCGGAAATTAGATAACACCTAGAATATCAAAATCAAATGTGGGCAGCAAATCCTTTTCCTTAATAATCTATAATCTGTCCAACACTGTTCGAGAGGCAGACACACAGTCAGTTTAAAACTAGATTAAAGACGCATCTCTTTAACCTGGCTTACACATTCCCATTATCTAAACCCCTTACAGGATTGTTCGACTGCAAAAAAACGGAACACTTCTAATAACTTGGTACTTCATGAGTAGAATGGCATCTACGTCAATATGTATGTTTCTTAATTATTCCGAGCTCTCCATCGCCACCAGTTCCAGTTCGTATTCAGCCCAGATGGTGGATCAATGAGCCCCAGAGGCAGATCCCCAGCTTTGTTTTCTCGACAGCCACCTAGACGATACCACGGAAAGCAGAATCTACACAATCTGAGCAGATGAACCTGCGAAGTTAGAGGAGAAGTTGGCCTGGTTAGTCTGGTTTCGCCAAAGGATTTTCCTTCTCCACTTTGTCATCAATGGAGTTTTGTTTCTTTGCCACAGTCACCTCTTGCTTGCTTAGTTAGGGACAGATTAATTTACAGATAAACTAAACTGAGTTTTTTAGTGAGTGTTTACTTTTTGTATTGACACTATTCTCTCATCTGATTCTGTTAAGTTGCATTGACAGTCTCTATTGATAAAAGTGCTATGTAAATAAAAGGTGACTTGACGGTCTCCACTGACATGCTCGCCCTTTACTACTATTATTTTATAAAGCTTGTTTTAGAAATTAAGCGGGTTTCACATGGGTACTTTAGACAACTGCAACTTATATGTAACAAGTTACTAAAATTACACTTTCATAAAACAGGTGGAGGCTACTGGATTTTCTAGACAACATTCTGATGGTAATCCTTGGGACAGGAGTTTCATCTAGGTGCTATTTTGACACCCAAGACCATCTTAAAGATTGTTACAGTTCATTTCATGGCCATGGTATGCAATCCAAAAATATGACCTGCCATACTATTAAAAAGGTTTCAGGAAGAGTTATAGATTTAGGCACATGACAAACAGTTTGGGGTTCTGACTTGGCCTCAGTCTAATTGAGCAACTTTAATGTATAGTCCTGCTGTAAACATCTTGATATCAGATACTACAGCACATCTTCAGAGGTATTGCGAAGTACATGCCTTGACCATGTCAGCTGTTTTAGGGTTTTAAGGGCTGTTGTAGGGAACAAATTGGCCCTTTTTAAAAGCTCAAAAATCACTGATGGGTCCTAAACCGATTTAATAACATCCATGGTGTCAATACACATACATAATTTGGTTACAAAGCATAAAATAGAAAATCAGCACCTTATTCTGGGTTATACCCAGAAATCTGAGCAATAACGTACAAATAAATCAAAATTGTTATATAAATACATTTAAAATGGGTCAAAAATTTGACAGAAAAACAGAAAGGTTTATTCAACTCACCTAAATTATATATTAAGCAAAAGGGATTCGGTAAGTGACTCACCAGGTTCTTATTGTGCACTTGGCATGTATTATGATAACAAAAAAAACAGAGTATTGTATCACATACTGGAATTTCATGAGAGTAGGAACGAAGCAGCAGTAGGTTAACCGTTTAATAGGTCGTCCCTACTTCCTTAGAACACAACTACAGCAACACAAACACGGCTTACAAAGAAGGTCTGAAATAATGTTTGAACAAAAGCTACAACAGTTCCTGGTAATTTGCAGCCGTTAAAGCTTACAGCTTTCAGGTTTGGATAAGAAATTGGTCAAGCACAGGGAAAAAAAAAAAGGCTTCACAGACATCATGAAAACAGACCCAATGGAACAGAACGAGGTGCATGTTCTCCTTCTCTCTATACATCTTTGTGCGCACACACGTCACAAACAGAACTGAGTGATCACTGCCAAAAAAGCAGGATAAAAGACTGATCCAAAAATAAGAGCATGATGCAAAGAAAAACAAACATGTCTTTTGATGTGTTTCGGGCAAGCAATCAAAACAATAACACCAGAGGAAACGACACACCGTTCTGGCTAACGATTTATGTAAATGGTACCAAAAAAAAAAAAAAAAAAAAAAGTTTACTGATAACTCGTGTGTGGATGCTTTACTTTTATTCACACGGAAATAATCACATTGCTCTACATCACAATTTAAAAGTAATCAAATCCTAGAAAAAAAATTACCACTATAAAAGATTATTAATGTCAACTTTAAGTTGATCATTTATTCATTTTTAATAAACAGCTATGGTTCTATTATTTTATTGTAGGAATGTGAATAAATAATGCATGCAGATACATTAAAATAGTGAAAGTATTGAAATTAGGGGTTTTTTTGGGGGGGTTTTCTGTCACCTTTATCCAGAGCAATCTGCATTTCTATCTATTTGCTCGTGCTGGGAATTAAAGCCATAACCTTTGGATTAGCACTTCATCAACTAAACCACAGAGTTACCACATCCCTTTACTAATAAGATAAGCTTATGCTTTACAATTAAAATTTCCCTAAACATAAAATTCTTTAAATAGAGAAGCATTGATGTAGGCAGCGGTGCTTCAGAATCCAGCGCCAGACACTGCAGATTTGTCTTTGAGAATTGGCAGTAAGGTGCAAGCTGTAGGGGTAAACCTGGGACACGTAAAGCCAGCAACCTGCTCTGAATGTAGACTTCCAGCTGATAGCTATGGTAGCCAGCTGGATGAGCGGAATGATTTTTATTTGCTCAGTAGAGTTTTTTATTGCTGATATTACAGCATGGATGTAAATGAGCAGAACATCAGACCATGCCCTTATGTCAAAAAAAAAAAAAAGACAAGGCCATAACTGAACAAAGTACTTTGTTCAGACAATAAACACAAAGCGTTTGTTGCAGAACAAAGAAAGGTAGCACCAATTATGACAACTTGTTCAATGAGGTTACATCATTAAAGGCTGTTTTTTTTTTGACAAACGATCACTGAGCAATCATTTAACACCAAACAAGCTTGTAAAATGCTAAAAAAAAAAATGAAAGATCATCGTGTGGTAGCTAAGGCGTCAATATTCACTTACTGAATGTATGCTGCTTTAAGTGGCGCGAAGCTAAACCCCATCATTGACTAAAGTACATGTTAGTCCTGAACCTCCCAGATTCGCAGCTGTTGTGCACCAGAGATGACACTTATGAGAACTGAAAATAATGGACAATTTTAAACAAAAAAAAAAAAAAAAAAAAATAGGAGAAAAACCCACAGATTTTTTTCACAATAACAATACTGGGCATGTTTTAATGAGTTTCTAGTTTCAGCTTGGTTGTAAAGCATGTTGCTTCTTGCGTTACAGCAGCTATAAACATCCATTCCAATGTTTCCTTCCAATCCGATCTTTATCTTCTTTCAAGAAACTATGGATGAACAGTATTTATCAGACATACATTTTGGGATAAGGGGTATGGGTGAAAATGACAATTTTATTGATCCAGATTTTATTGATCCTTGCTGGTAAATCAATCAGTCTGATTTATCGGGGATTCTTCTGGTTTCTGAGTGGGTTCCCGCCCAGCTGTGCAAGAACAGGCAGGTTCATGCTTAATTAGGCTTCTTTTGATCATGTCGGACCGGAAATAAAGACAATAGACTGGTTAATAGTATTTGGGCTGCTTCTTGATACAACTGGCAGATAGATAGATAGATAGATAGATAGATAGATAGATAGATAGATAGATAGATAGATAGATAGACATATGGTCTGACAGACAGATAGATTATCTATTTACAGACAGACAGACATATGGTCAGAGACAGATAGATTATCTATCTGTCTGTCTGACCATATGTCTGTCTGTCTGTAAATAGATAGATAGATAGATAGATAGACAGATGGTCTCACAGATAGATAGACAGACAGAGATATGGTCAGACAGACAGATAGATTATCTATCTGTCTGTCTGTCTGACCATATGTCTATCTGTCTGTCTGTCTGTAAATAGATAGATATTCTTAACGACATGACAAGATCCCCTTCTGACTTTTAGATATACTGTGTGGGTGGAGTTTTACAAGTTCACTCTTTGTTCATGCGGGTTGGTCACACTAAATTGCCCCAAGGTCTCCTACAGTAGAAACAAGCGTGGCTAATGTTTCCAGGACAGCATCAGGATTTACCACAACCCTGTCCAGAACGAAGCTGCTACTCATAATTAAATGATTAAGTTGATACAGAGACGAGAGTATAGCATTTCATGCGCCTTCCAGCAGACAACTCCCAGAGCCGACAGAAACGCACGGAATAAGAAAAATGCAGGTCATCTAAAAAGCTGAATAATTCAGGTCTTAATTGTGCCCTTCTGCTTATAGATCTGCCATCGAATGTGTGACAACCATTAATAAACACCACCTCACATCTTTACGGATTACAGCTAGATTTTATCTTTTAATTGTGGCAAAACAGAAGAACAAGTTAGGTCCTGTTCTTATTTATCTTTCTTTCCTTCTCTTTAAATACAAGTGTCACACAATTATTGCCTAACAAAACATACCACCACATCAACAATTAATCATTTTGTTCAACAGGCATTTTAATCTGTTAAATGTTAGTCTTGGATTGTGTAGCACAGCCAACTAATTTAAAGAAGCACATTAATATAAACCTACTCATTTTATTACAAGGGAAACTATTATCACTTGCTTTACTAAAACTATTCGCTCCTTCTGACAAAATTCCGTTCAGGAATTCTAACACACCATAATACAACAAAAATGAACAGTTTCTCATTATTCAGTACGAAGAACTAAAGCCAAATGTTAAACGGAAGGAATAAACCATCGTTAACGCTTTTTTTTTTTTTTTTTTAGTTTTTGTTATCAGTAGCATGCCAAAATAATCACTGACCCTTAACACGACACAAGACTTTATTTACTAACCAAGTTGAAAAACTGGACTTTGGTTCAGTTTCCTCAAAGCAGATTATTCCAGACAAGTTCATATAAATGTGTGTGAAAGAACTGTTTCTGGGGTATTAAAAATAACGCATTCCTTCCTATTTAAAAAATCAGCAGCAGTGGTAGTAGTAGTGTTGGTGGTGGTAGTATTAGTAAGTAGTAATAATAGTAATTACACAACACTACAATCATGGAAGCAAAACATGCCATCGAGTTTGGCAGGAACTGTAATCAGAAAGATTTTTAAAAAATAAAAGAAAAGAAAGAAAGAAAAGTACTACATTTAAAAAGATACTCACTTCTATGCGAACCCGAGACAGGAGCAGACAGACAGGTCGTCCTTCACGGACAGAGTTCTAACCTAAATGCTGCCACTAAATTTCAGAGTGCACCACGTCGTTATGTGGCATCACCTGAGCTGGAGAGCGGAAACACGTCTGCGAACCCTGTCCAGGCTGGACGCAAAACAGGTCACAGGTTCCAATTTCGACACGCCTGAATTTTACAAGTTCTACGAACAATACAAGCGGCGGCAGCAGCTTCCTTTTCCCAACTTAAACACTTACCATCCCAGTGAGTCACGATTTAGTAAGAAACACAGCCAGCCAGTCACAGCCAAATCCTCACTACCAGGAAGCTTCAGGCACAACAGAAGGCAGGAGCTTATTTATTTATATCTATCTTAGAGTCAGTTAAGCTGATCAGGAGGTGGGAAAATTAAATCCAGGTTGTTTTTTTTAATATTATTATTTAAAAAAGCAGATCTGACGACAAGCGGATTATTAAACGTGTTGGCAATCTTACAAATAATTAACACTTGATTCTTTTTTTCTTTCACAAAAAGCTTTAAAACTGTAAAATCAGGTCACAAACAGTTCCGGTTTTGTTGAAAAATAGATTTTAAGACTTTTTTTTTTTAATTATTACATCTTATTTATTTGGTTTCTTAATTTCTTATTTTAGATTAAAATCTAAATACTACTTTGGAACCAAGTTAAAATGTTTATTTATATAGGTATTAATCTGAATAAATTGAGTATAAATTCTATACTCAACTAAAATAGCAAAATAAAAAAAAAATTAAAAAAAAAACTCATGGCTTAGTTTGGACTAGTTTATAGTCAATTATAATATTATATCTAATACGTAATATATAATAATAATAATTATTATTAGCATAATAGATTTAGAATTAGAAGCAGTTTGAGAAGAAGTGTATTAATAAATAACACTAAACTGACGATCAACAACAAGAAAAAAAAACTCTTACCTGGGACAACATTTGGTTATTCGGGTCCTGATGTGTGAAAACAAAATGTTATGAAAAATTTAAAATAAAAAAATAGTTCCGTTGAATTACGAGTCCAGATGAAGTAACTCGATTTCTGTAAATCGAATTAGACCGCTGTGTCCGTCGTGATCAGGTTTTTATTGAGCTAAAATAGTCGGAGCAGCAAGCAGGAGTAGTGTGTGCGTGTGTGTGTGTGTGTGTGTCAGGCAAAAGCGAGAAGTAAAGCGACAGCCTACAGAAGCTGCCCGAACTCTAGTGCGACTGGTCACGGCGTCATGTTTCAGGTGGTGTAAATCTGTTCGTCTCGGACTAAACGGAAAACAATACCACACAGTCTACACAGTCTTTTGTCCCGGCTGTCCACGTCTTCCGTCTGCACGTTACTTCCCAACTCCACACACACACCTATCTACTGTACAACACACAAACTTTGCCATAGCTAGCTAGCTTTCTTTGGATCCATTTTCCGTTACGCGACGCAGCTAAGGAGCAACGGCTCGCTTTTATAGGCTCGCCTTTTAAACTCCACTCTAACATTGCTCTCTGTACATGTTCGAGACACGCAGGAGGGAATAAACTTTAAAAACAATAATTTTAATAAGCAAGTTAAACAAACAAAAACGCAAAACATAAAATCCGACAAATACTAGAGCTGGACGGAGAGGCGGTCCTCGCGCCGCTCCTCAGGAAATACGTCACACGAGCAAGCGCAGAAAAAAAGCAGCGCGCGCGGACCGCTGCTATTTCTTCTTCGGAGTTTACTGTGTTGTAGCGCCCTCTACTGAATATGTAAAGAAATGCTTCGTTTCTTATTATAAACTCTACAAGCCATTAAAGACTAAATAAACCAAAGCAGACATTTAAAGTGGTGAACGTTCGTATATTAAAAAAAGCGTTAGACAGGAAAATGTTTTAATTTTTAATAAACATGGCTTACCCGAAGACGTCAGGTGGCGGTAAGCTTCACCCACAAGGACTGATTGCTATGCTTTCCACATGGCCAATTAAATTCAGCTGACTTAATTAGCTAAGGAAAGTCTGTGTGGTTTGGTTCAAATTCAATTGTTTTTTTCCTACTCATATAGTGCACTACTAAAAAGTAAGGAATAATTTGGAACTGACCTGCACTGGATTTTTTTTCTGGACCTGTCTGGTGAAGTTTCTCAGCCTTTATTTCATCTTAAAAAAGATGGCATTAGTCAATTTAGTCAATTAAGTAGCACTTACAGTAGTTGAGTATGAGTATACTATATTGTATGTATGTGTATACGTGCAAAATTGATCACTGTGCGGCAGCACAATGGATTAGTAGTTTGAACTGTTGCCTCACAGCAAGAAGGTCCAAGGTTCAATTCCCATGCAGGGGTCGTTCTGTGTGGAGTTTGCATGTTCTCCACGTGCTTGCATGGATTTACTCCAGTTTTCTCCCACAGTCCAAAAACATGTATGTTAGGTTGATTGGAGATTCTAAATTGCCCATGTGAGTGTGTCTGGCCCTGTGATGGACTGGTGACCTGTCCAGGGTGTACCCCTCCTGCCCTTTGCCCTCTCAGAGAGGGCTGGAATAGGCTCCAGCAGATCCATGTGATCCCGAATTAGGGAATGTGCAGGTATAGAAGGTGAATGAATGAATAGTATAAGAATCACCTGGCTATATTATCTGTTTACATGTTAACCCTTAATATCCCTTTAATATCTTAAACTGATATATCTACCATATGAATGGATAAAGAATAAGGATCAGGTACGCTGACATGTTGCTGATATTCTTTTAACTAGTTATGCTGTTTGGTAAATTTAACACTAAAGCATGTGTTGAAAAACACAACCATTTGTAAGTTACCTACCAGGCAGATCAGTGATGCTGCAAAGTACAATACAGCCTTCGGGAAGTCTTTCACCGATTCAGATTAACCTTCTAATAACAATTAAAAAAAAAAATAGAAAGGAATTAATTAATCGATGGTGTTTACAAAAATTGTCAGGCGGGCGGCATGGTGGTGCAGTGGATATTTTTGCTGATGAGATTCATGGTTCGAGCTTTACAAGCCTTTTTTGTGTAACTCTTTCTTGTGCGTTGCTTTTCTGCCACCCATAAAACATGCATTAATAGTTCATACCAAATTCCCTCTGGTACAAATGTGTGTGCATGCATAGTGAATATCAACGGTCTGCTGTCCATCTAAGGTGTGTTCCTGCTTCACCAACTGAGCATAGCGTTCACATTTACTATGGCCCAAAAGCAGAATAAAGCCTCTATTATTAGACAATAATATTTTTCGAAATAATGCTGTTCAGATCTAGATATTATTTTAAACTCTTGTATTTGTGTCCTTCCATGTTCAGCTGACAAAATTAGACAAGATTAGAACAATATCAAAGCCCTTGCTTTTTTTCTCTGAAGATGTTTTTTAATCCAAATGTAATAAAGTACAGCAAATAAATACTAAAGAGCATCATTTCCATAAGGGGTTAAAATACATGCAACAGAGTAACAAGTAACAAGAGTGTGCATGCTGCGTGACTGTCAGCAATCCAAACTGAAGAAGCCTGGTTCCTGCCTGTGGAGACAAATACACCATGTTGCAGTGCTGAGAAATAACACACACAGCTGTGCGACTGCAGTTAAATGGTCATTTTGGCAGGAGGACTACTCCATACATCAGCTAAGCAATCAACAGAGTATCAAAACATGCTAATTTTGAATTATATGCAGTTATACCACAGCACTCTTAAATAATTAATTCTGATTGGTCAGTAAGTCGGGTAATCCTGCCAACTGCAGGGCCAATGCACTTGTTTTAATGTGATGGTTTCTGTTGTATAAGCAAAATTACAGCCAATTACTGTGGATGTGCTACACAAACAAATTATTTGCTGATATTGTAAGTTGTTTTTGGAAGATGTTTGCTTCATGTTTTTTTTTAAAGCAGTCAGAAGTGAAGCCACATTATCTGGCCAAATGTTGTTGGACACCTTACTAGCATGTAATTGTCTACCATGTCTCTATTTGGTGTAGCAGTTCCCTTCTATGGAACTAGGAGTGCCCAAAACTGTTCCAGCATGACAATTTCCCTGTGCACAAAGCACCATTAATTCTATTCCATAAGGGCACGATGTGTTAAAAGACTGAAAAATTTCCAAATACACACTTCAAAATCTGGTAGAAAGCATTTTCAGAAGTTCGGAGCTTGTTATAGGAGTAAAAGTGAGACTAAATCTGGACTAGCATGTTTAAAAAAAAACATGACTGTGGTAGTCAGATGTCCTAATACTTTTGTCCATATAGCGTATATGAAATTTATTCAGACAGATAGCTTCGGAGTTTTATAGACACATGACAACCTTTATATTTGCAAATGGTCTTTAAATTTAAAGGTTACAATAAAAAATTGTTGTGTAAATGAATATTATTTGTTAATTATTATATTGTATGTACAGTTGCTGTAACAACATATTATATTGTGGTATAAGAGGAATAAAACACTGCAGGATGTGGTGTTATTGGTAAATGATGAACTCCGGCATGGCTGATGCCTTGAATCAGAGTCACTTGTGTTTATCTTATTTATATAATTAAGCAATGAAGGGTCTTTTACAAACGCCCAGCAGTGGTAGCTTAGCGGTCATGGAAATTTGAATTAAAATAGTCCTACATAGTTTTTCCTCTCTTATTAATGCCTTTTTATTCCTCTTTAAAAAAATAAGTTCTCTGACTAGCAACTAGGACGATTTATAGAGGAATAAAGTCTGACCTCTATGTCCAAGCATCATATCCCCTTCATACAGTGCCATGTTTAATGCATGCTTCTGCTCAGTGTCCAGCTTTTGCCACTGCTCGTCTGTCACAGCCCAGGCTTGTTCAGAGCTTAGCCAGGACAGCTGACTTGCACTGAACACCACCTGTAAAAAATTATAGCGACTATATGAAATTTTTTGGCAATGCTGACTCATGAAATATAATATTTTTAGTGTGTGATTCGTACAGCCATTTTTTTTGGTGGTATCAGGGATATTGCTAATGGAGTCAACCCTTCAATTTGTTCTCTCACAAGGGATGATAACACCATGTCTTCCAGTCCGGCTGAGGGAAAAAAAAGGATTATTGTTGTTAAATTTGCCTTAAGCAAAAAAAAAAGCACCATTCAGACTATAGGGCAAGATTAAACTAAGCTACCAATACTAATTTCTTATTGCAGGCAAGTGTAACTGAGCATAAAATATTTTCATATTATCTAAAGATATCATTTACATTTACAGCATTCAGCACACGCTCTTGTCCAGAGCGTCGTACAAAAGTGCTTTGAGTCACATCATTAAACAGCTCAATACTGGTACGATAGTTCACAAATCGGTGTGACAACAACAAAAAACTGTTAAAAGTAGGGGTTTTTTTTTTTTATGTCAAGAGCTACGTGTTCAAGAAAGAGGTGGGTTTTCAAACGTCTCTTAAAGACGGCCAGTGACTCTGCTGTTCTGACATTAATGGGAAGTTCATTCCACCGTCTTGGTGCCAGAACAGAGAAAAGTCTTGAGGCAGACCTACCTTGTCATTAATCTAAAGTTTAGTGGAACGTGGTGGAGGCACAGAAGCTAATCCAAGATCAGATTTTCTTATTACAATTTGCTCTTTACAATGTCACTGCATCTTCTTTAAAGAAATTTAAGGCGATCAAGTAGAATACTACTATGAAGGGGTATCAAAAAGTTTCAAGACACGCCAACTTGTGCCGCCACCTGTTTAAGTGTCGCAAAACTTTTTGATACCCCTTTGTATAAAAGATTACTGCTGGCTTACTGTCTTTGATACTAAAGCAGTATTTTAGCTATTCTAGCAGTATTTTAGCTAATATGAAAAATTTTTGTAGCTAGGTGGCGAAATACGAAAGCAGGCTAGTTCTGTGTTAGGATTTTTGCCAAGTTAAATTATTTTTAAAAACTGTGATACCAGCTATAAACTGAACAAAGCCTAGTGTTCAAACAGAAACAGAATTTTTCACATTACATTATTAAGCTGATCCAGATGTTTAAAAGATTATTCAATGCACTCATTTAAATCACCAAATGTTACCTTTATGTGTAATAATTCCCTTTTTATGTATAATAAAAGTCATAATTTGTGACTAATGCAGTAAGTGAAATATACCAGCTTTATTTTTACTAAGCAGTAGATTTTAATACGCAGTAATTTATTGGTGCCCTGTTATACTTATTTGCCAAATCCTCTACCTGCCAGAGTCCCAATCTCAGTGAATATTTCAGCGCTCCAGTCACTGACGGGACCAAAGGCTTGGGGACTGGATAGTCGAGTGGTCAGAGCCTCAGTCTGCTGCTCAAGGCACGGTAGGTACGTCTCCCTGAGAAACATTGCAGCCACGCTGACAAATATCACAAAAACATTTAAACAAATTGCAGAATTGCACAGTATAATCATCATCATCATCATCATCATCATCATCATCAAACATTTTGTCTTTTATTTTACCTCAAGTTAAATGGATCTACACGGGAAATTTCTGCTGGAGTAAAGCCACAAAGGAGATTACCAAGAGAAACTATCTCCACCACTTGGAGGTTTTCTGGCTTTTTATTGCGTTGGCGCAGGAATCCCCGTAGAGCTGCTTTCATCTTAAAAAATAAAAGTGGCAGATTTAATAGGGAGTTTGTTCATTTTTGTTTTACTTTATGGCAAAATAAACTATTAAAGTGTACACGCTATAGTCAAAAGTATGTGGACACCTGATCACTACTTTCCCCCACTGTTAAGAATAGCTGAAAAACATACAGTTGTCTAGAATGTCACTAAATGCTGTTGCAGTTAGATTCTAAAACTAAAAAGCTTAAACATGTACCAGCATGACAATACCCCTGCGCAGGAAAGCAAAATCTATTAAGACATGGTTTGCTAAGGTTTGAGTAAAAGAATTTAAAGAATCCTGCGCAGAGCCCTGGCCTTAACCTCAACACCTTTGGGATAATTTTTCGTTTCTTGTTGTGTCAATTTTTGCCGGAATTCCCCGGAGCAGCACCGTAGTGTAGTGGGTTAAGGTGCCGGCTTCCACATCCTTTGGGATGACTTTAAATGATGGCTCCACCCCAGACCTCGTCAGTCAGTGCTTGACCTCACAAATGCTCTAGTGGTTAAACGAGAGCAAATCCCTACAGCTACACTCCATAGTCTAATCTAGTAAGAAAGTTACTTATTTAATTAATCTGTAATTGTATGTTCAACAAACAAATATGGGTGGGCAAGTGTCCACATACTTTTGGATACATAGTGTTTATCATTTTTATGAAGTGTGCATAGCATCAGCGACTGTACATACTGTATAGTACTTAGTGTAAAAAACTTAAACTCTGTCTACAAACATAGTTCTGGTTTTAAAACCTCTGCATTCCAACACTGAAGACTTCTTCTCTGTTCCATACTTTGTTCCATTCCAAAAGAATCAAAAGCTTACTTTTCTTTGGTTCCACATTTTACAGCTTCCAAGATGAGCCACCACCCCTAAGTCAGACAGGTTCACAGTCTGTAGCTCTCGCTCACTCATCTCTGTGATGATACAGCCCAGCTCCAGAACCTGAGCTGGCTTTAGTGTCCTCACTGGCTTATAAAACTAAAAAAAACACAAAAAAACATCTGATGTTTTAACCTGATCACAAATTTGTACTTGGGTTTAATGGGTTAATATGTATACATGCTTCTCTTAACTGTAAGCAACATTAAATTGGTGTCAACTTAGGGATGAAACATATGGTATATTTGCTAATTAAGGACATTTTAGGTAACAGGGACATAGTTTGCCTTTTAATTTCAGCCAAACCATTTTTAGATTTTGGATTAATGGCGTACTCACCGGTCTGAGCTCTGTCCACAATGCCCAGCGTTGCTCAGCATGAAGAGATCCATCCTGACCCAGGAATTCAACACACTCTTTCAACTCTTTTCTCTTCATTCGATTGAGCTGATACCAGCGCCATGCTGAGGGAAAAGTCCCTTTGATATCTGCGCAAGTCGGGATCGGCTCTGACAAACGTTAATGCACTTTTACATTACAATCATACCAGTCACGTGTAGTTCATTATCATCGATCAGTTTATTAAAGTAGTAAACACGCCTCACCGCTTCTGCTCCACTTCCGTCCTCTGATCATTTTTTGAACTAAACTGTAAATCTTGTCTTTTAGTCCTTTCGGGTTGGCACACGCTCTACCAAGCTCGGTGTCTTTCCAGTGCCACTGACTTTGCAGCACTTGCTCAATTGTGTCTTTACCTATGTCGTCCTTTAACACAAAGTCATAACTCAGTACAAATAAACAGACGGATTTATAGATGCTTTCGTCTTGTTTTTATTCTTACTTACCAGTGGCAGAGAACGGAGCAGTTGAGGTGACAGTGTGAACACAAGGCGGTCTACATGCTCAACATCACCTGCAGTCCATGACTTTGGCTCTCTATAAATCAGATTCAAATAATAAAAAAAAAATCAAGGAATTGATTTAGTCCTTTCTGATCAACTAAAAATACATGGCACTGTTTTTAAATTCTGCCACAACTAAAATAGCGTTCCTCAAACTGTCAAATTAAAAGCACACAATTATCTGGGCTGTCTCTACATGCCCCGAAAGGACAATGCCCCTGTGCATAAAAGCTCTTAAGCACCATTAGGACATGGTGTGTTAAAGTTATAATAAATTAACTCAAGTGTCCTGCAATAAGCCCTATTCAACCTTACCAAACACCAGTGGAATGAACTGGAACACAAACGGTACCCCAGACTTCCTCAATGAACATTAGCGCCTGAATTTATTAATAATATTGTGGCTGAATAAAAATAGAAAAACACAACAGCTGCACTGCACAACCGAGTGAAAAGCATTTCAATCAAGCGTGGCGACGTTAGAGTAAGACCAAGTCTGTAAAAAAAAAAGTTAAATCAGGTGTCCCAAAAGTGTATAAACAGGCTGAAATATGATTTCACTGTGTTACTTTGGTCAAACTGTTCACACATTTTACAGATTTTTCGTGGTTTACACACAAATGTAGACAACTACACATTTATTTATTATTCTTAATCATTAATTTATTCATCTTCTATACTCCCTTATTCCCTATTTGGGGTCACAGAAAACCACCGGAGCCCATCCCAGCTGTCCGTGCAAGGGCAAAAGGCAGGAGGGGTATACCGGGGACCACACACACAGACTTTCACTCACTCCTATGGCCAATTTAAAATCACCAATCAATCTAACCTACATGTTTTGGACTGTAAGAGGAAACCGGAGTAAACTCACGAGAACATGCAAACCCCACAGAGAAAGACCCCTGCCCGGGAATCAAACCCAGGTCCTTCTTGCTGTGAGGCGACAGTGCTGACCACTAAACCACTGTGCTATCCTATTATTCTCATTGAATTGCATAAACCTTTATTTCACTTGTTGACAATGAAATTAAACAATCTAGTCAGTAAAATTACTATGAAAATAATGTGTTTTTTAATAATTCTGGGGGAAAAAATAAATAAAATGAAGTCTGGTGCTCAGCCTGTTCCTTATTTAGGATACAGGCATAAGAACCTACCCTAGCATACTTCTCTCTGTAAACAGAGATGCCATTTCCCTGAAGGTGTCAGAAGGCATGCAGTACTGCTTCAGGTCTTCAAGGCGCAGCTTCAAAGCCTCTCTGTCCACCTGAGACAACATGTCTCTGTCCAGGAAGAAGAGAAGAGGACCCAGCAGGTCCATGGAGGCCCCGGAGATTCTGTCCTCAGCAATCATCTGGCAGTATTTTGGAAAAGTTATAAACATAAATGAACAAATCAGAAGTCTGGGTGCAAAGGACCTGCTGATTACATACTGTATTCTGTGCACAAACGCTGTTAATGGGGTTGCCAGATTGGGCTACTTTATACATATTCTGCAACCACCATAAATGTTATAAAGCAAATATATAGAATTAGACGAGTAAAAACGGGGTGATTAATAACCATTTCTAAATTATAGAGTGAATAATGTTTCTATGATATTTATGTGTAAGACGTTTATTTTTTAAAGAAAGGACCGAAAAGGTTTAAACCTGACTACATTTGGTAATTATTGCATGGACAGTGGCCTATAATATAACCCAAGTCTAATAATACTTTTTTTTTGTACAATATTCGTTATTTATAAGTATATTTTTTGTATTTGAAAACATGTAACAAAACAATTGCAATTTTTTGGGGTCCCGGAACGGATTAATGGCATTTTAGTTTATTTTAATGGGGAAAATTGATTTAACATACAAGTAATTTGAATTACGAGCTCCAAGGAACAAATTAAACTCGGAAGTCAAGGCATTACTGTATGTGGGAAGTGGTAGCCTTTTCGTTAAAGTGACTGCTAATTGGAAGATAGGGGTTCCATTTCCAGTACCACCAAGTAACCATTGCTGGGCCCTTGAGCAAGGCTCTTAACAACCCATTGCCGATTAATAAACCCGACCACATAAAGCTCATTGTTTTTAAAGCTTTAGCCCCATAATTTCTCTCCTAGAACCTTGTTTGTCCCCAAAACAAACCTAGATGTGTTATAGAGCATAACTGTAAACAATGTATGTGTACCGCAACTGACTGCAGTTTAAAAGCAATGCCTAAAATCCATCCAAACAGAAATTCCCAAAAGCTATTTCTCTCACAAGCACATCAATAGCTTTCTCAGCCAAGGTCATCTGCTTGTGTCGTGGAAGTTCCAGGAAATCGATAAACTGTCTTTGGATGTAGTTCAGGACAGCCAAAATTGATGCGTTGGACAGGCGTTCAATCATCGTCACGCTGTGAGACAACATCTGACAGTGAGGCAGAGGACATCAGAGGCTTGGAAAATGTTCAAAAAAAAGACGAAAAAGATTTATGATCTTACGGTAATCCTGCAGTAAACAATGGGTTGAAACCATCCAGATCCACGTCTGGCCTTTTTCTAATTTCCTCTAGCACACACTTCCTCTGTTACAAAACAATAATTTATTTGTTAATTCGTTTTTCTAAAGCAGACACTATACGGAAATTGTATTTACCTTGATTTGTAA
Organism: Bagarius yarrelli; assembly: GCA_005784505.1. Taxonomy (NCBI): domain Eukaryota; kingdom Metazoa; phylum Chordata; class Actinopteri; order Siluriformes; family Sisoridae; genus Bagarius; species Bagarius yarrelli. Next base: position 266,569 of record VCAZ01000035.1, on the reverse strand, counting down.
TAAAAAAATACATTTTTTTACTCATTTGCTTATTACTTTGTAAAAACAAAGCATGGTTTGTTTAAAATATGCTAATATAATATAATATAATATTTTAAACAAAAACATTATGAACATGTTATTTTTACACAGTTATCTATTATTTTCAGGCTATCCAGGTGGCAAGTCTTCATTACTATCAGTTCGACTCAATTGCTTTGGCAGCTCAGCCGACTTTGTCATGAAAGAAAGAAAGCAGAAGATGGCAATGAATGTGAATTGCTGGACTGAGACTAAAGCTTGTCTCGCACATTCTCACCAAAGCTGGCCTCAATCCTCCAGGCAAGTCTGTAATAAACCGTAACAGTTCAGAGAAGTCTGATTCATTGGTCCAAAGCTGTAGGTCCTTGCAGCTCATGCCACTGGCAATGTGGCCTAATTTTCTGCAACAAGAAAAAAACTAAACTGTATAATACCGCAGAAAGCTATGTAATGTAACCCAGAAAATATTCCGATTTATGATTAAAGGGACAAACGTTTATGTTTCAGCTGAATGAGCTAAAATGTAAAGGATATACGTCATGTTCCAAGACCAGTTTATGCAGCTGACTGATGTCACTTACAGTACTGTGTCTCGGGTGATGTTTTCAGTCTGCTGAATCATTCTGAAGAGCAACTGAGCCTGTTGAATGAAAAACGTGAGAAGTTGGATGGCAACCAAAATTAAACGTGATACTCCTCCTGGCTGAGATGAAATCACTTTAATGCATTACTAATTTATATTCTATTATGCAAGCCGTTCTATCACAGTGAGCGCAATTTGCTTGATGGCAGGTGAGGGGCACTTCGTATTAATTTCCTGTAAGGCTCATCTGTAGCATACTCAATGAGCTGCGGCAAACGAGTGTGTCATTAGCTGTGGACAGATCCCCCCAGCAAGAACAGACACAGGCTGTGGCATTATGATCATAATTATCTGCTATTATGGTATACTACTTAAATACCCAGAACAAATAGGATATTACCTGTTGAGGTGACCAGGACATGTTTCTGTACAGAGCAATGTGATTAAGGATCATCTTTCCATCAAGCTCAGTGGACAGTTTTTTCAGAGAAATGAAGGGTAAAAGGCAGCGCAGGTTGAGTGAGTCATTAGATGACAAATGCTCCAGAACCTTAAGACGAACAGGACATATTATTTAGCTGTAAGTCTGTTTATCAGTCTGTCAATCAGATAATCAACAAACATAAACTTGCTGTGGCTGTTGGATATGATATGCTTAGTAGGTACTATTAATTTTAATCAGGTTGTGTTGCCAGTTTCATTAGTGAGAAATGGTAGTGCAGTTGTTAAAATATTGCACTGCTAATTGGAAGATCAGGGTTTAATTCCCAACACCACCAAGTTGCCACCCCGTTAACCCCCAAATGCTCAGTTGTATAAAAGAGATAAATGTAAGTTGCTCTGGATAAATATTGTAAATATAACTAAATGGATTATTAGTATGCAATATCAGGACTGCTTTGCTTTACACTTTTTTTTTTACAGCTGGTCTTATTTATGGCAGTAAAAAGTAAAAATGTTAAAATGGAGGACAGTGTAGGACTATAGTGACAGTATTACTAAGTATTACTAAAAAACAATATTGTCTTGTTAATAAAAAAATAGGATATTTAAATCAACTATGAAGCTACATAGAAACAATGTACATACTGTTTTTAATTACATTAATTACATTAATTAATTCAAGGAATAATTACATTTATACCTCTGCAATTGGGGTTAAGGGCCTTGCTCAGGGGCCTGGCACTGGCAACTTGGTGGGGCTGGGAATCGAATCCAGATTTTATAAGTTTTTATAGGTCATAGTGATACAGATAATGTGAACTATTACAGATAGAATTAATTGTAATTTTTCTATGGCTATGCTGTAATTTACATTGACATTCTAACAGTATTTAAAACCTATATTAAATGTATATAAGATATAAAAGAAGTCTGGAATATAAAATAAGTCTGGAATAGAATGGAATCTAGTGTTGATCAGGATTCAAGTTTAATTTTTTTTTTAATGAGAACTGGGCTGCCATGTGTTTCAATATGTGTTTAATTTATAAGGTCTGGGTTGCTTGGTGTAAGTATCAGTGCTGATGTTACCTGTTCTAGTGCTCCATGCACCATTGCACGATGCGCAGGCTGTAGGTCACTCAGTAAAGTGTTCCAGCACTGACAATCTGCCGTTCCCATCACTTCAGGTACAATCAAGTTTTTTAAGAAAGCAGGTGCTAAACCTGAAAATAATGGCTTTAACTGGCATAAAGTGTTGGCACTGATCTAAAATGGAAACATTCAATGAATACAAGGATTAATGGCTCCTGGCACACATTAGTTTGATAGATAATGTGTCACAACGTACATTTATATCCCGAGATATTTTGTTTAAAATCTGGAACGCCTGCAATGAAAAAAAATGAGACTGGGATTAAACTTTAGGACAAAATGAAATCTATCAGCACCAAGTCTAATGGAAACTGTGTGTTTTCACCTGTGAAGGTGGGAATGTAGGTATATCAGGCTGAGAGAAAAGTTTTAATAAATCCTTTGAGGATAATGATTGCAGGAATGATGCACCAAGCTGGGGTAATATGCCATGGAGAGAGGCCAACGCCGGAGAAGACAACACACTGGCATTAAGGGGTTTAAGAGTGAGGGCCAGCCAATGAGAAATCTGCCAAAGAAAAGAACTGCATGTTATATATGACAAGACACAATAAATAACAGTCAGCATTGTTTTACAAATAAATAAAAATTTCCCAGTGAGCGAATACATCTCTCCTGCTTTCACTCTAATGCAAGATAAATTTGTTTAGAAATTTGCTTAGACATATTACAGTTTCGTTATCACTCTAGCAAAAATGTTCTGGGCAGATTCTGTTATGCACTAGACAGCCAGAGGAAACTGCACTAGAGACTCATCCAAAGAAATTGCTAAATAAATTAGAAGAGATAGAGAGCTGGTGGATGTGAAAAATTCATCATTATGTAGAAACAGAGATATGCAAATTTATTAAGGTAACTAAAAAGAGTTTGCGGAGGAGATTAAGAAGAAGATTAAAAATGAAAGCTATCTGACAGTACTAAATTTAACCATTTACATTTAACGGCATTTGGCAGACATCCTTATCCAGAGCGACTTACATTTATCTCTTTTATACATCTAAGCAATTGGAGGTTAAGGGTCTTGCTCAGGGGGCCCAGCAGTGTCAAATTGGTGGTGCTGGGAATCAAACCCCGGTCTTTCAATTAGCTGTCCAAACTCAACCACTGCACTACCACTTCCCTGCTAACAATAATCCCTTTACCTTTTGGTTTAATACTTAAGTGCAAAAGAGTCCTGACCTTAACCCCAATGAATACCCTTTGCAATAAACCGGAACCGGAACCTCCTTTATTATTTGTAGCCGATCTCACTAAAATCAGCAAAGCCATGACTAAAATCTGGTAGAAAGATTTTTCAGAAGTGTGGAAGTTATAATAAAAGTAAGAGTATTACTAAACAAATACGGACATGATGATCATTCATTTTCTATACCCGCTTATTAACTAATTCAGGGTCATGGGGATCAGCTGGAGCCCATCCCAGCCACCTCTGCAAGGGCGAAAGACAGGAGGGGTACACCCTGCACAGGTCACCAGTCCATCACATACACTCCTATGGGCAATTTTAGAATCACCAATCAACCTGACATACATGTTTTTGGACTATAGGAGGAAAACCAGAGTACCCAGAGTAAACCCACACAAGCAGAACATGCAAACTCCACACAGAAAGACCCCTGGCTGGGAATCGAACCCAGGCCTGCTTGCTGTGAGGCAACAGTGCTAACCACTAAGCCACCGTGCTGCCGCATGCTGAGCAAACATTATACAGTATACAGTAATATAGGAGTTAGAAGATGTAACAAACTTATGCTTACTCTTCCATTAGCACTGACGTGGCCATCTGAAATACACTGTGCAAGCTGCTGCCACAGAGCTGGTAAAACTTGTGGTACAGACAAGAAACGATGCAGATCCTCAGAATTCATGTAGCAGATTAGGATGCCCAACCTGCCAAAGAAACCAAACAGCTTCTCTATTTGTTATATGGCTTAACCATTTGACTAAGCTGTTGAGAAAAATAAATTACCTCATTATCGTATCGCTAGTGAGATTCCTTCTCTTGTTGAACAGGGTGCGAAGCACATGCCTCCCCCTTACTGCATCCAGACTGCTATTAGCCAGTAGTTCGATCAGTGGACTGAGCTGTGAGATACAGCCAAAAACTTTACCTTTTCCTTAAACCTTTAGGATTCATATAGATAACCCATGCTGATGTTTGCTTACCTACCTGCTGGGAAGTCAGCTGTTGAAAGTGGCTGACCGGGAGATGTGGCAGGAGGGGAAGAACAGAGCTGAGGAAGTATGGTGGCCAAGAGGAAACGTCTCCTACCGAATTGGACTGAAGGAGACGTTTTGCAAAAGCTTGTTTCTGAGGAGACTTCATCTCTGAGCTGTGATCTCGAATAGCCATCAACCTAAAAGATCATCCCATGCATAAGCATAGATATTCTGCAGATAATTAGCATATTTGTAGAGTATTATGGTTCACTCACACACTATCGTTGGCTATTAGTGATGCAGGAAAATTCATTATGTCAGATACAGACATGTACGGGATGAACTGTGAGAGGTCCACAAATAGTTCTGGAGTAACACGTGGGAATTTCTGGATAAAGGCTGCCGTCATGCTCTCCATGGCCTCCTTTTCCCTTGGGGAAGCCTTTCAATAATGCCAAAAGAAGCAATAATCCTTTATAAGAGGTTGCACCCAGAACAAATTGCATTTACAGCAGACTGAAATCCTCACACTGGAACAAATAAAGTTGAAAAACAAATTAGTTTTTGGCTGGTTGGCTACCTGTGTTTCGACTTGGAGCTGGTCCCAGCTCTGATGTACATGAGCAAGAAATCTTTTCACTGCATCCTTTTCTGCCGATAACACGAGAGAGCGTATTCTTTCTCTTGGCATCTGGAGGTATTCCTAGATCAACAGAAAGAAATACATTATACATTATAGACAAAAAATAGCCCAGCTTATAAAGAGGAAATCAGAGCACAGGATCAGCTATGATACAACACCCATGTGGTGAAGATGGTTAGGGGGCGTGCTCAAGGGCCCGACATTGGTAGTGTGGTGGTGTAGGGGCTTAAACCCCTGACTTTCTAATATAGCCTTGAGTCACCCATTAGAGCAACCTACATTTATCACATTATATTATAAGACTGAGGGTTGTTGGCCTTGCTTAAGGATCCACCACCTCCCAATTTCCTGTTATTTTATCTACCTAAACTACCTAAAGTTAGTTAGTTAGTTAGTTTGTATTTATTTTTAGACTGTAATAAATGTATGATAAACATAGATTTTAGATTTTAGGTTTGTGTACTACCTGCATTAAAATTTTCAGTGCAGAGGAGTTGTCCTCTTTTTGAATGAGATCCCATAGGACAGGCTGAAAGGTCAACACAACAACAAACCACTCCTTTAAACAAGATTAACTAAATGTAGAACAACATAAATCATAGTGTATTTATTTGTAAATGATATATTTGTAATAGTATTGCACTTACACTAAAACAACTTAGAAGATCTTCTTTAAGTGATAGATTCTGCTCTCGTCTGAGAAAGACACCAACTGTTTGAAGCACACTGACTGATGCATCAGGACTGAGGGTTGTCCAAAAAGAGGAATTGTCTAGAAGTCGGGAAAGAAGGATAGCTTGCCCGAGGCCTTGGCGCACCTCTTGTTCGCCTTCTTCAAGTCCAGGTGAGAGCCCCACAACAAAATCTAACATTTGGAGCACATAGCTTACAGTGGCCAGGAAACCCACACGTTCATCAACAACACCCTCACAATGGTTTAACTTATAAATAGCTTCCTGTAGAATAGGAATAGGATTTATACAGAGCTGGTGAGTGTCGAAATCATATGGTGCAGGCAGCATGTCAAACAGCTGCTGAAGAACACACTGGCTCTCCTGCTTGGGTTCTGATTTGGAGTTGCAGTAGTTTATGAGTAATGGCGTTTTAGGAACCAGCATGAGATACAGGCTGATATTCTTACAAATATGATCTCTCAGACCTGCCGTGTCTTTACAGAGTTCAAGCAGATCAGAGTCGGTGAAATTCTCTGCAGTCCAATTTGAAAACTCACAGACAACATTTTTGGATTCATGGTGAAAATCTTTGCCTAGACTTTTAGCGCAATATTCTGCAGCCCAGCCTGTGTGAACTAATGGATATGATGCGTTGCCACACAAGGTTAATATTAGAGCAGAGTTGTTAGGCAAAAAACATCTCCTGAAATCTAGTGAACTTAGCGATCTAGCACTGAGCAGCTCCAAGCAGTCATCGGTTGCAATGCTTGTAGAACTTCCAGCAACTTCACCAGAGAGTTGTTCACAGAGGTCATCAATACTTGATTGGTTAAGGTAGTGGTAGTCCTTGGAAACAGCAGCCTAATAAATCATACAGTTACAAAACACATCTCAGTCAACCCTAAAATATTTTTTTCAGTATTATTTAGATATTTATCACCAATACCTGATGAGCTCGCTGCAGCCAGAAGGAAGAGTTGGCACATACTGTATTATTGAACTCCTGTGCAAAGTATTCACTGCAGACATGTACCCACAGGAAATCTTCTTCTGCCGCAGAAAGGTACCATGCTGCATTAGAACAGCTGACATGGAGGTCAGAAACTACATGACCAGCCTCTGGGTCCACTGTTGCATCACTTCCATCAAAAAGATTACAGTAGAGAAACACAGTGAAGTTTGAAACACCAGTGAGACCTGGAATGGAGGCATTGCATGCTGCTTCCAGGATCTCTGCTGAGGCTGACAGCTCTGATTCTGTTTGATTATAAGAAAGCTTTTTGGGCTGAAGGTGTCCAGATCTTTTTAATGGTCGCTCATGTTTTGAGTGGGTTTTTTTTGTTTCTGAAATTGAACAGGACATCAAAGAGGGTCGATTTGGAAAACCATGTGAGGTAAAACCCATGGCTTGAGCATTCCATGTCAGATTATGTCTGATTCCCCTGTAAAGTAGAGTGTGTTAGAATTACGTCAAGAGTGTTGAATGCATATTTGGAAATTATCTTTTTAAAATAAAACTTACCACAATATCAACTGTCTCATGTCACCTAGAGTTTAAACAAAAATCAGAATGAGTTGAAAAGTTTTTGTAATACAAATCAGAATTTATTGCTGTGGGTTGTTCATGAATTATCAAAATAACTTAGCACCACTATACAGTTAGGCTTAATGGACTAACGTAACTGCCAGGGGTATATAGTTACGCATCAACAAAAGGGTGGGTAAATTATCCAACCCATAGGATTTGGAGTATCATGATCTCCTTGATGATTAACATGGCCAGTGTGATTTCAGGAATCCAGTCTAAGGTTTCAACTATTAATGTTTTATTGGTTATTTCGGTACTATTAGACTGGTCAATAAATTGTGTAATAAAGTGTGTAAACGCTATTAGAAGAAAAAAAAAAACATTTTAGCTTTTTAAAATGGAAAAAAAGATAAACTTGCCTACAGAACATCTTCCCATTTGAGTGGACTGTGGCTCACCAGCCATGCTACCTAGATCATCCAGCAGTGCCATGGTCACACGTGAAACCTTCCTTCTAAGATTACTGTAAACCGTGCTTCCTACTCTGTGCAACAATCCCCGCCGGAGACCATCAAGACCCTGGACAAGGGCAGGATTACGCTCAGCAAATTGTGCTGCTCTTTCCCCACTGTTTGATTTTGACAATGCTTGCAGAAGTAGAGCTTGCATAGAACTCAGGCCCTCAATTTCTTGAGATTTATTGTTCCCCTCACCTAAAGCCTCAGGTGGAATGCTAAATGGCTTTAAACGTCCCGCCAGAAAAGTACCGTCCCTATGGTCACTGGCTGCTCCTACAGGGTGCAAATTCACCATGGGTTTCCAGTTCTTCGTCTCTAGGAATGTCAAAAGTTGCTGCAGCCAGCTCAGGTTAAAAGCACAGTCACTTTGTCCTTTCAGAACACAAATAAATCCCTGGAGACCTGCACTGGCCTGACTATATGTCCCACTGACAAGAGCTTGTAGCGCAGTATCAAGCAAGGCACTGATGGTCTTCCAGTTCTGCATCACAAATGTGAGAAAAGGTCTTTGTGGTTGCTGTTCTGAAAGTGTAAGGATGCTTTGCACCAGGCCAAGTAGTCCATCCCAATGTGGGCTACCTCTTAGGGAGAGGAAAAAGTCTTGTAGCCTAAAGCTTGGTCTAGGAGGAATCCTTCCAGCCCAATCACCTAGCTGTGTTTTTTCATTATACTGGAGAAAAGAATGCAACAAATTTCCCCAAAAATGATCATCGCTAAAAGGTAGATCATCATCTAGTTCAACACTCATTTCCTGAAGATACATTGAGATGTTATAAAGAAATCCTGACAGCCTGTTATGGTCAAGTGGTTTGTTAAGAGATGATAAACCAATAGCTTTCCTGGGCAGGAGTCCAAGAGACTTAAGACCTCCAACAATGTTCCTTAGAACTGTATGAATTTGTTCATCTTGTCTCTCTGGAGATGGCTGTTCTCTCCTCGGGTACCAGCCTCCACCCTTCCGCCATATCTCAACCAACTCTTTAAGAACTGCATCTCTCTGGTCCTCCTTTACATTGCCTGCAATATGACAATTGGATGTAAAGCCTACATTATCTTTGATGAAAGAACACAAACTAGGGTTGAATAAATAAAAAATAAGTTTTCTTACCTTTGGAAATGGCAGATACTTGACTCAATAAAACAATTAACCCCATTACAATCCCAAACCTTTGCATTCTGAGAAACAGAATGGATGAAATCATACCGATGCTCCTTTGAGAAGGCACCTGTTCCTTTTAGCCTGAGACTCTCAGGGAGTACAATATCACACTGCAGAATGGATATAAAATGTTAATGGCTGCCCACAGTCACTTGATTAAACTTTCACTAAAAAAACAAACTGCTTTTACTTTGTAATGACCTTTTTAAGCACTATTTTGTACATTTAAAGGATCCCAGATACAACAGATGTTCATCCAATAATAATCTAATTTATACAGCATTACATATTTTGAACTATTGTATAAAACATGCTAAAACAAAAGATGTCAAACAGTTGTTGATGTTTTTTTTTTTTTATTAGCTTAACTTTTGCATTTCATTCACAAGCATGAAAGTTTTAGCTTAAGTTTAAAAATTTTGCACTCCGTCTCGGTTGTACTTACATGCAGTCACAATCCATTTTCTCTATCAGTTTTCAGAGGAAAAATTCAAACAAAATGCATAAGTACATGCAGAAATATGTCCTTAAAAACTATATTGTCTGTGTTCTGTCAGTCTGCACTTGTCTTCTGCTTTCCCTCTCCTGAAAGTAAGAGTGTCACTTTTTCGATCTGTACCTGCTTCAACTCAATTGGAGCTTTAGCCAGAGTTTCAGGTTTCAGCATCATTTGAGTATGTGCCAGCTGGCAGGCTTACCACATGAATTAATATATGACTTAAGGGCATAATTGTGTATGTCAAAAGAGACATTCCATGAGACACGTGGGCTTGTGAGCACATCAGTTATAAAGTACGAATATTTTGAAACTGAGTGTCATTGAATATTATTGCGACGAGTCGCTATGTGACTGCAGCTTTTTTAATTCAAAGGTCACGACAAGATTATGCTGTTTAATTTAATTGTTTAATACAAAAAAAATTAAAGATCTGCAAAAAAATGAATTTATTAATAAACCCTTCATACCTAAGAGCAAAAATAAAGCAAAGTATTTAAATCTGAATTGTTATGATTACCCTGAGAACATGTCCCACTATCCCGTTACAGGATATAACTTTGGACAATGTCCTTGAGCATACAGCTTTCCGTACGTTAGTGCCAACAGGTCTCCTGCATCTGTCATAAAACAAAAACTCTCCAGGAGAACACAATCAGGCCCTTCACTAACACACATAATCATCTCACTCCTGTCTGAGCTCTGTCTGCAACAGTGGAAACCTGAGCAGAAGCAGTGAAAGGACCAGCGCAGACTCCCCACAAAGTCTTTTTAATTCTGTCAGTGTCTCCCCCAATGGAACAATAACTTCCTCTTGTATTATTGATAGCTTGGGGAGCGGCGCTCACTCAGCGGTATGGGGCTCTGTTGGCAGCAAGAATATTAAATGTGAAACTTAACTCTTCCTGTCGTTTCCCCTAACTTCTAGAAGCTTATACTTAAGATAAGGTCACTAAGAGCACCTAAGCACTATGTATTTAGAGTGTAAAACCATGTACTGATGTCTGTATGCTATGATACCTACAATAATAACTCAGGGACCATAAAAATGTTAAAATTACTTTCTACATTTTTACTGGACATGTTTAGTTTATAGAAAGTGAAGTGGTAGCTCAGTGGTTAAAGTTTAATTCAGTTATGTGGATACTGTCTCAAAGCAGCTTTAAAGAACAAGTAACAATACAAAAGTTCACAATTAATGTTAGCAAAAAAAATCAGTAAATGTTATCAAAAGCATCTCCTGTGAGAAAGCCTGGGGCAAATGTGGCAAAAAAAAAAAAAACCTTCCTTAGATGGTACAAGGACAAAACCTTAAGAGACTCAAAAGAGAACCCATCCTCATTTGGGTGACTCTTTAATGGTGAATGTGTTTTATAAATTATTTTAGTGTAATTATGACCAGTGTCCTCTCTATAACCGTATACACTCAGTGAATTGTATCATGAAAGTACCTCCTAAGGACATCCTCAAAGTGTGGAACTGCTAGACAGAACATCATGGGTTTGATTTCCAGCATCTGCTGGCTCCCTGGGCAAAGCTCTTATTTGAGTTCTTATCTTTATTAAGAGTTTCTGGTAAATGCTGTAAATGTAAAAATCTTCAGAAATTAAAAAACTGCATTAGTAAATCCCTGTTATTTGCCTTGACATAAAAATGTTAAAAGTTCTCTTTTTATCAGAACCCTCTGTTAATATATAATTTTTGTCTGAAGCCATGCTGTTGGATTGAGAACAGTCTATTATGCCCAGTGATTAAAAGGGACTATAAAAACCCCTGAACAAACAATATTTCATTGAGTGAGCAAAGCCAACCACAGTCATGTGGTTACAAAAACAGCCTCAGGATACGTAACACCACTTGCACATAAAAGTCAACACTAACCTAAATAAACACCTCTAATAAATAGTCTAAGAGCTCTAAGAAAAAAGATTCTAACTTTAAGGTAAGTGTCTACCAAAGTGACCACTTAGTAACTACTTTGTACCAGTAACTATTCCATGGTAAAATGTAATTGCTGTGCTCATGCAACCCAGTCTTATGGCAAATTATCAATTTATCTTCTATACACACTTCCCTAATTCGGGGTCACAGGGATCTGCTGGAGTCTATCCCAGCCGTTTTTGAAAGGGCGAAAGGCAGGGGGGGTACACCATGGACAGGTCGCCAGTCCATCACAGGGCCACACACAAACACTCACTTCTATGGGCAACTTAGAATCACCAATTAACCTAACATACCTGTTTTTGGACTGTGAAAGGAAACCGGAGAACCCGGAGTAAACCCACCCCTGCCTGGGAATCAAACCCGGCCCTTCTTGCTTTAAGGCAATTTTATCCATAAGCCATTTTATGCATAATGTCTTAAGACTTTATCTTCTCTTGTTTGAATAGCATTATTTTATTAGGTGTCAATGTGGTGCATCATGTATTACTACCAACAGCTATCTCCAGGTTCATCGATTCGATCCTAAATATTTGATATTGTCTGTAAGGAGTCTTGTGTCTAGGTGAAAGTGTAAGTTTGTAAATAAGGCTTTTTAATTTTGAAATCGGTGGCACTATAATGTCTACCATAGGTATGTTCTTTAAATGGTTACCATAACCACAATGTTGTAATTACAATATATGTATTAACAGTACATCATAATGCATCACAGTTTATGGGGGGGGGGGGGTATCATCTTATCATGATCACAAGTCATGTGCTTGTCATGTGTATATTTGTCAAGTTGAAACCTAAATACATTCCCCCTGCTGGACAAGTTTGGAACCGCACGTGTAGAAACTACTACTATGTAGTACGTATACAGTGAGTATGAATCCTTATCTAAGGGTTGAATCACTTAAGTGCCGAATTTAATTTATAATCTAAGACTATGAGTTCAAATGGGTAAAAGATAATCTGTAAAATGATTCACAATTTTCACGGTAAGCATAAAAAACCTCCATGTATTATTGTACCAACCCTACTAGTTAGTACGCAAGTTACCATGGCAGCGCGGAAAGCGGAAGCCGGAAGTTTAAAATGAAAAAGTGGGCGGAGTCCAAGAGAATGACGCGGACGACATGGACTTGATACCAGCTTAGACAAATAGAAAACTGTTCGACTGTTTTAATGTTCAAAACAAATCTGGATTTTGGTGGTATTCATAAAAATGTTTCGACGCCGGACGACTGGCTAACGTTTTAAAATAATTTTAATAGAGATTTTAGATTGGAGATAGGAGATTAGTTCCACCGCGTTTGTTTACGTCTAGGTGACGTAAACATACATAAGAAATCCTAATGGAGTATTTATTAATGGTGAAATTATCAGCCCTGGTGGGCTTGTTAGTTCTTACTCTTCTTTTTGGATTCGTTCCTGTTCGGATGAAATTTTTTCGAGCAGCAAGAGGAACAAGTAAGTCGACCAGCTTTTATTATTAAGTCTAGAAAACAGAGTAAAAAGTAACTAGGAACTGATTTGTGAGTCAAATTTAGACCAGTTTATTATCACTGTAACACACGTGAATTCCTGCGTTGTGTTTAATCATTGTAAGTGATTTGCACTTAAATATACTGTTTATCATTGAATAGATTTCACCATCTTATCAGAAAACATTTAAACACTGCCCAAGGCCCACCATTGCAATAAATCAATATCAAGAAATTTGTCCTAGGCTTCAGTTCTTGAATGGTCTCTTTATCTTGAGGGTTGATGGATGCACACAAGTCACATGATTATTCCATGCTCATGTGAGTGTATGAGGTTCAGGGTGTTGCTGAAGGGTCCCAGCAATAGCAGCTTGGTGGTCTTGGGTTTCAAACTCACAATCCTCTGCTTAGTGTGGCTTAGACACTGAACTATAACTTCCCTCTTAGTTCACGATAACTTAAAAATACATTTTCCATCTTCCTTCCTTGCAGAAAGGAAATGTATTTTGATTATGTACATTGAAAGGTAAAGGTAAATGTAAAGTCAGCAAGATTTAATCCTATGGCTGAGGTTTCGCATTTGTGCTTTCAGAACCTGCTGGTGAAAATAGGTCAATAGAGACTGATAGGTAGGACCTAACTGTTTTTTTACAGAAAGAAATCAATATAATTGTTTATTTTTGATCACCAGTCCTTTAGAATCCTTAGGTACTTTACGATCAAACCGATTCCAATCTCGGTCTCATGATCCGATTAAAAATCGATTCTAAATCTATACTTTTTTCTAATTCTTCTGATGTGTAAATACATGTTTACAAATTTACATTTTAACCAGAATTGAAGTTTCTATGCGTTTTGTTTATAGTTGGAATTTCTGTATGACAGTATCATCCATTTGGTTTCATAAATTTTCTTAAGTTATGAAACATCGAAACGTCAGATTTTTATAACAATTTTGAAGAACACCTAAATAACGCCGTAAGGGCACACCGTACATTGGCTCAAGAACCTGCAACAGTGTACGACACCCTGGGTTATCCATGACGAAGAACAGGCACAAATCTCTGGCAATAAAACCTAACAAAATTCTTTAATTCTGGTGGAAACTTTGCTAATTGCTTGAGGGTCATTTGAGTGAAACCAGTAGAGAAAGTTTTTTTCTCCAGCTCTTTGTGGAATTGCATAATATGTTTCTCCATGTTAGTCATGTTCCCGAAATATTCCAATTTGGTGCCACAAACTTTCACATTCTAGCTCTTTCTGTCCTCACATTTTGTCCTCACAAAATCCAAAGTGTTGCCACACAGTGGATTTTAAATTTGATGTCGCCTCAGTTTGTTCAGCTTTTCAAATAAAGTGAAATCACCAGAATCTGTACTTGCATGTATCAGTGCTAATTATTTCTTGCTTGCACGCGCACAGACGTGCACAGTCTTCTAATAATATAATGTAAATTCCAAATCGATTCTAAACTTTTAAGAATCGATTTAGAATTGTTAAAGAAAAAAAATCACGATGCATTGATGAATCCATTTTTTCCCCACCCTTACTGATAAATATTTTCAGATTGACGTTCTAAATAAAGCACAGGAGCAATACATCGAATAACTGAATCATTGTAATAACAATATATAGAAGAGAATGAATTTATAATTCTGGGGATATTTTTATTTGTTCGAGTAAATTTAGAATTTTGTCATTTACATTTACAGCATTTGGCAGACTTCCTTATCCAGAGCCATGCACAATTATCACCTTTATACAGCTGAGCAGTTAAGGGTTAAGGGCCTTGTTTAGAAGTCCAGCAGTGGCAACTTGGTGGTGCTGGGATTGACAGTCGTGTCAGCTGATCGCACTCAGTAAATCATTTTCAGATCTGATTTTGCTTTGGGAGTTTTTTTTTCCAACCATCTTTACTGATAGTTGCATAGCACAACTGCAGTGATTGAGATGCACATAAATACAGTCACGAGTGTTTAAATCATAAACTAGGTGAGTTATTGACACTATCAGCCTTATTTTCACAAAACTCTATTTGGAAGAGAAACTAAAAGCGGCTGGACTAAGCACAGATTATCCAATTAAGTTACACTTCATACCTAATAATCAATTTTCCTTTTTTATCCATTTCACAATTAATAATTTTAAAAAAATCGTCGGTTTGATTCCCAGCTCCACCAAGCCACCATTGCTGGGCCCCTAAGCAAGGCTCTTAACCCTTGTTTGTTTGTATAAATGAGATAAATGTAAGTCCCTCTGGATAAGGGCGTCTGCCAAATGCTGTAGATGTAGATTGTCTCCCATTTAATATGCAATTTGGCCAAAATTTTGTGGACATCTTATCAACACACCCTCATAAGGGTATCTTACCAAAGGTGTTGCCACAAAGTTGAAAGCACACAGTTGTGTCTAGAACAATGCTTTCATGACAATTGGCAAATATGTCGCAATTTAAAGCTCACGAAGAGCTGGTGGAACTCTGAATGTGCAGTCAGTGTGCTGTTCCCGTTTTCAACCTCTTGCCTAATCTACCCGTAGTATCAAGAGGCTGTGCTCGTAAAAGCAGACACATAGATCCAATTAAAATGTCCCAGACACAGTGAATACACTCCTAATAAATTCATATTGATGTTCATGCCTAATTTGTTGTTTGCTTATTTGGATTTTATTTTATATCTATGCACACATGTCGGATTAGTTTAATTAGGTTGGGATGCTGTGGGGAAAAAAAACTGCTAATTGGAAGATGAGGGTTCTATTCCCAGCACCACTAAGTTACCACTGCTGGGCACCTGCGCAAAGCCCTTAACCCCCAATTGCTCAAATATATAAAAGGGAATAAATGTAAGTCGCTCTATATAAAGTTGTCTGCCGAATGACGTAAATGTAAATGTGCTTTCAAAATGTTTGGGAACCACTGGTCCAGAATATCTTCATATGTTCTGCAGTACATTATTAATTACCCAGAACTGAGACCCAAACAGCGTTTCAGCATAACAATACCCCTGTGCACGAAGCACCTGAGCTCCATGAAGACTATGTTGTGTTATGATTGATGTGAAAGAACTTGATTGTTCTCAACCTCAACCCCAATCAACATCTCTGGGATGAACTAAAACACTGACTGAACCCCAGACCTACTCATCAGTGCCTAAACACACTAATCATTTAGTAGCTGAATGGGCAAATCCTCACCTCAACTTTTCACAATCTAGCAAAATCTAGAAATGTGGAGATTATTATAGTAATAAGATTCAGACTAAATCTGGAATAGGATAAACACACGTAGATATGATAGTCAGGTGTTTTAATACTTGTGTCTATTTAGTGTATCATGTCTTAGCATCAGTGCTTGTTCATGTTTTCATGTTTCTCTCTTTTTTTTGATGATGAATAACTCTAACTAAACCAAAACATCGGTTGTATTAGTTGTGATATTAGATGATATCAGTCACTCTTGTTTTGCTTGTCTTTTCCAGGAACCCACACGACTGTACTGAGTTTAATCAGCTGCTTTGCTGGAGGCGTGTTCCTCGCTGCCTGCCTCTTAGACATTATCCCAGATTATCTGTCTGATATAAACCTGCAGTTACAAGACAATAATGTAAGTTTGCTTAGGGATCAAAATTGATTGTTGTTTCTATTTGAAAATCCAGTCTTCCAGTTTCCAAATGAGTCTATACACCAGAATGATGTTTAAACAAGTTATTGATGGGAGAAGTGGTAGTACAGTGGTTAAGGTGTTGAACTGCTACTTGGAAGATCAGGGTTTGATTCCCAGCACCACCAATTTGCCACAGTTTGGGCCCTGAGCAAGGCTCCCAATCGCTCAGTTGTATAAGATAGATAGATAAATGTGAGTTGCTCTGGATAAGGGTGTCTACCAAATGCCATTAATGTAAATGTAAATGTATTGATAGATTGTTTTTCTTGTTAACTTATTTTTTTTTGCACCTAAATTTATTCATTCATTCATCTTCTATACTCGCTAATTCCCTAATTCGGGGTCACGAGGATCTGCTGTCTCTGAAAGGGTGAAAAGCAGGAGGGGTACACCCTCATGGTTAAGCTGTTGGACTGCCAACCCGAAGATTGTGGGCTCGATTCCCAGCTTCACCAAGCCACGACTGCTGGGCCCCTAAGCAAGGCCCTTAACCCACAATTGCTCAGTTGTATAACTGAGATAAATGTAAGTCGCTCTGGATAAGAACATCTGGCAAATGCTGTAAATGTAAATGTAAAACCCTGAGTACCTGAAGTAAACCCACGCAAGCACGGGGAGAACATACCCAATACCTAAATTGTATTTAATAAAATGAAATAAACAATATAAAATAAACTCCTTACTTATTAAAAAAAATAAATTATTAATTAACCTGGTTAACCTTAACTTTTGATTAGAGCAAAAGTCGCTTCAAGGATGTTCAATCAAATCAGAACAGTTTTTTTCCCCAGTATTAAAAATTAAGTTTAACTTGCTTAACTGGACACAAAAAGAACTTTTTTTCCACACTTAGAGCAGTTGCATTCTTCTGTCTTTCACATAATTTATTTATCTATTAATAATGTATATAATAAACCTGATACAGAACCCACAGTACATTTTTTTGAATTGTATTTACATTTACATCATTTAGCAGATGCCATTATTTATCCAGAGCGATAGGTGTTAATGAAAAATGTAGGTCAATCGTCTCTAGAAGACAGCCAATGATTCTGTTCGGACATTGATGGAAAGTTTATTTAACCACCTTGGTAACAAAATTGAAAAAATCTTTCTAAGTTAAAAAAAAAACTTAGAGTTAAACCGAATTTCTCTTATCTCACAGTCTGACTATCCTCTGGCCGAGTTCATCATGGCATGTGGCTTCTTCCTCGTCCTCATTCTCGAGAGACTGGTCCTCAGCTGTAATGGACAGGGAGATGAAGAAACGGCGCCTCTGCTCCCATCTGCAGGTCACAGCCACTCTCACACACACCGCTCCGTAAACCAGGTGGAAAGTAATAGTCATCATGTCCACATGGACCTGCAGGCGCATTCATCCTTCCGCTCGTTCATGCTCTTCCTGTCTCTCTCGCTGCACTCTGTGTTCGAGGGTTTGGCCATCGGCTTGCAAACAACCGACACTAAGGTAAAGACTTAAGCACTGACTTTTACACTGCAGGTGTTAAACATGAGTCAAGGGGCAGTCAGGAGATCTTAATTTTAATTTTAGGAGGATCTTAGAAGATTTTAATTACGATTCTTATGCCATGTCGAGAGAGGTTACGTTCAGGACACGTTGTTCTGGAGATTATATAAAATACTGAAAAGCTGTCCCAGATTTGGGAGGATTGAAAGGGTTCCGAAAAAAACGAGGCTGGAGGAAAGCAAAGAAAAATCAAAAGTGCATTTAATTTTCGCTTTCAGATTTTTTAATTTTAAACACACAGTGTCCTCATTTTCTCTCTTTCATTCTGCTCTCTCTATCTCTCTCTCTCTCTCTGTCTCTCTCCTTAAGGCTCTCTCTGGCTCTTTATCTCTTTCTGGCTGTCTTTCTAAGGCTATCTCTTTCTAAGGCTCTCTCTCCCTGGCCTGCTGTTTCTGGCTCTTTCTCTCTCTGGTTCTCTCTCTCTTTGGCTCTGACTTTCTCCTCCTCTCTCTCTGACTTTTGATCTTCTTTAATCTCTGCGTTTCTTCACCGAAATGAAGAACAGTCATCAATAGTTTAGCACAGGTGTGTGATGTTTATCGCTCAGGTTCTTCAGCTCCGCGTGCATCTTTTACAACAGTTATGTTCACTCGGCTTCCTGTTTGCGTTCACTTGTCTTCTGAGCTCCACTTTTCCTTTTTGGGGGCTTTTTAGCTATGAATCTCTTTGAAGGCAAAAAAAATTTCAACCACCCTAAAGCTGCTTTTGAATAAATTACGCTAAATGTGTATTATTGAGTTTATACATAGATCCCCAAGTGCTGCTGTCATGGCAGTGATGATAATCATCATTTGTGATCTTTTGTGGGAATCTTGTTTTGTCGAGCTTCCACATTCTAAGATATACCGAACCAACTTTTTTCCACATTGATCTATTACACACCAGTATATTGAACTGAAGCAGCTGTACTAAGCAATCAGATGGTATTTGACTAGATTCTTAAATTTACATTCTCATTCCATTTTTCTTTTTTTGTAACTTCAGATTGGGCATAGTGGTCAAACTTACCAACATGGAACTGAGTTGTGTTTGACTTGATGGTTTTGTTTTTTTCTGCTTAAGCATCGTTTCCATAATAACTGCCCCCGCAGCTTCTTTTTTGTGTGTTTTCTTATGCTGACCTACAGAAAAAAGAAAGGAACTTGTCACCTGACATAAGAGTTTCACTTTTACAGCCTGATCCTTCTGTATTTTTACCCTGCTTGCCATGCTCATTTCCTTTTTCAGCTCTATCTCTCATTGCACATAAATAAGAAGGCAAACATGTTTATCTTTGATTTCTGGTAATCCTATACAGGTTCTAGAGATCTGCATCGCCATCTTAATCCACAAGAGCATCATCGTCTTTAGCCTCTCGATAAAACTGATCCAGAGCGCCGTCCCGTCTCTTTGGCTCATCGTCTACATCCTGGTCTTTTCCATAATGTCACCCATGGGCATCGCTATCGGCATCGGGGTGAGTGAAGCTCAGCTGCAGATGGGGCTGTTAGTCCAGGCTGTGCTCGAAGGCCTGGCAGCCGGAACCTTTATTTATATCACATTTTTGGAGATCCTTCCTCACGAGCTCAACTCTCCAGAGCGGCAGCTTCTCAAAGTGCTTTTCATCTTATTCGGCTTCTCTCTCATGGCCTTTCTCTGCTTCCTGGGCTAGAAGATTTATATCAGACAATACGAATTGCTTTGTAACTGACTGAAAAAAAAAAAGATTTATATTTTAATATCCTCATTTATTTCCAAAAGAGCTGTGTATTTTACTTTAAAACAATAATTAAGACTTTAGCTTTAGCAGTTAGCAGCCGGTATCAAGCGTGCCATTTGATTATATACTGACACTTTTTTTGTATGTTTAATTCATAATACATTTAAAAAAGGAGGTCCTAATTAGCCAAAGAGATTTCAAATCAATTTATTTTTTTAAGTATTTTCTTTTATTAGATATTATTATGCTGATTTCTGCTTATGGCAGTTTTCCTGCACAGTATTTTACCGTAAAGTTTTACTACCAATCCTATTATTCATGTTTGCGGTCCAGACATAGGGTGGGTCTTATCTGGACAGCAGCAGAAGAATAACTGACTTTCAGTGTTCATGCTTTTTGAACAGAAATGTGTTTAATTAAATTATTTAAAAAAACATGCTGGACAGTATAATTCAGCATCACAATAATCCGTGGGTAGTTTTTATGTAAATAATAAGGAATAAGATCTGATGAATGGTATTTTAATGGGAAAATATTAAGTAAGACGATAAGAGGGTTTGCTGTGAACTGATGTGTAGCACCATTAAGAATTATGAAAGTGGCAAGACTGACAATGTTCTATATAGTAAAGGATGCAACATCATATGTTATATTTAACTAACATGGAAAAAGTTTCCTTTTTTTATTTGTTTTTTAAATGTTTTCTTTCTTATTTTTCACATTTGTAAAACACAAAATAGTTTGCACATAACTGAAACGTCCCTAAACACTTTATGTTCAACAGTTTTTTTCTTTAAAAGCACTGACACTGGCTTTGTTTTTCTTTTTTCAACAATTTCACATGTTTTTAGAACCTGGAAATTTGGGTTAGTTGTTTTTATTTAAACAACTAACTAATTTAAGAATAAAATTTATATCGCATAAAATAATCCCAGCTTCGCTTTAAACAACCAACAATTGGTTGTCATAGCTGCTGTTGCTGAATTTGAATCAACAATGATTTCATCTCTGTGCTGCAATATTAACACATTGATACTGACAGTGTCAGTGTCTAATGACCTACTGACTTATTTATTATATGTTTAATAAAGAATTGAATTCTTAAAGACTGCTTTATAGGACCACTGTTAAAGTTTACAGATTTCAAGACTGAGAAGGAAACAGATGAATCTGTCTGTAATGAGTAACTGAGTTCAGTATTTCAATGTGAGACATAAACACACGACTGGATGTAAAAATTTGCTGCAAATACACTATATGGACCAAAGTATTAGGACACCTGACTATTACTGCATGCATCCTGTTCTGCATTTAGTTTCAATCTTGCTTTTATTATAACATTCATACTTTTAGAAAGGCTTTTTACTTGATTATGCAGTCTGGCCCTGGAGATTTGCTCATTTAGCCACATTAGTATTAATGAGATCAGGCTAATGTTTCAGACGAGGGGGTTTGGGGTGCAGTCGGAGAGCAGAACACTCTCTGGGGCAAACCTTATCTTCATGGAGCTCAGCGGCTTTGTGGACAGATGCATTGTCATGCTGAGACCATGTTTGGGCCTCGTGGTTCCATTAAAGAAATGCATTGCAATTAAATGCAATCTTATCTCTCATCTTTATCTCATTTATATTGAGCAATTGGGTGTTGAGGACCTTGCTCAGGGGCCCAGCAGTGGTATCTTGGTGGAGCTAGGAATCGAACCCACAGTTCTCGGGTTGGTCACAGAACTTCGTGGCAACAGTTTGGGAAAGGCACACTTTTGTGGGTGTGCTGGTAATTTTAGAGTAATGTTGGTCATATAGTGTATGTTGCAATGTCACTGTGGTGCCTTTTTTTTGTTTTGTTTTTTATTCATAATTGTCATTTATTGGTACTTTTATGATAAAAAAAATACATTGTTTTGTGCCATACATGGTCAATAAATCCACTATGGTGAAAGATGTATTGAATGAGTGGTTCTTGTTCTCGGACTGATCCTTCCTTTGGATCAGTCTGTACAGCAGGTGCTGTTACTAATCAGATATATCACATCTGACATGTATAAAGTGTAACACATTACACCCCCACCCACCATATAACTCCAGTGCCTCTGTATCATATATATTTTTAGAGATTAAAATTCTCTCCCTCATCTTTAAATCACTTCATAATCTCACTTCATCTTTTTTATCCAAGTAAATACAGTTCCTTTTCCTTATCAAGGCTTCTCTTCACACCTCCTGCCCGCTTGACCACCATGGGCTGATCTTCATCTCTGGAATTCTCTTCTTAAAAATACCTGGAAAATACACTCATTTACCATATTTAAAAATCATCTTAAGACCCATTTGTTCGGAAGTGCATTTCCCACATGATGTAATGCTGCACTTAAAACGCCATCTTTGATTGGTAATGTTATGGGTGGCAATTTTTCTTTTTATTTTTCTTGATATTATTATTTTTTTTATTTGTCTCTTGTTTGAATTGGATGGTAACCTTGGAAAAAGGCACTTATGTAAATCATTATTATTACTATTTTCATTGTCATTAAAAACTTAAATTCTATTAACATTGAAGTAGAACATGGTCTAATATAGTGAATAAGGTCTTATTACTGACTCCAGGTTAAAACCAATACTCATCCTTTTACTAGTTTGGCATGAAGTTAGCACTAGATGTCTTCACAGCAGTACAGCAGTATTCATATATACCTGAGCTAACTGGAATACTGGTGGCTTAAAAAGTTAAGGTTCAAGCCCAGCACCACCAATTTACCTCTGTTGGGCCCCTGAGCGAGACCTTTAACTCTGACGCTGCTCTACGGGGTGCTATATCATGGCTGAACCTGGGCTGTGATGCCAGCTTGCTAAGATGGGATATACAATATGATGTATTACAGGAAACATCCACAGTCCAAGACAAAAGGAAACACAAGGGCTCTAAAAATTAACAAGGAGGGGGCACATGACCAAAATGTAAGCTGTGGTGCACATTAACATCACATCACCTGACCTAACGCATTCACATCACATGACCAGTCATTTAAAAGAAAATCTCAAACCCACTTAAATGTTTTTTTCTAACAGTTAATTATGTCTTCATTTTAGACCTTTTAAGAGCATATAAAAATAATAAAATAAACTTTATTTTCAGAATTTATGTTTATGTACAGGTATTTTTTAAACTAGGAATAAAGTAAATTCCAATACTGTTTTTATAAATGTTCTCACACACACACACACACACACACACACACACATACACACATGTCTTTCTCTGCTTCATTTCCAGTCAAATGCATGCTAAACTTAAGCGGGAGATTCGTAGCATCCTCTCGCGTCTCGTAAGTCTCACGAGACTAGCAAACATTTTATATAAACTAATAATTTTTAATTGACCTGATAATAATAAGTGTGTATATTTGTACTGTTAGATGTTATTTTGCCTCATTTTCAGCTACTGGAAATCGAATCATGCTACCCAGTTAAAACACACTTGGTTTAGTATGTAAATGAGATCAAGTATTGAAGTATTGTACCCATTTAAAGCCCCACCCTGCTGTAGCCCCTTTCCCTAAAACAGTCCCTGACTCGTCTCTGCCTTGTTTCCTAGTCTGAATAGTTGGTCCTGGTGTGTCCCAGTGGCTAAGGTAAGACATGCTGTCTTTTACCTGTGACTCTCAGATCTGAGCTGTTTACTGCTAATAATGACATTGTTTATAGAATAGCATAGAGTGTATGTTGGAGAGAACTGGTAGTGTCATGTCTTTCTGGTGTTTATATGGTAGTCTCTAGGGATTTACAGAACAAGCTTTGATATTAAAATCATAAGATTCTTATTTAATGTTTGCTAGTTTACTGATTTGATAATTAGTGTAGTTTACTAGTAAAATAATAAGTGTCTCTGCTTGTCGCACAATTTATGAACAAACCACTTGGTTATGTAGGGAGGGCCCCTGAGCAAGGCCCTTAACTCTATATTGCTAAATTTAAAAGGAAAAACGAGATAAATGTAGATCATTTTGAAAAAAAAAAAAAAGGGGATATATTCCCGTCCTCACCAGTTATATTAGTTTCACCGTGTTGTCCTATTAGTAGTTCTTTTCTTGTGAAATGTTTGTGTCTGAATTTCTGTGCTTTATTTTACGATAAACGGTGCTACCGTTGTAGAAGTATTACACTGAATATTTTATAAGGTTACAGTAGATTTGCTTTTGATTGCTTTTGCTGTCACGCAGTAATTGCAATGCTGCATCAGAATTAGATATTATAATTCTTTTATAGAGAAGCGTGCTGATTTTTAATCTACCTCAATTTGCGTGTCTTTTGCAAAAAACAACCAGAGGAACCAAGACCCCCAAAATCACACACACACACACACACACAGATACAGACACTCACTCACAAAGACCTAATAAAATATTTAAAACTGCAAAAGAAGGTTTTACTTATAAAGCTTTGTTGGATGTTTTGTTCGGTAGCGAAATAACTTGTAGGACTGTCTACCTATCATAAATATGAGTCTGGGTTTCGGTGCGAGATTAACTAGGATGTAAACATGCAGCACTGGTAGGACTTCCTGAGTGAAAGACATTTAATTGTGTATCGTTTTACTTTTCAGTGTCTAAGTAAGTGCTGATCGATCTGGAGAATATGGCATCTGTAAGTTTACATGTGCCACATATCTACTTCTATTTTTCATTATTTCAACTATTCTCTATTTCATTATATATACTATTTGGCCAAAAGTTTTCAGACACCTGACCATTAATCCAGATTAGTATTTTAAAGACCCCATTACAAATGTTCGTCTCACTTTTACCCCTATAATAACCTACACACATCTGGAAATGATTTCCACTAGATTTTTGGGCATAACTGTGGGGATTTAATCATTCAGCCGCAAAACTATCAGTGAGTTTAAGGTCCTAATGCGAGTAAGATCTGGGGTTGAGACAGTGCTTCAATTCATACTAAAGGATTTCGGTGGGCTTGTGGTTAGAATTTACATTTATCTTCATTTATACGAATGAGGGTTGATCAGGGGCCCTGCAGTGGTGGCTTGGTGGAGCTAGGAATCGAACCCACAATTTTCAGGTTGTTAGTTCAACAACCATGAGCCACCACATCCACATACTCCTCCCTATTCTTATACTGGAACAGTGGTTTAACCCTCTTAGTTCCAATAGCAGGGAAATTTTAATACTGCAGTATATAAAAACTTTCTAGACAACACATTGATGGTTTTCCACATATATTTGGCCTTATAGTGTATTTAAAACTCCCATACAGTAACTTAAACACTCTTTTTGTGATATGAGGTTCCCCACACATATCGCAAAAAGATACAAGAAATTTTAAAAGAAATTAAAATGTTATTTTAATCAACCTCTTATAACAATAAGGTTTATTTATTAATTCATCTTCTATACCCGCTTATTCCTTAATTCGGGGTCACGGGGATCTGCTGGAGTCTATCCCAGTCGTCTCTGAAGGGGCAAAAGGCAGGAGGGGTACACCCTGGACAGGGTGCCAGTCTATCACAGGGCCACACACACATTACACTCACTTAATTTAGAATAACCAATCAACCTATCATAGATGTTTTTAGACTCTGGGAGGAAACCGGATTAAACCCACTCAAGCACAGGGAGAACATGCAAACTCCACACAGAAAGGCCCCTGACCGGGAATCGAACCCGGGAACAGTGCTAACCACTAAGCTACCGTGCTGCCCACAACAAAATTATTATTATTATTTTTGTTTAAGTTACTGTATGTATAAATATTCTGATAAATTCTGCATCCTTGAATTATGAGCAAGTAGACACAGTATCAGTTTACCTTTCTTTTCACTTTCTTCTTCTGGTAAAAAAGACCGGAACTTTCCGTATGGTCTCAGAGCATGAGCAGGCTTTACGCTCCAAGCTTGAGCATCTGACTGTGAAGGATCACGGGCCAGTGTTCGGGCCATGTCAGAAGCTACCTGATCACACAGTACAGAAGGTATTTCCCTTACACCTAAAAGTATATGGTAGTCTAATACTAAGGAGAGTAATAATATACAGTTCAAATGAAATAAACCATAGTAATGAGAAAACTAATAAATAGAAAAGAAATTAATAATAAAAATGTGGCACAAATTACAATATTATTAAAGCTTCGTGCCACTTAAAGCAAGGAATAAAACAAGTTATTGATCCACATTTATGTTATATTTAAGATTATTATTATTTATAAGAATATGGGTTTGTTTAGAAGTTCCATACAGAACTTTAATGAACTTCTGATGAAATTATATAATGTTATAACATTTTTTTCGACTTCTTGGCTAACAGGCAAAGGACGAGCTGAATGAGACAGCGGAGAGGAGAGTGTCTGCAGTAAAGGAGCTGAGATCTCTGATCTGTGAGAAGGCTGAAAATACTGACGACTTGGCCAAAAGCGTGAAGGAGAAATTCGAAACCAAACCAGATTCTTTGCTCCTGAGGTTCATCCGTGCGCGCAAGTTTGACGTGGCCAGGACGTATGAGCTCCTGAAGGGTGGTTAAATAATTTCCCGGGACTCTTGTATCTGATCGATTGTTATGGTCATTAGTCACGGAGTTTGTGTAACTTGTTGTGCTCTTCAGCTCTGTATCTTTGGGCTTTGCTTTACAAAGAAATAATTCGTCTTAATTGGGCTTTCACAAAAACATACACAGAGGCTCTTTGTGTGTAAATAGAGCACATTAATTTTCCCAGAAGCCTGAAACAGTTAGGACCGGACCCCCTTTTATGCTGTAGCCTTTTACACACATCACTTGCTCTAAATATGCATGAGAGAAATGTGAGTTTGCTGTTGAGGTTAATTGGTCCTGAGAATGTAAACAAAGCTTGACAGTAAAGTTATTGTCTTGTATGTGTGTGTGTGTGTGTGTGTGTGTGTGTGCGTGTGTGTGCATTACCATGGGCGCTGCCTGGAAAGGAGTGGTGGGGTGGTGAATGGGTATTGGGATATCTGTTGATGATTCTACGGGATTATGCAATTTGGGGCCCCCGAAGATTTGTTTTATTAGTAGTAACCAGGCAGAATGGGTGTGGTAAAAAGCCCAACTTTTATAGAGAAACAAAAAAATTGCTAGTGGCACCCCTGTGCATCACACTGGCACCCTTTTCCCATTTGCAAACAGTTGATGAGAAATCGATTCCTTTCTTCCCACCAGGTTATGTGCGTTTCCGCCATGATTACCCAGAGCTGTTTGAAAATTTGTCCCCTGAAGCAGTGCGCAGTACCATCGAGGCTGGATATCCGCAAATACTCAACACACGTGACAAGGATGGCCGTGTGGTGCTTCTTTTCAACATAGAGAACTGGGATTTGGAAGAGGTCACCTTTGATGAAGTATGTGTCTGAAACATTAGTAATAGAACAGACAGTAATCACACAAAGCACAGACCCGTTCATTGTTTGGCTAAACCGCCGATCTTTCAAGAGATTAAAAAGAAAAGATCAATACGAATCGATAAGGATTCATACTTAGGATTCACAACAGTTAAAAAAGATATTTTTTAAAGAGGATTATGTGGGATTTCTTATTGTATTTAAAAGTGCAACAGCACCCTCAACTGTCAAAAGATGAAAAATACAATAAATGTGTGTGATAATTCTTTTTTTATCCTGAGAATTTATGCAGTCTATAGGGGGCAGTCATGTCAGATAATTACACTGATTAAAACCTCCATAAAATTAAATTTTAAGATAGATAGATAGATAGATAGATAGATAGATAGATAGATAGATAGATAGATAGATAGATAGATAGATAGATAGACGGATAGATGGATGGATAGACGGACAGACAGAAAGGCAGACAGACAGACAGACAGACAGACAGACAGACAGACAGACAGATAGATAGATAGATAGATAGATAGATAGATAGATAGATAGATAGATAGATAGATAGATAGATGGGACAGAGGTATGGACAGACAGACAGACATTGGCTTGCTAAAACAATGCAGCTAGAAGTGTCCTGAAAGTCTTTGTACACTCTTTGGTGTTGTGTTTAAGCTTATATGTTCTCTAATATCCCGGTCTGTGGCTTATCTCTCATATCTACCAGACTTTGCGGGCGTACTGTGTCATCCTGGAGAAACTTCTGGAAAATGAGGAGACTCAGATCAATGGATTTGTACTTATTGAAAACTTTAAGGGCTTTACGATGCAGCATGCAGCTGGCATCAAACACACTGAGCTGAAAAAGATGGTGGACATGCTGCAGGTAAAAACACATGGACTGGATGTTCAAGGATCTTTAGACAAGATTTACAGTTTTAGTTGTCTCACACGCAGGTATATACAGTATCCAACCTGCAGTAATCTCAGACTCTGCAGAAATAAAACAGCAATAGCTTGTTTTGTGTAATGTTTCAAAGGTGATATACAAAATGTGCAGTTGTAGTAACAGTAAACACTATAAACTGTGATGTGTGGTGCTGCCAATGCTGACACAGTTATGAAACATTTGAAGAATTGGTTCTAACCTCTTTGTTTTTATATTTAGGATTCGTTTCCTGCACGCTTCAAGGCTGTGCATGTGCTCCACCAGCCGTGGTACTTCACAACCACTTATAATGTAGCCAAATCCTTCATGAAGAGCAAATTATTGGAGAGGGTGAGTGAAGGTCATGTGCAGTACAAAAAGTTGCCCCAAAAACACTTTATAGTATTCTGTCCTAGTAGTAGTCATGTCTAATTCAGGTTGAAGAAAAAACAATTCTAGATTCAATTATAAAATGAAGATCCTGTTTTTATCCTTTTTTTTAAGATATTATCATGTGATCATTGGCAATGTCTGATATCAGATAACAAATTCTTTAAATTCCAAACTAACTCTTAGATTAATAAAAAAAAATGTGTATAAAAATATTATTTGTTAAGCCAAAATCTCAGTGTAACTGTTTTCCAATATGTGTAAAAAAAAATGATCATGTTCACAGTGAAGAACAAAAAATTGATTTTTTTTTTTGTTTTCACTGCCACCAGCAGTTTGTGTTGTGTAAATGATTTAACAACTTGTGTCTATCCAAAGGTTTCTAGAAGTGTTTTAAACAGCGGACATGATGTCCTGGCATTTCCACGTCTAAAGCAATTTTGAGTTTATTTTCTGGTTTGTTTTTTTTGGTTAGTAAAGCAAAGCACTACTTTACATGTGCACCATTTGGGTGACAGCTTTATGCAGAACGACTTAAATGCATCTCATCCATTAAAGCAGGTGATGGTAAAGGGCCGTGCACGAGGGCATTCGTTTCATTCATTCATAAGAAGGAATTCATTTGTTACGTTTACAGAAGTTGTTGGAGAAAAATAACACACGCTTCTTGATCAACTGCAGGAAGCGCTGTGTTACAGCATCCAAAGCTTTTCTATCTGTTTCTAAACATAATCAGAATGTTTGTTATTAGCCGGGAAGCCCATCCGCTTGGTGGCTATTCTAAATAAATGAAGATTAATTCAATTTTGCTTCCTCCTGAGATAAGATGAGATGAGTTTAGAGAAAAGGAGAGGGGAGAAAAAGAAAGAAGAAAAAGGGAGAAGAAGGGATAGAACAGAAAAAGAAAAAGGAGCAGAGAGAAGAGAAGAGGAGAAAAAAGGACAGGATAGGAGAGAAGAGGAGAGGAGAAGAAAGGACAGGAGAGGAGATTAGAAAAAGGAAGAGGAGTTGAGATAAGAGGAGAGGAGAAAACAAGAAGAAAGGACAGAAGAGGAGAGGGAATAAAAGGCAATAAAAGAGAGGAGAGGAGAAGAGAGAAGAGGAGAGGAGAGGAGAGGAAAGGGGGAATGAGAAGAGGAGAGAAGAGGGAAGGGAAGGAAAGAGAGAGAAAAGGGGAGGGGAGGAGAGAAAAGGGGAGGAGAGAGAGAGGAAAGGGGAGGAGAGGAAATCATTTATTAATCCACTCTATTGAGGAAATCTAGTTAAAATAATCTCTAATGCATTATTGTGTGGTCAACACACACTGATGACATCAGATAGTTATGATTGGTTGATGTTGGTCCAGAATTAACAAAAGATGACATCCTACTTGGCTAAATCATGTCCCCCCCCTTTTGTTTATATAGTGCATTACAGGCCAGGTGAGAAAACCCTGGGCTCAGTTTTTATCCTAGTACCAGTTCCTTTTTTATTTTTTAATAACCATTACAGATGTTTAATTAATTTTTCATAATGATCTCCTGCTCAGGTTTTTGTTCATGGAGACGATCTGGACGCATATTTCCGTGAATTCAGTGCTGAAATCCTTCCTCCAGACTTCGGAGGAAAAGGACCGAGCTGTGATGGCAGAGAAACAGTCGTCAAACTGTTCGGCTCTGAAGACACGTCTCTTTAATTGCCTTGCTGCAAGACTAAAAAATTCATGTTATAAAAAGTGATTTGTATTGTATTTTGTTGCATAGCTCAAGTTAGTAACTTAATCTGGATACTTGGAAATACATACGGTATGTTAGACAAAGGAACATTTTTAATGTAATGTTTTGTTTTATGACAATAAAAATAACAAATCTAAAAGATTTTTGTATTTTTGTAAAGATTTAGGCTTTTTTTTCCCCTGCATTTTATTTTTAAACATAAGTTTTCTTACAGCATTTCTAGAAAAAAGAAATAAAAGACAGCCTTTAAAACAGCATTTAAATATACTAAAAAAGGGCAATATTAATTAACTGTAATGAATTGACTAACTGACTAACTATTGCCGGTAGATCTAGTTTGCATTGATGTGTAATGTTCCTTCCTTCATATTTATGAGTAAAAATTGTGAGTTCCGGTTCATTTTCGTTTTTTTTTACACAATTATAGAATCAACATTGTTTATTGGTCAACAGTTTATATGAATATTGCATAAGATAAATAACATTACTACTTAAAGTAATCTCTTTGATAATCTAAAATACTTTTCAGATGTGACTGAAATTTTAATACCATGTATTAAAAAAGGAACTATAACAAAATACCATTACTCATATTACTCTATTACCCCCTAACCCTGCTAGTCTCCCTATGTAAAATCACATACTTCCATGCTATATTGCAGGGTTAGGGGTAGGGGTAGGAGAAGATCCCAGATGACCTACTGCTTACTACCCAGCAGTGCCGGAACACTTTAATAATAAGCTACCAGATACGGTATATTAGGACTGCATGCTTTAGAGCTTTGCTAAGCCCAGCTGGTGGATCAGCACTCATAGACAATAAGCCCAGTGATGACATCTAGTTTCTAGGTGACCATTTAGACATAACTTCAGGAACTTGGCTGCAGCATAGAATAACCTGCTGGTTGTCTGGTCAAAGGAGAACTGACCCCCCAGACTGAACCTGGTTTATCCCGAGGTTTTTCCTTCATTCTTCCACCAATTGAGTTTTTGGGTTTTTTTGCCGCTGTCACCTCTGACTTGCTTAGTTGGGGACTCTTAATTTACAAAGTGTTTTAGTGAGTGTTCACTATTGTCTTATTTGATTTGCTATATAAATAAAGGTGAGGACTAAACTTTGCATGTGATCCATCAGCTGTGGAATTTTACAGTTTATTCCACTCCCTCCTGAAGGGCTTACAAACTGCTTTACTTATTAAAGAAAACTGATAATAACTTAGCAGGTAGATATATGGGTGATTGGCTCAAGCAACATGTATGTCCAGAACTTAATAAAATAAAATATGGTTTATTATATAAGTCCTAATAATTATGTAGAAACTTTGGCAGTGCATGTATCAAAAGTGCTTAAGGAACTTTGGTCCAGATAGTTAAGCACTGTGTTTATCTTGCCATCATTTCAAGGACAAAGGTCCCTCTAGTTAACTTGGGAGTGTATTTCAATGGAATCAGGACTCAAGGCAGGAAAAGACCAACACAGGGCGTCAGTCTATCCCAGGGCGCGCACACACAATTTCAAGATGCATAGACCAGGGGAAAAAACTGGTTTACCTGGAGGAAACCCCCTAAAGAACATAGAGTATGTGCACACACCGGGTGGAGGTTTGGAGCAACAATACTTACTACTGTGACGCTATATAATATAATTACCTCAAATTGCAGAATATTAATTATTTTATATAACATAAAAAAAATCAAATTAACAGAAAAAAAAACCACCCACAAAAAATATTTATACAAGAAAATAATTTATTTAAACACAATAATATTTAATCCAATTATTCAATCACACATTTTTTTCACACCCAAAATAAAAAATAAAAAAAGATTAACAACTAGGGTGAAGTGTTTTGTTTAGTAAAAGTCAGGGGTACAAACATCCCATTAAACACACGGCACTGTGAATACACCATAACCAGCACTATTAATCTATCCATCAAATTTCACGGCATGAATCATGCGATGATATTGCACTGCTTGGCAACTCACAACAGATTGCCCAGAAGGTGGTCTGTGGGTCAGTGGGAACGCCAGTAGATTTATAAAGACGAACAAATATTAAAACATTCACAACGTAAAAATGATGCGAACGAATACGGGACGTGCTGTGTGAACAGCAGGAATGTGATTTTACACTTTTATTTTGACACACTTCTTATTTTTCTGGACGAGGCCTCTCAGTTTGGCATGAATATTATTGCTGATGGAAAACATCCAGTTCCAAAAACTATAGAATTTCTCCTTACCAGAGATGTTTACATTTTATTTTCTAGGTTTGGTTTTCATAATTACACACTGTCGATCTTTTATGTACATCATAGTCTAAAACAAATAATGACGTAAACAGTTATAGAAAGGATAATATAAAGAGACAGAAAAAAAAATAATCCTTTCAAAAGCATGTGTTTCTTGTGCAAAAAAATAAAGGTGAGACAAGGAAAGAAAGGCTTTTCGATCACTGATTGGTGGAGACTGGAATGATGCTGGTGTTTCTGATAGCTCAGATCTCCAGGTTTCCCTTTAATACTGATTGAACAAACTAATTTTCGTCCTTCTATTATTAGGATGGGGAGAAATCAGAAGCAAAAAAAAAAGAAGATATACTGCATGAGGTTCGAACCAAATACTAATAGTATATAGTAAACCCTAGCTAGACACATTGGATTTTGGGTGTATATGCATGTTCAGACAAAAAAACCCCAAAAAAAACCCCAGAAAACCAGGAGGTGGCGTCTGAGTCCCACTGACTAAAGAACAGAACAACTAACTTGAACTTTCCCCTTTTTTTCCCACAAGGATAGAACATTCCGCTCATCTGAACTACCGGACTGACAGAGACAAATCACAGGCTGACAGTAATCCCCAAATGACACATCTTTCTTTACCACCCATCTGCTACTTTCCCTTTCCCATAATTGCACACAACAAATAATGTTACTAACAACTAATAAAAGAACGAACAGCTAATAGTTTAGCATTGTGCATGCTGGATTCAAACCATGCTGAGTTGTTGTGTCTCTTACACAGACTCCGTTATTTGGTTTTGGTCAAAGAAAATTTTATTTAGTAGTTACAGTTTTAAGCGATTGCCTAATCATATGGACTTTTATTCATTCATTCATTCATTCATTCAACTCCAGTAGACTGTAGTTAATTATGGCAGAAAGGTGGCTAAGATGTTGAACTAACGAACGCAGGTGGTTAGTTCAAATCATATCACTGCCAAACTGCTACTGAGTGTCATATGTCGCATGGTGGAACTGGAACACTGGGGAAAAGATCAGAAATCACCATGGATAAGATACTAAACTCGCTCACATGCTCACACTAAATAGTAACCAAATTAGTTTTTGATCAGACATGATGTGCTTGAGACAGATTAGACACGCACAGTGTTAAACTATTACTCTCTTGTAATTGTTAGCAACAGTAGCTTCATAGCTCCACTACAAAACCAGTAAAGTGAATTTCAGACACTAAATAGGTCTTAGTCTTAATTTGGGATTAAGAATCTTGTGCAAATGTCAATTTCATTTTAACTATTCATTTAAGTAACTTCTTCCCCGACTTCCCTCGAAACTACATGACTTTTTTTTCCTGCCTTCATTCCAGTTCTTCAAAAAAACTGGAGCACAAAGTCAGTCATTTGGTCAACGTTCAGGTTCTGTTCGAGCTACAGATTAGAGTAAAACATAACCATACAAAATGGGCACAACGCACAAATGAAAAATGAAAAACAGACGGGCCTGCAGTGAGCCAGCTTTCACAGACACGAGCAGTCTCCTGCTGGAGCTCCTATTCGGATTCACACTACAACCAAACACCTGCATTCTTAACATCATCTCAGCAAAGCTTGCACATCTGCTAGAATGCAATTTTTGGTGAATGTCAGGCTTTGGTGAACAGGAAGGATCATGGAGACATTGAGTTGAAGTGTTTGGATAGCTTTCCCTCTTGGTACGTTGTATGATCTAGTCTTTGCTTCCAAATTCGATTTACCTCTATTTAACTAATGGCAAAAATAATATAAAGTGCTTAAAATAAAAAGCTTTTTTACTTTGGATGACTCATTTTGAGGTCCACATTAACAACCAGAATGAATAATACAGTTTAAGGAATAACATGAGTGCTGACTAGGTCTAATCAAGGCCTGAACAGACTAGTAGGCATGTTAGAAAGCACAGAAGAGGCACCAGCAGCATGCCTGCCCTCGCTTTAAGCACACAGTGCCTGCATAACGGCCCGTTCCCTCACTGGTACATACAGTGTGGTAGTGCACAGTTGGTCTACAGTAGCTGATTGTGCTAAGGTTTTTCCCCACTGCATCTGCAAGCTAACTGTTGTTTAACACACACTAGGTGCAGTGCCATGGCATTTACTGACATTGAGAACGATACAGAAACATGTACCATATTTTCTAGACATCAAGTAAGTCATAAGTGTGGCATAATGTCTATTTAAAATGATTGGACGTTATATAATATGGCACTTTGGTGTTTGGTTGGTCCTGTCTCTAAATCCATTTATAATCAAGAAGCCATAACATGTATCGTGGTCTGGCAGATGGCTTTCAGCGGTCACTCTGTGTCACCAGTTTAATATTGAGGTAAAAACATTTCACCCGTCTGAGGATGTCTAAAATCTCACACAGCCGAAAAAGCTGTTGGATAGCAAATTATATACAAGCCGAATCAACTTTACTTACTTGAAACTAGTCGTCATGTCACATTTTTTTACTAGTGCGGGTAACCTGACTGTAAAATGCTATAATCGAAAAGTTTTGAGACATGCCAACAGATGGCAGCACAAGATGTCTTAAAACTTTTCGATACCCCCTTACGTGGCGCAACATTATTGAACACCTTACCAGCACACCCACATACAGTATATCTGCTCCAAACTGTTGTTACAAAGTTTGAAGCACGGGTGTCTAGAATGTCTTTATCATATACATTACTTCTTCACTGGAACTAAGAAACATTAGCACTGTTCCAGGGTGACAATACGCCGGTGCGCGAAGCTTCTCTGCGCTCCATGAAAACATGGGTTTGTTCTGGTTGGTGCTGAAGAACATGACAGCCCTGATTTCAACCCCATTGAACATTATTAGGATGAACTGGAACACTGACTGCACCGCAGATGTCTTTAAGGTCTGGATGTACTAATTGTTTTGTGGCTGAATGATTAAATCCCCTTAGCCACACTTCACAATCCGGAAGAAAACATTTCCGGAAGTGTGGAGGTTATAATAATACCAAAAGTGAGACTAAAGCTGGAACAGGGTGTTCATAAAACAGATATGGATGTGCTGGTCAGGTGTTTCAATAATTTTAACCACATAGTGTAATAGCATCTTCCAGTCTAGAAAATATGGAACATGTATAATACTGCTACACTTGTTTGTCAATTTTCTCTACCACTTATTATAAAGCTTTTGGTGTGTGTGTGTTTGTAAGATGAAACAAGTCCGAAATGTGATTTGGTTGTGAATGAGTATGAATTAACAGAGAGCAGAGGTCAAAGTTTAAGAAGTAGTGTTTAAACATGTGCCCCCTGAGGCTTGGTCTTCCTGGCTTTGGCATGCTGGCTTCTGCTTCTGCCACTGGCAGATGGCGTTGGCGTATCCCACAATGACCTTATCCATCCAGGTAAGAGGCTGTGGGAAGAGAACAGCACCTTCGAAGAAGCCCAGGTGGCCACCATGCAGCGTCAGGGTGAAGATTACATTCTCTTTCTTTTCTGGAGAGGAACAGGAAGTAAAGAAAGGGAAGGAAAAAAACCCCACAAAAGTTACATTATGTAACGTTTGCAAGTCTAAAGCAACAATCTGTGTGTTTGTTTATCAGAGCAGCCCAAAATTAAAAATGGCTGAAACAGCTGAAGTATTACCACATTTATTTTGCTATATTTAATTATGGATATTCTTTATGTAATACTCCAAAGCATTAATTTCAATTACAAAGACAGATCTCTGAAGAAGAAGATTTCTTTTCCAAATTAGATCAAGGTTTCTGTTTCATGCCCAAAACAGATTTCAACCTGACAAGAAAAAGGCCCAAATGGAAGAGGTCTTTTAATTTTACAGTCAATCCTACATGGCAAAAAACACCAAACACAACCTGAAGCTAAAATATCAGTATTGTCAGTAAGGTCTGTTTATATGTACTCAGTTCCTTAATTAAAAATAAATCCCCCAAGTTCATTATTAGGAAATGAAAAAGAACAATGGAGTACAGATCTAACATTAATGCTTTTGTTGTGATTCTGCGGTGTAGCTTCTATTTAATACCAATCTTGTCTAGGAAGCGTTTTTGGATGGATGGATAAATAAATAAATGCTATTTTATATAAATATAAATAAAATACTAATATTTATCAATTTTATATCTGACTGTGCCTCTGTTGCATCACAAAAATAGTTTGCCTCATACGCACCAAGTTCCTGTTCTTTTTTTTTTTTCATGTTTGTACTTGTATCTGGAACTAGAACAGATGATTTGTTCATTTCGAATGCATTTCCATTATGCAACATCCCTAGTAGATCAATAAAATATCCTGGATCAGGTACAGCTGGTAGGAAAATAGATCCCATTAGCCAACTTACTCTCTTTTTAACCTATCTTTAACCTTTTCTGGTCTACTGCAGGGTGACCTCCCTATTTAAATCTCTTTGTTATCCTTTTCTATATCACTGACTAGCTAACTAACAAAAATATAAAGCTGTATATCCAGAGAGCTACTTCGAGCTTAAACCCAAAAAAAGGATAAAAAAGAACCTTACATCGTTGCACATGGCACTGAATTCAGCCTTGATGAAACTGAAGACGAACAGCATAGTGTAGAAACCAGTTTTTAAAAAAACATTTTTTAAAAACAGTAACAAGCCCGGCAGCATTTTCCCACAAACAGTCATAATCATCAACAAACTAAATTTCAGTCGAGACCTCTTAAATGAAAAAGAAAACAATACGCAACCTTCAGGGTGACTTTTATTGCTAAGAAGTTTACCTTTTGGAGGTACGGCTCTGTTCTTAATTCCCTGTCCTTTATCAAAAGCTCCATAGGAGTCTATACAGGGAAGCAGCAGCAGCTTTGGGGACAACTCTCCCATTTTAAGCATAAAAGAGCAGCACAGACACACACACACACACACACACACACCCCAGACCATACCAGCAATCCTCCCTGGCTCTTTCTGCTAAAGAGGAGGCAGCAGAAGAACCAAATTACATTTACAGCATGTGGCAGACGCCTTTACCCCGAGCGACTTACATTTTATCTTATTTATACAACTGAGCAATTAAGGGTTAAGGGCCTTGTTCAGGAACCCAGCAGTGGTGGCTTGGTGGAGCTGGGAATGATCAAAGCATACATGAGCACCATGATAGCGTGTGGTAGACTGTTTTTTTTTTGGTAAAGGAGCTAAACCTTTATAGTCAAAAGTTATAGTTGGCTAGCATCATTTAGCGAAATGATTGAATACATAAATAAATTATTTGTTTAAAATTATATATACTTATATGAAAGATTAGTCTTTCAAACTATTGATGTAAAAATAACTCGGCCTTAAGTGGAACACGACAGAGTCACATTCTGTCCTCCAGCAGCTAGTGAACAAACGTGTTAAACAACATTAAGTGCTCAAAAATGCAGTGGTACCTGCGAGTGTACGTGGAATGGTGAGAAGAGACTGGTGTACCAGCGGGTCGTCGGCGGAGTTCACCAGCAGGAGTGGAACATTCACCTACAAGACATGCAGAAGTGGATTTAAAACAACAAAAAGGTTTAGAAATATTTGATAATTCAGTAAAAAAAGAAATTGGTTAACGTGAGCTATACTCACATTGTGAATAAAGTGCACACAGCTCTCCTTTTCATAGTATTCCTTTAAGGAATTGTGTCCATGGAATTTTCTAGAACATAAAAACCAATAAACAAAGTTTATTATTAGACAGATTATTCAGGGTTTTATATATTAATCATATGAATCCTTTTTTTTGTTACCCAAAATCATTTTTACAGAGATTTAAGTTTAAATTTGTCTAAAAAAATTAATTGTATTTATTTTTTATTATTATTAATTAATTAATTAATTAAGTCAATGCAGCTGCATCATTTTAGTGCACAAATCTGCATATGCTTTCTTGGAAATTAAAGGACTAATAAAAACTTTAATGTAAATTAGACTTTACTAAAGTTAATTATAAGAAGTAATAGCAGAAAATAAGAATTAAAAGATTTCCTAAACGGTCACTGTTAATCGAGATCAATCAGAGAAAAAAAAAAACCTGCTCCAGAATCAGTTTTTCATCAGTTTTATTCTAATATTTTTTCACTTATTTACTGATCTTTACTAAAAATCGGAACTTTATCTAGATCTGCATAAGGGCAACATTTTTAGTATATGCAGTACGATGCTGTTTACTGACGCTTAACATTTGCGTTTTAGTTTGAATATAATTTGCATAATTTAACAGTAAAATGAGTTAACCGTTTAAAGCCAGGAAGCACATTAATGCAGTGCGATATTGGAAAAACCCTGTCATTTTATTAAGTTGTTTTTCTACAATATATACACCAATATGAAAATATTTTACCTGATGACTTGAATAGCTTTATTTGTAAATAATTATTTTAGAATCCTGGTTTAATTTTATATTATTTTATAATTTCTTACCTCCATCACATTGTTCAATAAAAAGACTTTAATGTGCATGCAGTGACGGACAAAGAAACTCTGTGCTAAAATGTGTATGCGCTGTTTTTGCAAACATACAGCCTGAGGTGCACAAAGTGGCGTATACACACCTCATGATGTTGTCATCGATCTGCATCAGAGAGGTGGCAGTGTAAAGACGTCTCAGGTCTGCATCGATCAACTTAAGGGAGCTTCCTCCAAACAGACTGCCTCTGAGAGAAAAAACATCAAAACACAACTTCGCTTTATAGAGAATCGCTCTTAGTGGCCGGAAAGAAAACTATTATTCAGAGCACCTCACATTTAATTTTTTTTTTTAACCGGCTGAGCAGTTGAGGGTTAAATGCCTTACTCAGGAGCCCAACAGTGGCAGTTTGTGGGTGCTGGGAATTGAACCCATCATCCTCTGATCAGCAATGCAACCCCTTAACCCACAAACTGCCACTTTACAGTGATTCGCTTTACCTGTGTGATAGTATGATCTTTTTCATGTTGTCAGCCATGAGGAAGTTATAGAAACGCCGGCACTGGTCCCACTGAAGAAAGGTCTCCTGAGCCCTAAATACACAGAGAAACACACTAGAATAACCAAGTGCACTAGCAGCACCTGTTAATTTAAGATTAAAGTGGGATTTTAGCCACAATCTGGTTGTCAGAGACAAATTTTTAAATCATTCCTATAAAGCTACGCTAAAATCTGTCATCTTTGATGGTTAGTTTCACTTTTATGCTAATCAATGGCCATACCGAACTTTTTTCCCCTCAGATGAAATTCTGGCAGTGTTAGAAGATTTCAGACACACCTACAGACATACCTACACCTCTCACGACAACCGTCAAACCAAAAAGTTTATTCGAACCTGATTATTTGCTCAACAACTTCAAACCACCTTGAAAAATGATGAAATGAATCTAGCGGACAGAATAGCAAGACGTGAAAATCACTGAAGCATGTCGTGAGCCGAATTTGAGCCTACAGATTGTTTTTGTTTGCTAATAGCTACCATGTAGCGGGAGAACACGGGTTACTGAACATGTCAAGGATTGTGTGCGTCCAATTTAACCATCTTACAGTCTGACATTATGACAACGAAGGTCCTACAGTTTGACATGGAGCTCATGTTCGTACAGTCAGACTAGCAACAATAGCAAAAGTCTTGTAGAATCCCACGGTGTAAGCCCGGCTTTAGATACAGTATGACTTAAAGAGTTTCACACATGGATACACAAAATCTATATAATACACTAATATCCCTGCTAAGCTTCTAAAACGGCTCAGCCATCCAGAGGTGTGGCTTTTACACAAGCTGGACATTACTGTCACATGAACATTCCACTGCTATGAGTAACGGGTCACCAATGTTTTGTTCGGTTTACAGATTTACAGCACACCTGCGATAATATACGTTCACACTTGCTGGCCAGAATGTTTTATAGTCACACAGATGTAGCATAATCCACATTGTGCTTTAAAACTTAGCAATTTAGGTGCCAGGCTAAGAAAGACATTCTTTATACCACAGCTGGTGGTACTAAACTATTTTACTGCTACAGCAGTAACAAATCATCCATCTTCTGAGCGGAAGTCATCTGATTCAGAGTTTTTGTTTGATGATGTAACTGTAAGCGTTGTAGGACCGGGACACCGAAAATCTTTTACCTTATGGAGTCATCAAAAGACATTTTGCTAAGCCTGACATGCTCTAACGACACGCCTCCTTTATTGCGACTGACAGGCGCAGAGGACATGCTCCTTTTACTAGGCTTACCCAGCACCATGGCAACATTGAATTCACTGGGATACAGAAACAGAAGCCACACCCCCTTCCTATTGTACTGACAGCCCAAATGGCACATATGAGCTTTATGCTTTCTTGACTGAGCATGACAACAACCCCCTGTTTAATCTTAATGCCCTGCTTCCTTTACTGAGACAGATATGCACATAGGCTCCTTTTTTTTTTTTTACAAGACTGAAAGAGCCACACACGCAGTTCTAAATTACATCTGTTTCACACTGATTAGTTCTTTAGTAATTTCCTTCAGAGAAACTCCAGCTTGCCTAAGTGCACTGTAGCCTTGGCAGACGCTCACGCAGCACAGCACACGCTCCTGATTGGCTTGATTCTCCCCCAGGAATTTGCAGACGATGTTGCCACCGAGACTGAAGCCCACCACGATGAGTTGGCTCTGGGGGTAAGTTTTCTTTATGTAGCCCACCATGGATGCAAACTCCCAGGTACAGCCTACAGAGTGCAGGGGACGAATGCATAAAAAAATACATTAATGCATTCTTTCAAAAAAATGTATGCGCTTACAGGTGAAGAACAGCAGAAACATGAAGAAAGTGGTGTGTTATAGGGCAGAAAGACTTAATTTTCTGGTTGTAAATGTTTTTTTAATGGAACGTACCATAGGTGAACATGCGGGGGGACGTTAGCTCAATGTTGGGTAAGGCTCCGAGGTGGTTGAGGACGGCACAGCGGTAGCCTTGCTTTTGCGAATGATCCACAAAAGTGCGAATGTAGTGCTTCTCGCTGTGGTTTCCGATGCCAGGGCATATAACCATGGTGACATCCACTGGAGAGAAAGACAAAAAGAGGATGAAAAAAAAGCACAAGTATGTCATCAGGACGTTTTGATTGGCCAGAGATACTAAAAAAAAGGAAATGTGAGACCTTTACTACACATCAGCTCAAGTAAGACAGTGGATTTATTAAGCGCGTACTGGGTACCGATATTTTTTGTCCTGGTACCCCACCAATACCGATACAGGTATCTGTACTTTTTAGGATGTGGGATTATTAGTAAGGCTCTATGGTTTCTTTTGCTATTTCCTGACGTCCTGTGAATGCTAACGTTACTGTTAGCGGCAACTTCTCTACATTTGTGTTTTCATATCAGATGTTTTATTAGATTTCTCGTACTCATTTTTGTACCACTTGATATTTTTGCAAAACAAAGTTTGCAGTCTGTTGTTATCATTAATTTTGTAATATTTCTACACCGCTAAGCTGGACATTCCGCTGCTGCGGAAGTCTTTGTGCACTGAAAATTCTGTCACAAGAGGTATCTGTGGTTTTTTTTTTTTTTAACGAGTACAAGCTCAATATCGGGCCCGACACCAGTACCAGTATCCCTACATACAATACACATGCACCATGTAGGAAAAAAGCACAAAGTGTTTTTAATGCTGCACAAATATTAGTTAGTGAGATGCCAACAACAATAGTCACTGCTTCGATGCATAAAGCACCTCATAACTCTTTGTGTTTATTTTTACAGTAAAATCTAAAGCTGAAAACTGGTGATGCAAGTAGTTGATAGATGGCTGCTCATTGGCTACTTTTGCAGAAGCTTGGGTTAATGCAACCATCTAGGGTTAGTAATAACCCACATGATCTTCTTAAGGGTTATGCTTGCAGGTCATGAACTTCCTCCGGTGCTTTCTGAATTCTTTAGAAGGTTTATTCTTACAAAACAAGTTGCCAAAACATTCTTTTCAGTCTATGTGGAAATGTAGACCGTTTCTCTCTACTTCCTCCTACAATAATCAAACATTTTTATTGAATAAGAGTTAAAAGGCTTAACAACCCATGAGGCACTGACCTCCGCTCTGATGATCTGCCAAAGGTTCGAATAGATCAAAAGTCGCCGTGGCGCCGTCCTGCATGGGAAGGTACTTGCGCAGGCCGAACGGATGCGGCGAACTGACGCGGCCCAGTTTTCCATACAGAGCGGTCTGTAAATGGCCACTTTTCCCCCACAGGAGCGGAGGAATGTATCTGCGGGACAGAGTTGAATTACACAAATAAACAACAGCATTTCTCTACTTAACCAGAACCAAAGCATGACCTTATAGCGTGTTGCTATGCTGCGTGATTTTTAGAATAAATAGAAAATAATGCTTAAAAAATGACTGTGATGCTGTAAATGATTACAAAAAATGAACTAATGATAGTTTTTTGTGGTATAAAACAATAAACAGTTTTTTTCTGCTGCATCACATGACCCTGTGGTTGATAATTTATAGCTTTTAATGGCTACATAGCTATAAATGCATGATGTTTTATTCCTTACTTACTGGAACCTATTTATCAAGTTTATTTCCTTATAACTGATCTGCTGTCAGCTTTATTTCTTTATTGGATTTTATTGCTTTGTATGCCGACCCACTGTGAGAACATAAAACCATAAACCATGTAAATCTGGTGTACAGTCGGGCTGTGTATTGGCAGGATACGATACATAATCACGATACACAGGTGACGATACAATACATCACGATAAACTGCAATAGAAAACATACTGCAATGTAGCTAAAAATACAACTTTGTACATAGCCAGAGGCCCTTTTATTTTTTCTTCTGGGACAATGCCGGTATGTGTCAGCGCCAACTACAGGAGCCGAGGAGAAAGTCTTTGGTTTTAATTATACATTAACATGAATGGAAATCAGTTTAAAACATCATTTAAATATATATCCTTACTAGAGGTTAGAATATTGATAAACAATCATTAACAAAACACATCCCTAGGCTATAGTATGACCACATTTCACCTATACACTTTTTTTCTCTAATGCACAGGTTATGTTAAGGTCATTATACAAAGGATGCCAAGAATTTGATTTGGAAATGTTGCTATGGCGATAGTAAAAAATACACAGTTGTGCAATGGTTCTATCCACCAGCAACCGTTGTGAAACAGGCCGTCTTTAATCTTCAGGGCAGAAATGTAAACACGCTGAAGTTTTCTGAGAAGACCGGACAGGCTTTTCTCGTTTACTTGGCACGCCAGTGTCGATCTAGGACACAGGCTTACTAAATCATTTCATCATGTGTCTCTTAATGTCTTTAAACAGCTACAATGAAGAATCAACTTACAGTAGTAGATTTACTCGTTATAAAATTGTGCATTATGTCATCACAGTACCACAGT
The DNA here is from genome assembly GCA_005784505.1 of Bagarius yarrelli. Lineage (NCBI taxonomy): Eukaryota > Metazoa > Chordata > Actinopteri > Siluriformes > Sisoridae > Bagarius > Bagarius yarrelli. Next base: position 222,856 of record VCAZ01000035.1, on the reverse strand, counting down.
ACATGGCTTATATAAGCTTAACAGTCTAGTATCAGCGAATCAGGTACATCGCCAATCTCTTAAAACACAAGCGTGCTGGAAAAACAGAGAGCACTTAAACAGGAAAAGGTCAGCTGTTCATGACACGCTGTTAGATTTCATATCTGCCCAGACAGCAAAGTCTACCAGCACAAACACACCCTTTTCATCTACTGTATATCTTTCCTAATGATAAGATAGCAGCTGCTCCATTACATGACGCAGAGCCGTAAAGATCACCTGTTTTAAAATAACAGATTAGGGCTGTGTATTGGCAAGCGGCTCCTGATACGATACAGATCACGATACATGGGTTGTGATACAATATATCAAAAAATATGGCACAACTATACATACTGCATTACAGTACACTACAAATGTAAAAATACATCAGATACAAAAATCGCCGGCGCCCTTATGTTTTCTGCCCTGCCAGCTTCCGAGACAATGGCAGTATGTGTTAGAGACATCTAGGACGGAGGAGGAAGTCTCTTGAAACGCACTGAGGGTTTTCATTGAATATTATGGAAATGTAAAGCATTTAGGGTCAAAGTTAAAGTGTTTAAAAACACTACTGAGGAGATAAAAAAATAAAAAAATATTGTGATAGTTAAAAATAGATTTTTTACACACCTTATAAGACCTATTTTAATTACATGTGATGAAACTGATGAAAGGATAGAAACAGTCTATTTTAAGGCACGATGCAAACTGGTAGCTCTAGGAGGAGATTTAGGGGCTAATTTTAAAGGAGCAATTTACCAACATGGAGCACAGAGAAGTGGTAGCGCCGTGGTTAAGTTGTTGGACTGCTAATTGGAAGACCAGAGTTTAATTCCCAACACCACCAAGCTGCCACTGTTGGTCCCCTGAGCAAGGCCCTTAAACCCCAATTGCTCAGTTGTATAAAAGTGATAAATGTAAGTCGCTCTGGATAAGGGTGTCTGCCAAATGCTGTACATGCACAGGAAGGGATACCAACTGTGTAGGTTTCCTTTATTTTCTCTCATGACATGGCATAAGTAATGTAATCTATAAGAAGTATAAATTAGAACAATAAAAAAGGTGATAACGGAAAGGTCTTCATCTGAAAAGAACTGCCATGAAGAGTAAATTTAGCAGCAGCTTATTATGACAACAACAAACAGGATAACACGGCCCCGCGAAAAGCCTCCGAAGCAGAGACGATTAAAGCTAAAATAACCCCACTCAGATGCTTTGTATTAATGTTTCTCTAAGAGCTTTGTTTCTATCCTTTGCTATTTTTACTAAGCACTAGTAATAAGTAAGCAATAAGCATGCGGGAAGTAAGTAACAGCCGGGCCACGCTGGCCTGACCTGCTATTTATGTTCACAGGTCCAGACTCAAAGATCAGTAAATGCTGCTTGCTCTCTTAATCCACCGCTTCAAAATATACAGCGTCTGAAAGTATCTAGGAGTTTACATGTAATGCTGTAGAAGAGACGAGGCTGTAGAACTCGATTGACCCGCGGCCTGGGAGTCCTAACTGTGCTGGGAAACAAACGCTTACATAACAAGAGCTAATTTCAAGCTAATGACCTAAGGTTAAAAAACGTACAGCCAATAACCACGCAGACATTAACACACACACACAGAAACGTACACACCTCTGATGGAATTTAAAATGCAAACCCGAATATTTCGAAACATAAATCAGCAAATGCTCAACATGGTTGCCTCGACTACATAAATATTTCTGCTGGTACAAAAACACAGGGTAACATATTGGGACAGCATTTGAATAACAAACTGCTTACCGCAATAACAACGTACCGAAATGCCGAGTGGGGAAAAACTCCACCCAGTTTCCAAACCACATAAGTCACAGATAACTCACCTCATTTGTCAAAAATATACAGAATACTTTTCTAGAAAATTGGTTAGTAACCCAGAGCTCGTGTGATTATTATTTTATAAAGGATGTTAATTATGAGGGCGTCAATCAATTAGCTTTAGACTGAATTATTATTATTATCATCATCATCATTATCATTATTATTATTATTGTTATTATTATTATTATTATTACCAGTCTGAATTGCTTCAAAAATTCTGAATAATTAAAAGATTAGATCTTTTAGAAAAGGTGGAAAGGAAGTGCTTGTCCCTTCTAGCTTTAATTCCAACTTTTAGTCGTCTTTCTGCTCTCTGTGAATAAATTAATGTAATTTATGTAAATTAGCTGTGTCAGAAATCACAGCGTTTCGGCAGTGTTTAAAAACAATACACATGTCCGAGAGAAAAATGAGCAGGGGTCCACTTTATTATAATAATAATAATAATATTTATTTATTAATAATAATGATTTGTTTAAGTCTGTTTTATGGCCTGGAGATTTTCATGTGCTGGAAAATAAGGTTGCATTTTTATTCTGATAATTACCAAATCGCCAAAACAAGGAGATGCCTTCTAAAAATGCTAAATTACCATTTTTTAAACCAGTTTTACGTGTTGGATCGGCTGTTTAAATGTTGCCTAATGGTGCAAGTCATGTCTAATTGTTAAATGCACATGAACAACACAATACAGTCGGAATTCCGAGTGGGAAAGTTAAGATTGTTTTTAAGCTTCGAATTAATATTAAAATCAACGAATGCAACGTATGTAGTTGATGCGATATATGTGGCTCATGGTTAAGGTGTTGGATTACCAACCCGAAGGTTGTGGGTTCGATTCCCAGCTCCGGCAAGCCACCACTGTTGGACCCCTGAGCAAGGCCCTTAACCCCCAATTGCTCAGTTGTATAACAAGGAATATTGTAAGTCGCTCTGAATAAGGGCGTCTGCCAAATGCTGTAAATGTATGTTTGATGCAGCAGTTTTATGGAAAAATCCAATTTGATCTGTAGGATTACGCTAAATTATTTTAAATCTAGCTCAAGTGCTCTCGGTTTGCTTATTTTAAGCAATTTTTAAAAGATTACTCTATAACATACATACATAAATATACATATATGCTCACTTAGAATAAAAACACCTTGATGTATTATGTAGGATGTGTTTTTAGATAAAAGTGCCCACCCACAACACTCACTCTTTGGTAAGAAAGGGGCAGGACTTCAGCAGGAAACGGTTGAGCGGTGTGTCCTGGCATGTGATGTCCGGGGGTGCAGTGGGGCTTTTTAGATTTAAGCACCGGACAACAATGTAGAGCACGGTGGCAACGGCCGCCAGCTTCATCCCGTCAAACATGGCCGGCATCTCCGGCGCCACCGTGTACACCTCTGGCTCATGAGTACTCATTGCTGGTCTGACAAGAGGAAGAAATAATCAAGTGCAAATGCCTAAAAATAAAATATAATAAAAAAAACAACCTGAGAAGAACTTCAGAACCGAAACGCTCATCTATGCAAATGTGAAACTCACTCATTTGTTTGTGCAGCTTTTTAAACTGTAATCCCTTCTGCTCGGATATAGAAGAACGAGTGGTCACAGTGTTCAGGTCCAACTTGTAAAGAAAAACAAATACATTAATAAATTATATAGTGTCTAACATCAGATCCGAAATATATTAGAATTTGACTGGGTTTTTTTTAATTTCAGACCTTTTACGGCGGTAACACAGTGCTGTATCCTCGAATGCTTCGGTAACAAATCAGAGAGTTTGGGCCACCAGTCAGGGTAAAGGCTGAACCAGCTTAAATATAAATAAGAGCAGCCGTCGATAATCCTACAAACAGTCAGGAAATCCAGAGTTAGACAACATCCTCTCACAGCCAACAGCAATAAAAACACAAATAATACTATGCAGCTCGTTTTTAACTCCCAAATAAAAGCTTACAAATCATTATTATTATTATAATTATAATAATAATAATAATAATAATAATAAACATCATTTTCTTCTACAGAACTAAATCATATCGAATGCTATAACAGATGAATATGTAATTTTATAAAAGACATTAACAGGCATAAACATTTAACATTATTTTAGAGACGTTTTGCAAAAACCTTTTGTATGACAGACAGACGAATGGATTTGAAAACAGACAGACAGATTTTAAACAAAAAGCACAGAAAGACAGATGAATATAAACAGACAGAGAAATAGATAAACATAAAGACACACATCAAAAAGAGATATATGACTAAAACGTAAGGCAAACATACAACGTAAAGAACAGATAAATGAGGTGGAAAACAGGCAAACGCATATAAAGATGCATATTTAGATACATATAAAGATAGACAGATAGACCTACAGATCAATAATAAAAGGGAAGGATTGCTATAAAGACAGACAGGCTAATATATATATATATATATATATATATATATATATATATATATATATATATATATAACAGTAAATTAACAGACAGATCACTATACAAGATAAAAATTAAAAAATAAATAAACATAAAATAAAAAAAGCGGATAAATAAACAGACGTAACAGTATTTGTAGACAGGAATAAAAACAAAAACAATAAGTGAAACAGACAGACAGACAAAACGGAAATTAAAAAAAAAACATTTTTACTTCAGGAAGTCGTGACTGCGGGTAAATCCCTGATTATTATATTATTGTAAACAATATTTATTAATCATTGTATTAATACATTCTGTAAGCCGGGTGAATAAAATATTCCGTTTACTGCTTATGTATGATTGAGACTTCATTCAGAAAAATGATGATTTTGTGAGACCGAGACATTGCTATCTAACAACACCTTCATACTGAACACTTTAAACTGCATTCTCTTCAGGATTTAAAAGGCGCAAAAATAATTAATAAGTAAATGAAAAATTATAAAACAGGAAGCTAATGGAGAGACTGCACTTTAGCTTACCGGATGGGAGAGGCCAGGCGACCTAGCCCGCGTTAGCTACTGTAGCTAAGAGTGATAAATAAAGCATCAGATTAAGCATAGAAATAATTCACTTACCTTACCAGTAACTGCTGTCATTAACAGATCTTTCCCCCTGGTTAGCTGTCTCTAAACCTGTTTATACCGACAACCACCTCCATTGTTTATGTCTGCTTTATACGCTTTTTATCTTTCTAGCAGATTCTCTCTCTCTCTCTCTCTCTCTCTCTCTCTCTCTCTCTCTCTCTCTTTCTCATTCCAATTACTGTAAACGGTATTTCTCCTACCCGTATTCGGACGTATCCCGCCTACGACATTTACCGCATTGTGATTGGCTACCAGTCTCAGTAATAAGCAACACTAACCAATCTTATTGCAAAAGGCGGAGTTTATGTGTTTGTTGGGAGAGGGGGGGGCTTGACTCCAGAGAATCATGACTGTTGTACGCTTCCTACTAAAACTGCGCTAATTAGCATATGCGCTTTTGATTGGTTTATAAGGAAGACGTCACTGCAGCAACCGCTATCTGTTTTCTACAGGCGAAGGTAAAACGCCTATTTTTTTTCTAGGCAAAAAAAAAAGAAGATAAATATTTCAAGCTTTTAAAAACATTTTACGATTTTTTCCGGAGCTGTTTAATTAATTTGCACAAATGTAATTGGAGGTAGAATCTTATTAATACTTTGAAATATGCCTCAAAAAAAGCAATTACATTTTCAGTGGCAATTTACCTTAATTTTTTTGCTTATTTTTGTAGGAGGTCTGAGCACCACTAAACACAGTTTTAGTCATTAACTTGGAAGTAATTTCTAATTTATTTATTTTTTTTACACTAAATCATTTATTAGAAATAATAATAATAATAAAAATGAGTAAAAGGTCTAGAGCTTAAATTAACATAAACCACTCACTAGTTATTTGCCAAAGTATGTGTAATAAACATAAAATAAATTAAAGAAAGATAATAATTGATTATTAATATTAAAAGAAAAAGAAAAAAAAAATAGGTAAGATAATTTCTATTATTATAAACTAATTATTAAGTATGTAGTATCGCCAGCCTGAGTTGTTGATCTGAATACCAGGAAGTCCTGGTTTCAAGCCTCACCACCACCAGCCTTAGCTGTTGATCTGAATACCAGGAAGACCTGGGTTTAAGCCCCACCACCACCGCCACCCAACCACTGTTGTGTTTTTGAGCAAGACTCTAACCTTTCCAGCTCCAGGGTTCTGTATCATAGCTAACCCTGCACTCTGACTCCAACTTACTAAGATGGGATATGCAAAAAAAACAAAAAAAACCCAAAAGGATTTTACTGTGCTGTAAAAAGTATATGTGACAAATAAAAGCATTTACATTACATTACATTTACTATAGTATTTTATTATATTTCCAGGACCTCTAAGATGCCATTGCTGAGCCTCTGAATAATTAATCCAAACTGATGAAATTGATAAATGAAATAAATGTAGATAAATGAATAAGGTTTTCAAACAAATTCTGTGAATATAATAAAACCCAAGTATTAGTTTTCGCCCAGGCAAAGTCTCATACTGCATATCACACAAAATGTATGTTAAATAATAATAAATAATAAATAATAATAATAATATTAAGAGTGATAATAATACATTTTACATTTGTGTCCCTCTCTCTCTTTCTCTGAATTAAATTAAAAATGGATTGAATTTTGTCTATCTGTAAGAACTTAAAAGCCAAATTAGCAAATACAAATGTTACTATTGTAAATGACTAAATCACTATAGAGCTGCCATCTGCTGGTGTAACATGCAAAATACTGGTGGTCATTCAAAAGTTTTACTTGAAGTCCAGAGTACATTTTTTTAATAATTTAAATTGTAGATGCTTATTTAGAATGCGTCACTACATATACTAAATCACACTCGTTAGTAACTAGCGCCATCTAGTGTAAAATACACAGAACACCCCTAATAAAGTTTTTGATCATTTGTAGAAATTTAGTTATATGATATCTATTGTTTAATACACGTTATTACTTTCCTACACAATTGAAAACACGTTTATGTCTCCTTTTATGTGGTGGTGTAAGCTAAAACAATTCGATAAATATTTTTAACCTGTTTGCTTCTCAGTGCCAATCAGTGTAAGTTTATTCACTTCCTGGTTAAAAAAAATAATAAATCCACTGCAGTTTGACACAAACTACCTTTACCTGACAGCTTTTGTACAGCAAAGAAAATATATAGCCAAAAGTATGGTCAAAATTATTAACACTTTACCAACATACTCACATGTGTCTTAGCCAAACTGTTGCCACAAAGATAGAACCCAGTTGTCTAAGTTGCTGTCCCCTGAGCTACATGAAGACATGGTGTTTTAAGATTGGTGTGGATGAAGTCGACTGAACACCTTTAATATGAACTGGAACACTGACTGCACCCCAGACCTTCTCATCTGACATTAGTGCCCAAACTTATACTATTCTGGCTGAATGTTAATCTAGTGGTAGGGTTGGGGTTTAGTGTTATTTTCACTTCTATAATAACCTTTAGCAGAGTGAAGGTTGGGCTATTATAAAAACAGGGAGCACATACATTTGAAGTAGGGAGTTAAAAATACATAAACATATTTAGATGTGATGGTCAGTTGTCCCGATTCTTTTGTCCATAAAATGTATATTGCACTACATACAGTACATTGGACACTTTTTATTTGCCAGTCTGCATTTATATACATACAGTATATACAGTAAATTGTAATATTTTTATAAACTGTCTTACTTTTTGTACCTGTATATATTTAATTCTGTTTTTATTGTCATTTCCCCCCCAAAATTCTATACTTTAAATTTTAATTCTTTATTTTATTCTCTTGTTACTCTAATTCATTCTTTTGGCATGTGTAGTGGATTTGAAGTTTATTAATATGAATTTGGGTTTCGTAGTTAAGACTATATATACATAATATTTTTTTATTTATTAACTTTGTTTTGGTTATCTTCTTGTGAAAATTATATCGGGGAAACAGACAGGTTCCTGTGATAGGCTCTTGGCATCCTGCTACCCTGTAGTGATGTTGTGTTTGTGAACGAATCGTTCTCATTTACAGATCACTGACATCCCTCCCTCCAGAGCGCATGCGCAGCTCATTGACCCCCGGGTACCTCTGTGGACTGTTTCATTCTGTTAACAAAATGACTAAACCTCGAGCCAATAGCCTTTCAGTGTTTTTTTGTTTTTTTTTATTTAATACTTAAATATATAAAATATTTTGTGTGAAATGCACAAAATGTATAAACTGATCCGTAGCATATCAAACATAAGCGAGATGCTTTATCAGTTTATACATTTCGTGCATTTCACACAGAATATTTTAATATCTATGAAAACAAGGAAGACGAGTTGCTCATTTTCGGCTTGTTTTCATAAACATGGTCGCTTGTTTCTCTTGACCAAAACCTTGCTAGCTCAGTGTGAATGTTATGCGAAGCCTAATCAAATCAGTTTGTAATCAGATACTGACTGTTAAAACATCTGTGATTTTTCTGTGCCACAGTCAACGTCATTAAATGTATGTTTTATCACCTTTACATAACCAAATCTACTCTACATTTACACATCTGCTGTTATAAGTTATTAAGTCTTTGGGTTGTCTTAATATATCCAAATATCAAAATATTTGGGTTGAAGCCCTAGCACTGCTATGCTCAGTCCCAGAAAAGGGTCTTCAACTCATAAACCCCTACCCCAACCCACCAGGCTAAGAACTCCTTTTCGTCCTACATAGATCTCTGTGTTGTATTTTGTGGACAGTAGACAGTTAATATTTTTTTGAATTACATTTACATTTATAGCATTTGGCAGATTTCCTTATTCAGAGCGACTTTCATTTATCTCTTTTATACAACTGAGCAATTAAGTTAAGGGGTTTACTTAGTGGCCCAACAGTGGCAGCTTGGTGATGCGAATCAAACCTGGGTCTTCCAATTAGCAGTACAACATCACTACCACTGCGCTACCACTTCCCATTTAAACTAATTAAAGACAGTTTTTTCTGCCTATTTTTCTCTTTGGCAATGTTTTACCCAATGTCTGCATTTGCAATTTCTGCAAAGATAATATTAATTGAATGAACAAGCAAGTTAACAAACATGGCTGCAAAACTAGCTGTATAATATTTGTAAACCTATTATAATCTAAATGTCATTACATTTGGACAACATAGTGTGTTTTATTGGAATATGGATAAATATTTTTTTTTTGCAAGATATTTTTGGGCACTTTTTGCCTTTATTGATAGGACAGATGGATGAAATGGAGAAGATAGAGATAGGGGTGGGACCAGAAAGAAGTCAAGCCAGAATCAAACCCGGGTCGCCAGAGCGCAACAACTTTGGCATGTGGTTAACTCACTACACCACAGCGCCAGCTAATGGATGAAATCTTGAATGCAATTTCCTCCATGCCAAAGTTTTTTTCAGGCCGCATTATATTTATACCCTATCAGTTCTTAATTCACCAGTTTACAGGCAATAAAGATTTCACTATTCATTAAATGTCATTAACAACCATAAACATATTTCAAAGAAAGTTTTAGTCCACAGTGTATCGATTATCGAGTAAATGGCATCGAGGTCATTTACTTCGTGTGACTCAAAAGCTCCTGCCATAATAAAAAACTCCTAACGTGTAACGTGTGGAGGGTTTTTGACCGCTGAGTCAGGAACTGTGTTACAAGGTAAACCCCAAGGCTAACCAAACACACACCAAAAGCTCAGTAATAGCCTTGTGGAGTAGGGAAGGTTAGACATTGAAACAAACACATTGAACATTTTATATATAAAAAGACACTAGAGGAAATGTTTTAGGTGGCAAAATTATGTTTAAATCGGACATGGTTAAATATATAAAATGCACATTTTGAATATAGCAGACATTATTTTTAATAAATAATATTTACTTTAGATGCTACTGTAGTGGTGGTTCTTCTCATATTTTATACTTTTTCACAAAATTGGAAGAACCTTACATTTTTGTGCCATTTATAATACAAACTGCCTGAAACGTACTGAACCGAATGTACTGTAGTGTAAAATAAATAAAGATACTTTAATACTTCATGACCACAATATAACTTTTATTTATTTTAAACATCACGTGCCTAAAGAATGCAGAAATCTTTTTTTTTTTTTAAATTTCAGTAACTATTTTAATTATCAAGAAGCCCAGGTTAGTAGAAAAATGAACTGAAATCTCATTCTGACATTACATTTTAAAACCGCACTCTTGAAAAAGCTGTAAAGGCCACAAACTGCACCATAAAATGTGAAGAATAAATTAAATCAATCTCCTCCCCATGTGATCTTTGGAAGCTGCCTGCTATCCAGCGTGTGCAGGCATATACTCTGCCTATGTACAGACTGGCATCTGCATTCCAGGTGTGTGTGATATCTTTATTCTCTGTCAATATTTAATAATAACATTATAAGCTTTGTTTATTAATTAGGGATAGACTGGTTGTATTTTTAGTATCATATCTGTCTGATGAGGAACTACAGATAATATTAAAGAACTATATATAACGATCTGTGTTATAATAAATTAAACACGTGTTCTATGATGGATGTTATTGCTAGGCAGTGTTCAGAGATATTCATATATGTTTTATTATTTGTTAAAATAATACACATTTCGAATATGCGTATTCATTACTCATTTTAACTCATGTTAAACCTGTTGCGTTAGCCGAACTTGATGATGTATGAACAATTCATGCTCTGACTAAATGAATATGAACATGCTCAAATATGCCCAGCAGTCCCATAATCATAGCAGGATTTTCACAAGCACATACTGTACTCAAAAGTTCGGTTCATTCTAAAGATGATGCATCGTGTTATCAAAAAGTAGTCAGAAAAAACAGGAAGATTTACTCTGGGTTTTTTTAATGCAGTGCAATGGATCTTCTTGCAGAAATGCTGTGGGTCTGGATTACATTATGCCTCCTGTGGCAAGGTGAAGTAGCCTTTATATAACCTATTAAGACAAGCTAATACTGTATGGCAAGTTAATTATTTTATCGCAATGTTTATACAAAAAATATTATTAAAAATACTACTTATAAAAGAGATGCATATAGTATAACTGTACATACAAATTTGTCTTTTTATCATAAAAGACAAGACTGTATATAACTACTCTGTATCTGACAGATCCTTAACCTTCTGAGTTAGTCAAAATTAAAGATCCTGCTAGTAACAGCTCACTGTGATATTCTGAAAGTACTTGGCGATGATTTTATATGTAATTGTATAGAAAGTTTGTGTCATGAATCATGTTTTTTTGCTGTAAAACTGTCATATGCATCCTATGGAATCTGACTGTCGATATCCCCACTACTTTTAGCTAGACTAACTAACCCTTAACCTTTTTTTGGCAAGTTGTATTGAAAAGATAAATTAAGGAAAAGTATTGAATACAATTTTGGCACTGCTGGTTTTGGTACTGCTGTGGGACCACATTTTAGATATGCAAATGTTTAAAATGGTTATTTATTAACTAAATTTTACATTGCAGTAAATGTTGTTTAAATCCAGTGCATGTATACTGGACAAAAATGTTAATGTACCAGATCAGATCGTCAGTTTTCCAGTTAATACTTACATTGTAGCTACTGTAATTGAACTAATGCAATAAAGAAAGGTACAAGGGTTGGCTTTAACAAGCATGGATGGATTTGTTATAGTTTATAGTTCATAAAATATTCCTACCCTGTAGTTTATATGAGTATAGGTGAAAATTTAGGAAAATTACTGTTGTATTAATCCATATATAACATATCATAACATTTTATAACCTGACTCATTCAGGAACAAGCAGCTTTATGATCCACAACAGCTTTGAAAACCTCTGCCTGGAAGACTCGCTCGAAGGTGCTGAAATTCAGTTAAAGAGATGCACTGTGGACTCGGAGCTCCAGCAATGGATCTGGACAGAGCGCAGGTACCTCATGAATGTACACACACAAAGGTGCCTGTCTGCCTTTCCGAGCGACCCAATCCAGACTCTTGAATGTGATGGTTCACCTTACCTTCAGTGGCAGTGTATGAACCACAGGCTCATCAGCCTGAGTCACTTCCTGGAGCTCGGCGTGCAGGGACGCCTGGCTTTGATTACAACAGGGAAAAGCACCCAGTGGAAATCGCTGGATCAGGGAGACATCTGTCAGGAAAAGCTGAGTAAGTCCTAGATAAAAAAAAAACAAAAAAACCCAAAAACACATGCTAATTGAATAGTCGTACAATATTTACAGAAGCAGTTACCATTTTATAAAATATCATCAAAGAAAGTATTTATTATTATGATAAGATGTACTATTATAGGAAAAGAATCAGTAATGAAGTGGTGTGTTACCAGTAGTAGAACTTTCCAAAGCACAGTTTTCCAACACAAATCATTATTTTAATTTGGTGCAGCCACCAGTTTAGAGAACACCATACATAGAACAATTGTATATTTACAATATACTGTGTGTAATATCTTCATGATCTGTATAAATTAATGGGAAAATATCAATAAGTAAATGCAAAAAAGGTATTTGCCATTAATAAGAATCTACTGGAATTAAAACCTAACTAAAAAAAAAAGTCTTACTGGTTAGGTAATGCTAGCAAATTTTGCAAAATCTACCTTGATATGCTGTTTATATAATTTTCGTGTCTTCCATGGAGACAAAGGAAAGTCCTTATTTCATACAAATCTTTCCGCATTTTAGCGTATGTACAAATTTATTGCAGTATGATCTGGTATTTCGACACCAACCAAAGCTATGTACATGTACATTTTAACCCATGCTAAACCTGTTGCGTTTGATGATGTATGAACAAGCATGCTCTGACAAAATAAATATGAACATGCTCAAATATGCCCAGCAGTCCTTCAATCATAGAGTGATTTTGGCAAGCACATACTGTACTCAACAGTTCTGTTTATTCTGTACATGATGCATCTTGTTCGTACAAAGTAGTGGAAAACAACAGGAAAACTGACTTCAATATACTAATATTCTAATTGTTCAAACTCAAGTTCTAATTTAAACACTGCAGTTTAGTCTTAAGGGCAGTTTTACTTACATAGCGTAGCATAAGATGCTCACAGCAAATGACAGCACAACTGTTTGATTGATGAATAGCATACAGAGAAAAAAAAGATAACTTATGTAATTTGTTTAAACAGGATCCAGAAGGCATAGTGAGACAGATGAGATATCAGCCACAGATGATACCATGACAGAGGAACAGAGAGAGTATCTCAGGTGGTACTATCGCACAGAAGATGGTGAGTATATGTCTGATCCTTCTGGTTTTATTAATAAAAGATATAACCTATCACATTGATGGCTTACTGGTTAGCTAAGTGGTTAGTGGTTAGCACTGTTGCCTTACAGCAGGAAGGCCTGGGTTCGATTCCCTGGCAGAAGCCTTTCTGTGTAGAGTTTGCATGTTTTCCCCATGCTTGTGTAGGTTTACTTCAGGTACTCCGGTTTCCTCCCACAGTCCAAAAACATGTTTGTTAGGTTGATTGATGATTCTACGTAAATTGGCCATAGGAGTGAGTGCGTGTGTGTGTGGCCCTGTGATGGGTGTATCCCTCCTGATTTTTCGCACTTTCGGAGAGGGCTGGGATTGTCTCCAGCAGATCCCTGTGGCCCTGAATAAGGAAATAAGGGCAGTAGTTTTAACACAGGCAGACTGTGCAGAGTCATTGCCCTCCAGGACATACTGTAGGACTGACACTACTGGCATGCCAATAGGTAGAGTCACTAGGCATGATTGTTTTGCTTGTTTACTGTCATGAGACTCATTACAGCTTGGCAGTGGGACTGGCACATTTATTCTTTGGACAGATAATTGAATGTTGGACAACTTTGTCCTGTGAACATAAAATAAACTTAAATATGCAGTTTAATCCTTAAATCAGGTAAAAAATATATATGTAATATTTAGTAAGTCTAAACATAAAGTTGTCAACAGTCTATTACAGGTATGTCATTGTAAATTTCGATCTATAACCCATAGAACATGCAGTACTATTCATAAAAATAAAAGTGGCATCATAAAGCGGCTATAAAGTGGCTGTGTCATCTGAACTTTTGTCTCTTAGTTACCTCGCTCACAAAATTTCACCACCTATAAAATGTAAAATGCTTTTACACATTTAATTTATCCAATTTTACCTGATTTCAAATAAAAAAAAAAACACAAACAAACATCTAATATTTGCTTCTTTTATTTTTTACACTGGACCTATGAAAGCTAATGCTGAAAGAAACTGGAAGTTTGTCTTACTTGAAATTATTAATCAAAAATTAGAAAATCAAGAAAAATCTATTACAATCTAATAGAATCAGAAGCATTCTGTTGCATTTTCAGCTTACAGAGTGGATAGATGGGCTCAGAACATGTGTAATGTAATGTAATGCAAATTTAAGTATTCTTATCTCTACTGTGTGCATTGAAAATATAAAAAAAGCATTTTGGATTGCCCAAAATGATGTCCCCTATATATTGTTCTTACAGTCATCGTTTAGTTTTGTAAGGTATAATGACAGGTGCAGAAAATATTTTGCAACCATACTTTTAGTACTTATAATAAATATGATAAGCCTTTAAAAAGTAAGTAGGAAAAAAGGCTAAATTAAAAGCTAATTTAATTACCAATGCCAAATGTCTTTACATTGTATATTGTAAATATTTATAATATATAATTATATAGAAATAATAAATCCTATTGAGGATAAAAATTAATTACTTGCTTTTACCCACAAGTATTTTATAAGCTTTAGGGTGGCAGATAATATTTTACACACTAACAAAATGTTGTCTTGGGTTTTACAGCAACACCCTGGAAGTTTGCTATGCTGGGCTTGTCTCTCGTGGCTCTTCTTTTGGGATGTGTGTTGTGCGTCATGGGACTGATGAGTAACAAGTTAGTATTTCCATTTATTTATGAATATTATGCATATAAAGCTTAAAGTTTTACTAACATGCTATAGGTTGTGTCTTAAATGGTAAAATAAATCTATTTAATATATCTGCACAGAACCGGTAATAGTTTTTCTGATTTTTTGCAGACATCGGAGAGAACTAGCCAAGTACAAAACCGTCGCAGGTTCATCTCCTGCCACAGTGAAAGTGGAGATGGACGAGTTTCAAGTCATCACTGTGACTAAGGAGGATAAGGATTCCTACACTGAACAAGCACAAGACGGACAACTGGACAGCAAAGAACCACTGGAGGAAGCTAGTGAAACTGAGGCACTAAAGCCGGGTGACATTCATGTCACATGGAAGGACGGAAATGTCTCCAAGCTCTACTGTGATTCTCAAGAGGAGGGTGAGGAGGACAAGTGATGTGGTACTGAGAGACAAAGCAATTAACAACATTTTTTTTTATTTCTTTACTTCTGATTCTCAAAATAAATAAAAAGTACAAAATGTAAAATAAAATGTTTAAAACTGGTTTAGAGAACTGCACAGTTTAGTAGTGCTTTTATTAAAATTAAATCTGATTGGTCGAATTGTGTAGGCAGGTCTGACATGGTCATAATAATGCATTATCATACTAGATCATATACTCATATTATATCATAACAGCTTGTGCACCGGAACTTGTATAGATGTGTAATAAAAAGTATGATTTTTTTTTTTTAAACATGAAAAAACATTTATTAGCTGTTTGTAATAGGACATTTGTGGAAGGAGTCTTCAGTGTCAGCAGTGTAGCAGTCATTTTTCCCCTATGAAGTTTACAGACTGGTGACAATTTGCATTTTCCTTAACCAGCTGTGTTTTTGTTTGTTTGTTGGTTCTAACTGATCTGCCAGTATACATATTATAATGTATAAGAAATGTAAAATGAGTAAAAGTGTTTATTTAGATATAAAAACTGTGATAAATGGCAAATTTGAAAATGTAGTAGAGAAATAAAGCTATTTTGCTAGCAGTTAGAGAGACATACTACAGTATCTTAGTGTCTTTAGTAAATGTGTTCAGTTGACCTCTGACGGGAACATATAAATAACGTAACACAAAAATGTTAACTTTATTTTTTTTATCTTTTATTTTTACAATAAATGACAATAATGTATTAATACTATATATAGTGGAAATTTTAGTGTTGTGGTATAAAAGATGGTTGAATAGAGGTTAAATAAAAAAAAAAAAAAGAATGCCAGTCTTACAAAATAAACAATGTGACTAAAAAATACTATGTATGTGTAATATTATCTGATATTGCTAAATTATAAGACAAACAATTTTCACCTGAGATTGTCATCTGAACAAATAAGTAACATGTCTGCTACTTCTGTTCCTCCAACTAAAAGCATTACAATAAATCGTGCTACTGATTAAGAAAACCACAACCGCTGAAATGTCTTAGATGAAGAAAAAAAAGCTGTCTCTCTGTCCATTTAAAACCCATTTAAAACACTGAGTTCACACCACCTTTCAAAAGCCCTACAATTTTTATTATTTTTAGCAATTTTATGAGCAAGAAAATTAGAGACAAGTGATGTTGTGGGTCTGTAGCTTAACAATTTAACTTAAAAGTGAGTACAAGAGCATATTGGTTTGTATGTGTGGGTGTGCTAGATACTGTTGCATGTCCACTGGGTTAATTATGTAATCTAACCTGATGTACACAACATCCTATTTAATACAAATCATTTTAGTCACATAAATTATATTGTTGCTTATATTTTTGAGATATAGAGATGGACCGATAACAGGTTTAAATGATAATTTTTCCAATATTTCAGCATTTTTTTTTATTATCTGCGATCGATTTTGTAATATCAGATCCACCGATATATACACATGAGCATTTTAGGTATTTAAGGCTATTTAACATTTCAACAAATAATAAAATACACTACATTCCACATCTACACTACAACCCACTTTCTGTTCAACTGGAAGTACTAAGCCACAATAACAAAGCAAAGTTTTTTTTTTTATCTTGATAGCTTTCAATAGATTTCCTTTATTGTTCTAATTATTTTACATGCTTAAATAAATACCTATATGTTTATTAATTAAAGAACACTTGATGTTTCATAAAAATACAGTATTGATAGTGTTATTGTCACTGATGGTATCATTGTGTCAAAAAGTAAAACAAAGAAATATCAGTTTTGCGTATGGGTTGTGTTGAACATTTAAAGGTTAAAAAAAAATCAATAGTGGCTGATCTCTACTTTTATTTTATTTTTTTTATTTAAAACATAAAAGTTTTTCGTCAGTTCAAAAAAACTATCAGTGATTTTAACTTAAATATCTTAAATGTCCTCATAAAACACTGTAACTGAAATAATGCAATCAGAGTACGGTACTTAAAAAGTATAAAGCTCAACAAATCACTTTTTTTAAAATAACACATTTATTTGTCTATATTTGGCCAAAATACTATGCGCTTTTAAGTTATCCTTATAGCATATCATCTGCAGGCCAATATGTGGAGTCTTCTATTCTGATCAAATCTCTCAGCACCAAAAGGGGGCAGTGTTGAGTCAAAAGATCTTGAAGCCTTTGAGAAGGGTAAGTGTGGGAGCCCTGCGCTTGCTCTGGGCCCTAGAGGACTTCACAGTCACCAGCTTTGCTGTGGTGGGAGTCGGCAACTCCTTGTAGCAGGGTGTAAGAAGTGAGGCAGAGGAGAGGCTGATTGGTGCTTTGTCTTCGCTGATGTAAAGAGAACGGAGCGAAAGACTTCTCTCCGCCTCACGTCTCACCTCCCGGACGGCTTCATAAAAAACATTTTGCACAGACACAAAATCCAAGCAGGCGGATACCTCAAAAAACAAGCAGCGAAAACGAGCAGCCAAGGTCGCCCCATCCGCCTTATTCACTTGTCTGAGAAACAGAGAAAAGCAGAAGCTTAATTCAGAGCCACAGTTAATAAAAGTAAAAGGGAGAAGTTGTAGGTCAGTGGTTAAGGTGTTGGACTGCTAATTAGAAGATCGGGGTCTAATTCTTAACTCCACCAAGTTTCCACTGTTGGAACCCCGACCAAGGCCCTTAACCTCTAAATGCTCAGCTGTATAAGAGATGAATGTAAGTTGCTCTGAAAAAGGGTGTCTGCTAAATGCTATAAATGTAAAAGATTTAAAATATTGTTTTTCAAAATCCTGGAGTTTAAATACGGCAGGACAAAGAACAAATTGACAAATGTGGAGCTCATTTACATCAGAATCTGTTCCTGCATACTTTCCACAAATATAGTCCGTCAACTGCATGCCATACTTCAGTTTTTTTTAGATCTCTGCAATAAAGCTATAAGGCTCGCTAACAAATTATAGAGTTCGTTTTCTCTTTAAATATTCTACTTACACAACCAGATTTTTTTCAAATATTTGTTGCGACTGACAAGACAGCACGTAGCAACCAATTCTGATTCTTTTCATAATTTTACAAATGAAAAATTGTTATTTTACTATTCTAGATCTTTTTAATCCTTATAAAACCCACGATCCACAAACTTATATTATATTTATTATATAAAAATGTTAAGAAATTACATTACAAATAACAAATTAGATTAAATAATACTCATACATAATGGGATAGTCTGTTGTCATAACAATATAACACATCAAAATGGGTTATTAAGTTAAAAAAAAATCCGATGCTGCTCAGGGATTCTGCAGTGTCCATGTTGGGACATTGTGACAGTCTCTGGATGTGTTTTGAGAAAAGTGTGTGGTCTGATATCTATGGGAAATATTTTGGGTAAAAAAAAATGTATTACTTATCATCAGTTTTTCTTTATTTAAGCTGCAAATGTAAAGATGCCATAGACAGACCAAACATGTCTGCAATAGAAGACATGACATGCTACAAGAGGAACAAATCATGAATTTAATTTTTGCAAAAATAGTCTTTTAAATGAATCAGTTCCTCAACTCACTGATATTTACACACGCTAACCTAAACGTAATGTAAATGTTTGCTTCTTTGGGTAAATCGTCTGGGATTTAGATTTCCTAGTAATGCTAAATGTTAACAGATGAGACGTATGACATGTCATTTGAATTTACACTATTCAGCAGATGCTGTTATACAGAGTGATGGACAAGAGTACTTTGAGGCACAATGGAGAATAATGGGACATCTGATCCTTACACCCATATGTGGTTTTTAACATCGTATTCCAGATTTAGTCTCACATTATGAAAAGGCTTTCAACTAGAACGTAAAATGTGGCTGTGAGGATTTGCTTATTCTACAAAATGATTAGTGAGATTAGGGACTAATGTTGGGTGAGGAGATCTGAGATGCAATTGGTGTTCAAGGTCTCAGATCTATGCAGAATCCTCGAGTTCTTTTAATCCAGTCATAACACACCATGCCTTTATGGCAATCAGGGGTTTTGTGCACAGAGAGAATTGTCATGCTGAAACAGTGTTTGGGTCACTTAGTTCAAGTGACGAAAAAAAATTATTAAAGCTACAGAATTTATTTCCAATTTTGTTGAAACAGACAACAAACGTTTAAGACTAAAGCTGTTGTTAGTTAGTCAGTTAGCATGGCTACTTGTTAAACCAGACGCTAAGTTACCACTACTATTTTTTGTAAATCTGTCCTGTACTTTCACTTTTATACTTTTGTTGATACACTTTACTTTTACTAAAATATATTTAATATAACAAGCAACACAATCCTTTAAGTTTATTGATTTTTTTTCATTGTTTTCTATTAAGCAACTAGAAGCCAAACCTGTATCTCTCCATGTCCAACTTGTTGCCCACTAAAATGATAGGTGCCTCAGGATGCGGGCCTTTGGTGTACAGTGTCACAGCTTCCACATACTGTTGACACACTTCAAAACTAAGCCTGTTATCGATGCTGTAGACAATGAGAAATGCACTGGCCCAGGCCAGGTAGCGATCGCAGTTTACAGGTCCATCCTGAGAAAGAAAGGAAATTTAAATAGCTTGTTCAACATATTATAATCTATACATAAATCTATTTTCTGTACAGTTTCTCCTACACAGGATCAATGGGGGTCTTAAATAAAAAAAAAAATAAATCTGGTCACCCACACACTCTTATAAAACTCATGAGAGAAATCAAAAATCTGAGATTACAACCATCCAGCACACGTCTTTGGACTGGGGAAGAAAATGAGTAGCTGCAGAAAACCTCTGATATACTTTTATAATCATAATTAAAGAAATTAAAAGGCTACAAATTATATTAAAAAGCATAAATTAATCCCTCAATTGTGATGATTATATTGGCTAAAACTAAATAATTATCTCAGAAATATATCTTATGTAGTATTTTGATTCAGTATCATCCATATTAGATTACACAATCGGATTCCTCTAGCACCAGGAACATCTGTGTATGCTTAAGCAACAATTTACATAACTAAAATAAATAAAATTTACTCTGTAAATGATTACCTGGTCCGCCGTGTCCATTACTTTGATCAGAACTGGTTGCTGGTCCACTATTTCCTCTGAGGGATAAGTGTCCTCTACAAACATAATGTAAAAAAAGGCATTTCAAAGCCAAGACATTTCTATATGTCATCTCTTATTATACTTAAAAAAAGGTTTGCTGGGTTTGTGTGCCATTTTCCTACATAAATTATATAATGGCCCAAGGATTCTCTTTTAAAAATGTTTAGTCTCAACTCTCCATCTGGTTGCCATATGACTGATGATTTACCAGGCTGTAGTTTAAGCAAGATGACAGAATGATATATTGAAACTTGGGCTTATTACCTCGTTTTAAAGGTTAACGCATGAGCTTCGAAGTATTGATTCAACAGGCCAATTTATATAGACTTGAAGTCATTAATAATCAAGGAACAAAAATGTCTTGAGATGTTTAGTCTACTTTATGGGTTTAGGGTAAAAACAAACCAAGCTCACCAAGGTTTGGGTCGTATTCGCTGATAAAACGCTTTGTGAGGAACTTCACAGTGAGAGCTGCAAGGAGGAAAGAAAACAAACATCCTGTGAGTACAACAAATTGCTTTCACTTATATAAGGTTTCTTTAGGGCCATGGGAAAGCCAGTGTCTCAAGAAACACACATCCCTGTATTATAAAATAAAAGCTGGGAGTTCCACTGAAACCAAAAATACACAGAATTTTACATTTCACTTACTCTGTCACTTCAAGTAAATTCTTTTTTAAAAGGTACCAGAAACTATTTTTAATAAAAAAAATAAAAAAAATCACAAGCATACTTTTTAAAAAATAAATTCAGTCATAAATGTCCTACCTGATTTACCTGAGCCCATGGCTCCCAGCACGACAATATTGCACTCTGCAGGTTCATGTTCAGGAACAATGTTGCATGTCCTTGCTTTCCCAAACATGATAGACATCATGAGCAAGACAGCAACGACGCATTTAAAAAATCTAAGTAAGTCTAAAACAGACAGTTTACATGCTCTCTCAACTTTTTGTCAGCTTTCAGTAAATGCTTTGGTGAAGATCTTCTGAGACGCTCCTCTGGAAAAACAGCTGCATCCTCTTATGCTATTCCAGTGGGTAACATTTCCTAACAACAAGCAAAACTCTGCGTTCCTTTTTGAGGTGTAGATTTAATTGGAAAAAGGTTTGTAGCTAAAATTGATCATTTTCTTCTCAAGTCTAAAAGCTGGAGACTTTAAGAACAGCAGCACTTAAAAGTTCAGCCTGCAGTGTAGGCTGGAGTCGGACTGTTTCTGACCAGCTGGAAACCGCACCTCTAAAAGGAAGAAAGCAATCTGGGGTCACTGCCTGCTTTACCCAAAATAATCATGTGAATGTTCTTTTCCTTGGGAAAAAAAACTGACTGTTTAAACCCTGCTGGAAAGTGTGGAAACAAGCCAAGTGGCTTTATGGGATACCACTATAGTTTGATAACCACTATAAGTATAATAGAAACTATGAAACAGAATCATCATCATAATTTTAATAACCATCAATATATTTAAAGGATTACAGGTTTAAACTACAGGTTTCTGTTTATTGCTTTTCAATGATATTGAATGCTTCCTTATGCTTGTGTTTGATGTTGTTAATAAAATCATACAGAATCTGGTGGTATTTTATTATGACCTATTAAATAATCTGGAACTTTGAAGAATTAGTCCCCGACCAGTTATACAAATTTTCCATTTAGAAAAAAAGATAAATGATAGAAATTAGGCCAATTTTTACTTTATTGGGACCTGAACATCTGTAGGTTCATTCAGTTATCCAATTTTTTGGCAGTGGAATAATACATCAAACTAATATCACTATGATCTCAGTTAACTGGTCTTGTCCTGGTTATTGGTTCTAGATTAGATACTTAGACTTTTTTTTAGAAGCTCCTGATATCTACATTTACATTTACAGCATTTGGCAGACGCCCTTATCCAGAGCGACTTACATTTATCTCTTTTATGAGATTGACTGAGCAATTGGGGGTTAAGGGCCTTGCTTAATGGCCCACAGTTGTGATTTGGTGGTGCTGGGAATCAAACCCAGGTCTTAATCGTATTAGTCCAACACTCTTACCACTAAGCCACCACTTCCCACCATCTAGAAATCACAAACACCCACCCCAATAGGTTACTAAACAGAATGTACACACTCATGGTCCAGGTAAATAGGAACACCTGTAACTCTGCAACCTAATGCAGTTATTAAGCCAGCCAAGCTTGTAGCAGCACCACACGGCCTAAAATCATGCATAAACAAGCCAGCAGCTTCAAGGTTGATGTTTACATCAACAATCAGAAAGGACAAAAATTAGAAATAATTTTGACCGTGGTATGATTATTGGTACCAAACAACCTTTGGGTATTTCCAAAACTGCTGATTATGCACATAATGGAAAACTATAGAAAAGGATGCAGTAAGCAGACATTCTGTTGACAAGAGGTAGAAGAACAGTCAGGCTTGTGACTGAAAAGCTACAATAAGTCAGCTGACCCCTTTGTACTGATGCGTTAAAAAAAAAAAAGCATCATAGAAAGGATAATACATAGGACCGACTGGCTTCAACAGACAGTAGAAGACATTTACATTTGCAGCATTTGGCAGACACCCTTATCCAGAGCAACTTACGAGAGTTAAGGGCCTTGCTCAGGAGCCCAGAGGTGGTGGCTTGGTGCAAACCAGGGTCCTCAAGTTGTTAGTCCAACAACTTAACCACTGCGCTACAACTTCCCCTTAAGACCACATCAGATTACACTTCAGTCAGCCAAGAACAGAATTCTAAGGCTCCAGTGAGCACAGACAGTACAGCTAATCCTGAACAAACATGGCCTGGTATGAGAAATCTTCCTTTCTGCTCATGCACGCAGATGGTAGAGGCCAGAATTTAGCACAGCATGAATCCATAGACCCAACCTGCCTTGTGTCAACAGTTTAGGCTGGTAGAGGTGGTGTGCATCATTTTGGGAGCCTGGTAACACCAAGCAATCGTCACTGGGATGCTTTAGTCTATTTAGTTATTGTTGTTGACCATGTGCATCCCTTAAAAGCCATAACTTCCGTAGCCCTGTAAAAACCTAATAAAGAGAAAGATTTTTTTCTGCGTTTTAGAGAAAAAGAGTGAAGAGTGTTATTTAAAAAAAAATTAATTTTAATTTATAAAAACTGACTGTTGGGTGATTATTGTTATTTATTATAGTTACTGTTATAGTGCTATGTAAGCAATACACACTTCAAATGAATCCTTAATTGTGATTTATACTATATTTCTTCTGACAGCGTGAGTGCAAAATGGTACAATTCTGCTTCTAACTAGGCCCAACAGTGCAATATTACGTTTCCCCAAAATCTTGCTAAAACCAATTTTAAAAATACCCCTTATTAAATGCATCAGCAGCCTCTTACCACATCTATTATTATTTTCTGTTTGGTCCTTACAGGGTTAAATTTATTGTAGGTCAAATACTGGACAAGTATAAATATAAGTGAGAGATTTGGTTTGTCTGAAATTTAACAAAGCATGACCTTGGCTATCACACTTTTGTTGTGGCCCCAAGCAGCACACCTGTTAGTGTCATATTTACATGCTCTGCATTCCCGTGAAGAACACAAGGGGCTTAATCATGAGCGGAATAGCTGCCGCCTGGGGTCCCAATAGTTTGAATCTGCTGTCTGTACGGCTGGCTCGGTTACCAATGATGTATGAAACCCATGCAATGCATTTGCTTCTATGTATAGCCAAATTCTATTCTTGTAACTGTTAAAGGAAACACAACCAGTGTTTACTCAGTCAAGTGCATTTGTCTTGGCAAGAGCGAGTTGGTTGGTTGTGTCTCTTCAGTGAAGTGATCCTAAAATCACCTCTATCAGACGTTTCGATGAAAATTACGGGTTGTGGCGATGGAGGCTGGCGGCTGTGCTGGCTCAGAGTTGCTACTTGCTGAGATGGTTTGTCAAGCTCAAGTCTCTGAAAAAACAGCAGTGAGAGTGAGGTTGTCTGGCCGTGTTTTCACAGTGGACAAAACCCTTCTGGAAAACAACTGCGAATACTTTAGAGCACTTTTTCAATCAGGAATGAAGGAATGTCAGCAGGAGGAAATATGTCTTCAGGTAGTGAGTGCTCGTGGCTTTCTTCTGGCACTTCGAGTGATTCATGGTGAGGGACCTTTTCTTGACAGTGATGAAATTGTCGAGGCTGTAGAGTGTGCTGCCTTCCTGCAGATTCAATGTCTTGTTAAACACCTTGTACATATCGTAAACTCTGATAACTGCCTCCTCCTTTATCATTCAGCTGCCGTTTATGGCTTATGGGAACTGTTCGAAAATGCTGCTTTGTTTATTCGTGATATGTACCAAGACCTCAAGGAGGATGTACAATTATTGCCAAAGGAGCTTACTGATTATGTTGAATCTCGTATTCCTAGTACATATGTTACCATCGGGAGCCACTCGCCCACCATTAAGCTGCTTCAGGACTTTATGAGGACAGTATGTTACCTTGATGAAGATGAAAATGACTGGAAAGTTCTCACTCACCTTCCACTTAACACTAGTACCACCATGGCTGGGGTTACGGTCCTCGATAACAAGATCTTTATTGTCGGCGGTGTGTATGACATTAGCAAAAAAATTGTAGACTCAGGCTTCTGCTACGATGTCACTGAAGATACCTGGACTACGTTTTCAGGCCCACAACAGCTCCGGTATAACTGTACCTTAGTGGGACATGAAGGCTTTCTCTATGTGATTGGTGGAGAGTTTGAAAGATCTGCCATATCATCTGTAGAAAAATATAACGTCTCTACAGACACATGGAGTTTTGCTGCTCATCTTCCAAGACCTGCATCTGCTGTACCTTGCACCAAAACCATGGGTCGACTTTTTATCTGTCTGTGGAAACCAAAAGATGCCACAGAGATCTATGAATACTTAGTAGACAAGAATGAGTGGAGTCTAGTGACCACACTGATAAGAAATCAAAGCTATGGCCATTGTATGGTGGCACACAGAGACAATTTATATGTTATGAGGAACGGACCGAGCGACGATTTTTTGAGATGCATGATTGACTGTTATAACCTGTCCTCGGGTCAGTGGACAGCTATGCCAGGACAGTATGAGAACAGCAAAGGAGCTTTATTCACAGCAGTGGTGAGAGGTGATTCTGTATTTACGGTGAACCGCAGAGCGACGGTGGAATATGCCATTGAGGACAACAAATGGAGGACAAAAAAAGAGATGACAGGATTTCCAAGAATTGGTTCCATGTGGACTTTTCTCCTGAGACTGCCAAAGAAAACCAAAGAGACTCTGGGAAAGGAAGATTTGACAAATGGCCAATTTTTTACTGCCTCCTCTCATTTTCATTCGAATTCTTCTGTGGAGTGCTATTATTGACTACACTTTAACTATTTCCTTAGACTGTAATTGAACGAAAGTATATCTCCATGTACTTAAAGATACAGTAGGACATTTTAAAATGCTAACTATGGCTTGATAACACTGAAACCCCAGATGTCATTCCCTTACAACAAAATTGCCCGTCCAAAGCCACAGCTTTTGAGTGCATAAACGCAGGTCTGGAAGACTATTGACATCATAACTACAATACTTTGTGTGTCATTCAATGCTTTATAGTACAGTTATTAACGGTTCTAAAATACCAAACATATAAATAGTACCCGATTACACGCTGCTGTTTCGAAACACACCAACATCAAATTACACCATATTTCTACCTGCTCCAAAAGAAATACTGCAACCATGACAACCAATACTTTCAGAACCCTGTAGTAGATTCTAACAATAATTCGGGTTCTCGCTTTGTTTGGATCCAGACTTTTTTTCAGTACGTGATAATGTAACCTGTTTGCACGAACAGGGCATGTAGAGGTAAGCAAATACATATGTTGACAGGCAGGTAAAAATCCTAATATTTTGATTGGACAAACATTTCTTGGTCCTACTCCTTCCACAAAATATATAAATACATATAAATGGATTTAGACTACTTAACATAATGATTGCTATCGGAATGTAAAGAGACTTTCAACCAGCAGAACTTAAAATGTTTCCTGAAGACTATCACCTATTGTACATTTATTATTTGAGTTTAGTATGTCTTCCCACAGCCTCGGGTCCTACTATGTTCCTTCTCACCTGCCAAAACATGCTGGTGGATAAATTGGCTTAATCAAATTGCCCCTAAATCTAAAAGTGTGCGTATGGTCATTAGGCTTAAAGTTGGCCAGCACCCATTTTAGGATATATTAGAACCGGTTGTTTCTAAAATAATATATGAATAAGGAGTTCATGTTTAAATGATTAAAAAACATGTTGTCATCTGTCCATAAACAAATGACTGTATGATCTGTGAATAGAGACTATTTTTATTATTTGACTACCATAAAATTATATAGTTTTCATAACACTGCTCTCCAGGCAGGTTTGGTTTCTAAGGCTACAAACAAGCATAAACAAGACAGCATTCCCCTTCTAATGATTCTCATAGGGTTAGGGTTCCTAGTTTGTCTGGGCCAAAGGAATGGTTAGATGAAGAGACAGAAGGAAAGTTCAAGAAATAAATAGTATTTACACTGTACTACCATGTGAGATTGTTTTTTTGTTTTTTTTAGAAAATTAGTCAGATGCAGTTAATTAATTAACTAAATAAGTGAATTAATTAAATTAAATAAGTTAAATAAAATTAATTTAAAAAAGGTTTATAGGTAATAAATAGCATTAGCTAATACATTTAATTGATTATTCTGTTATCAGAGCAAATGTCTTTTATATTGTAAAAACTGCTATGAATCTAAACATTTTAAAAAATGCAATGTTTATTGTTTTTTTTTTTATCATGCACAGTAAGTGAAGTGTTTCCACATGACAAAACATACATATCTATCTATCTATCTATCTATCTATCTATCTATCTATCTATCTATCTATCTATCTATCTATCTATCATTTCTGCATGTACAGAATATAAACTACATGGACAAAAGTATTGGGGCACTTAACCATTACATCTTTTTTTCACTTTCTATTTCGTTTTTAGTCCCAGATTAACTGCTAAAATTGCCTATTGCTAAAATTAACTGCTAAATATTTTGGAATTCAGCACTGAAGATCTTGTTTAATGCAATCAGGCACTAATATTGGGTGAGAAGGTCTGGGATGAAGTCGGTGATCCAGTTTACCCAGATCTGTGCAGAACAAGTTCTTCCACACCAACCATGTCTTCATAGAGCTCAAGGGACTCATGCTGGAAATGTGTTCCAGAACAGGGTTCTCCAACTCTGCTCCTTGAGAGAACACCTGAGTCAGCTAATCTTGGTGTTCAGGATTACTTGTAAGTTACAGACAGGTAGCTCCCCAGAAGCAGGGTTGGAGACCCCTGTTTTAGACAACTTTGTGGCAACACTGAGAAAGGCACACTTGTGCTGGTAGGTTGTCCACAAACATTTGCCCATATTTCGTGTCCAGATTTAAAAAATGTTTTGAGATTTGAATAATCATTAAATATATTTACAACTTTACCGAAAACAGATTGCTTATATTATAAATGATTATAAGAGCAGTACACAGTGCACCAATCAAGGCCCCAGTTCTCAGCTTCAACAGTAATTCAACATCAATATTAAAAGAGTGTTATTTATAGCCGAGTTGATCAGGCAACATGCATCATGAGCTCCTCCAGTGCATGATCACGGTGGTTCCCATGCATCAGCAGGACTCCTTTAATAGCATTCTGCTGAAATCCCATTTCATGAAACTGAGTGAGAAGGTGAAGAAACTCTTTGGCCTGAACGCACAAGAGTCAACATTAGTCTTGTGATTTTATATAAGCAGCTATAAAGTGATTTTTTAAGCATCTGTATGTAATAAAACATTTGAAATGATATATATAAAAAAAAAAAACCACCTTTGTCTCACAGTTCTGAAACATTTCCAGAGCTTCCTCCACTTGGGTCTCATCATATCCAAGTCCACACAGATGGTCACATGCTACCAGGTAACTCAGGATCTGTAGGATATCATCCATTTATCTGGTTATGTTTTTGTAGTTACCCACCAAAAGTGGAAAGTATTTGTACAACAGTTTTCCAGCAATTACAATTATTCATTTACATTTACAGCATTTGGCAGACGCTCTTAAGGGTTAAGGGCCTTGCTCAGGGGCCCAGCAGTGGTGGCCTGGTGAAGCTGGCACATTCAAACATTTTTTCTTTTCTGTACATTTATATGAATAAATCTGAGACCATCATTATTGGTACCCCATCACTTACCCCTAAAGTTCCCCGCTGACTTAATTTGCAATATCACTGACACTTTAATTGTTCTATCTAGTATTATTAGAAATCTCGCTGTGTTATGTTTGACTTCTGTTTCTCCATTTTATTTCAGTCTCATATTAACCCTCCCGCTTAAATCTAACGACGAATTGTCCAGCTCCGTCCTTTTATTAGTCTAAAAGATGCTGAATCTCTCATCCATTCTTTTGTTTCATCTCATCTTTATTACTGCAATGCCCTTTTCATTGGCCTACCAGCTTCCCCATTGCCAAATTACAGTATATTCAAAACTCAGCTGCTCGTATTGTTCCTTGGACTAAGTGTGTTTTGGTCCACATCACCGCAATTCTAGCTGCTCTGCATTAGCTACCAGTGACCTACTTCATATTAAGTTTCTGATTCTCCTGCTTAATTTTAAAGCTTTGCATGTCTGGCTCCTTTCTATCTTTGCAATCTCTACGCCTTCCTTCCCTATTCCACATAGAGGGAAGGAAGTCTTCTGACTCTTGTCTTCTCACCATCCCTTAGATTTGCATCTCTTCCATGGGAGGCAGATAATTTAGTGTGTTGTTGCCCCCGAAATTATGGAACTCTCCTCTCAAACTTCTCCTCTCTCCTCTCAGATCTCTCTCTGTCTCACACTGCTCAAAACCCCACTTGTTTTCTGAATGTTACCTTTCTTAAGTAGACTTATGTTTTCCTGTCTATTTATTACTGTCTGAACCATCTGATGCTATTTTTTTTTAAATTATTTTTTGATGTTTTGTTTTCTCTCATATTTCTGATGTTTTTTGTCTATATATATATATATATATATATATATATATCTATATATATATAACAATAATAAGGGATGGATGATTAATTATAATAAATATCATTTTATTTATATAGCATCTTTTCAGACATCCAATATATATATATATATATATATCTATATATATATATATATATATATATATATATATATATATATATATATATATCTATATATATATATATATATATATATATATATGGATGTCTGAAAAGATGCTACATAATAAAATGTATTATTATTATTAATAATCCTTATTATTGTTATTATCATTATGAGACTATTTTGTTATTTTCGGATCTACAGCTACAATAATAAGAACATGCTGCATGGTGGTTCCTGTGGCTTAAAAAAAAAAAAATGAAACCGAAGTAGTGGAGTGTTTCATAAGAGCGATGATAGTCTGATTAGTCACATGAACAGTATGAGCTGTTGATTCAGCTCTGATCATCTTACTCACCCTTTTACTGCACAGCTGAATAAAATCTCCAAATTTAGCATGCTACATATCTTAAAACATCAGCATTTTCCTTTTCTTTTCTATCTATCGGATTTCAATGTAGCTGTGGGGATTTGCACGTTATTTAATCTGCTTTTTAATTCATCCTAAAGCTGTTGAGTGAGTTTGAGGTCAAGATTCTGTGCAGACTACTCAAGTTCTTCTGCACTAATAGTTAAAAACCATAACATTGTTAACCTTAAGGCACAGAGGCATCGGCATGCTGGAACAAAACTGGGTCTCTTTATTTCAGTAAAGGTAAAATAAACTTTATAGCATTTACAGTTGGACGATTGCATGTAACGGATATGGATATGATTGTGAATATGATTGACTATATGGGTATCTAGATATTTTGCCCATATAGTTTTTTTATCTGGGAGCCTATAGATTCTATTGCACCGAAAAAAAATGTTTTCTCTTAATTACAAGTCAAGTTTAAACATTTTAAAATCTTATCTCTAAGACAGATAATTAAAAACTTAAAATTTCAGGTTTATAACTAGAATTTCAAAGAATACCAACTTTACAATTATTAATACAGTTGGTTCTTACTTTCTTTTTTACTTTAATCAGCACCATCTGCATTGATCTGATCTCCTGAGCTGAATATCATTAAAGTGAACGTAACAGATTCTAGATTTTGTCTATTTGTTTACAGCAACATCAGTAAAAATATTAGTTAAAATAATACCTTCAGTTCTATTTTACTAATTTTTGTAGATCAGCGGCTGTATTCACAAAACATCTTAAGATTCAAATTAGCTCATAACTCGTGGAATTAGGAAAAAATAATGGGCGAGTCAGTTCTAAATTCAGGACCTCAAATGTTTCCCCAAATTCTAAGAAAATGGATCAGCACTAAGTATAAAAGGGTATTAGCTCCTAAATCATTAGGAAAACTGAAGAGGTCGTCTAAGTCACTAAGACCATCTTAAAATTGCTGTTGCCGGCAATCTGCCTCACAACGTAAGCATTTTAGATGTTCGATTAAAAACAAATTATTTTAGGAGCACGCTTAAGAGTCTGACAATTAGCTGATTATATACTTATTTAATTAGTGACACTGTTTTATTTTTTTTAATTTTTCATTTGAATATGGCAACACAATATGGCTCTCTACAATATTTCTATGAATGAATCTCTGACAGAGACTCCTCTCCCATCAGCCAATCACTGTGTACAATCACTTTAGGCATGCTGACATCATCCATAGCAACGAGGTCAAGACAGATTCTCCAACCTGCACACTCCTCCTCTATTCCTTAGTAAAACTTTGTCTCAGCAGTTTTGTAAATAGGTAGGAGAAAAACTCTCAGCTAAAAGCTTGTATCGCTGTTTAGGAGAACTCTTAAGGAGATAGAAAAAAAGGTTTTGTGAATACAGACCCAGACTTAAATAACTAAAATGATATGCAGTTAAAAAAAAGGGTAGGTTTGTTTGGTGCTTGGGATAGAAATTATCGTCATTTTATTGCAATTGCTGTTTACCCAACAGGATGCAGAAGGTTAAATTAAATTTCTTTCTCTATACCTGCTCATTCCATAACGGGGATCTGCTGGAGCCTATACCAACCTTCACTAAAAAGGCAAAAGGCAGGAGGGGTACACCATAGACAGGTCGCCAGTCTATCACACGCCCACAGACTCACACACACTCACACTCCTATGGGCAATTTAGAATCACCAATCAACTTAACATACATGTTATAGGACTGTGGGAGGAAACCAGAGTACCTGGAGTAAATCCATGCAAGCATGGGGAGAACATGCAAACTGCACACAGAAAGGCCCCTGCCCAATAAATCTACCCGGGACCAGTGCAAACCAAGCCACCATGCTGCACTCAAATTAAATTAATTAATTAATTACCTTCTTTAACCAGAGCAACGTTGCTACTGCAGTGCAACAGTTATATTCTAATTAACTTTCCTTACAATATAAGCATCACTGCTAAAGTCGATTTTCTATTAGTATAAAAATGGCACTAAGAGCAGTTAACACAGCTGTTGATGGAAACTGGTATTTATTAAGCTGTGGTATGCTATTTGTATATACTCATTATTAGCAGAATTAGATTAAATTACCTAAAACCAGATGTTTCCTGAAAAAGAATCTTCACCGAAGTACACAATAAAAATAAAATATTTATAAGTAAATAAAATATTTGGCAGCAGTGGAGAATGTTATATAATGACCTCATTGTACAAAAACCTTGTTAATTCCCATGTGATTCCCATCTGAGGATTTGTTCACAGAAACGGATTTTGGTACTGTCTGTACCATATGATATAAAGATTTGGGAAATGCATCCCGAGAGGTCAAAATGAGGGCAGCATGATAAATACTTTATTAAAGCAGTATATCTGACTTGGGCCTAACGCTTTAATAGTCTAGAAATTTGCCATGAAATCGGAGAAATAGGATCCTGGTGCACATTTGGCCATAATTCTGAAATCGTTACTTGTTTATAAGTTGATTAATTTTCTAATTGCTGGTTCAAAAGTCAAAGTAAATGGAAATTTACAAGTTGGAAAACCACAAAAAAAGTTCAGTGGGCAATTATAATGTAAATACATTTACAACATTTGGCATACACCCTTATCCAAAGCAACTAACATTTATTTCATTTGTACAGTTGGGCAATTGGGGTCAGGAGCCCAGCGGTGGTCACTAGGTGCTACTGGGAATCAAACCCACAGTCTTCCAGTAATCAGTCCAATACCATAAGCATTAAGCTACCACCTCCCACTTAATATCTCGCAAATATATTGTGGTCATGTCATTTAATCTAAGCATTGAAATAGTAAAAGTATTAGAGTAAAGATGTATACCGTATGCTGTTCATACTGTTTGTGTTAATATTTTAAAGACAGTCAAAAAAATATTCTGCACTAGAGCCAGGGTTCCATTTAAAAGCTACATCATCCTATAGCTGCCATTTTTGAAGTATTTACATTTTTGACATTTGGAACTAGCAGTTGAGGGTTAGGGGCCTTGCTCAGGGGCCCAGCATTTCCAGCCTGGAATTTGGCTCATCAGACCAACACCTTAACCACTGAGCTTGCTTATATACATTTACATATAAGATAATATTTTATTTTTTGTATATACATCCAGCAACAACCCCACTGACCTGCTCTGGGCTTCGATAGCCTGTTTTCTGCAGGGCATTAAGGGCTGTACGTAGTTGGTATCCATGCTCCATTACAGCCTCCAAAAGCTGCTGTTCTCCAGGGCTGAGAGCCGAAAGCAGTTCCACAGACGAGTCATAGACTGTTAGGCGGGAATCAAGGGGCCGTGTGGGGGCCAGGGGCACGATGGAGTTTAGACCTGAAGACTGAAGGGAAAATAAAAACACTAATGTGGAAAGCTTTTTAAGTTTCCACAAAAGAAGAGAAGTAGGGAAACATTCATTTGTTGCCAAGAAATTCAAAATAAAGTGACAAACTGCTGAAACGTTACTGTTGATTTTACATTTTTAACTTGATCAACATGTATTACGAAATAAAGGTGTTGCTGTAAATGTTTTACCTAAACATATTTTTTTGTAGTTTTTAACAAAACTTTAAAAATCCCCCAGTAACTTTCCATGTCTGTTAGGACTATACAGACTTTTTGTTGGGTTTTTTTCCCCAATTGTTTTTAATTTTTCTTTTCACAAGAATGCAAGAATTTTTTTTTTACTCATTTACTCATCCCGTGTGAAATCCCACAGTTCTCTGTGTGTCGGACATAGCATGTACGTGATGTCATAGACCTTGAAAGTTGATATTGTACCTCGATGCTGACCTTAAAAGTTAGCCTTGGTGGAAATGACATCTAATAGGTCTTTCAATGTGCTAATCCTGACCAACTTGTGGCAGCTTGGGTAGATTCCAGGAAAAGTCTTTACACTTGTTATTATTAGCCACTTCGATCTTTAGGGAACAGCTAAGAAATGTGGATTGATTAAGAAGTGAAAATAGCTTGGAGAATTATGTCACATGCAAGTCAGCACTATCAATAGCTAACACTACTAGCCCAAAATAGCCTAAAGATTAATCCTAACAGTCAATAAATTTAGCACAGTGCTTATACTGGTGTGTAAAATAGCCTAATCATATGGATCTTGCTGGTTCCTTATAATGGAGACTGTGTTTGCATTATGAGAGCAATGATTACAGGCTTGGACCTTATGGATTGGACAAAAATCCAGGAAACTGATACGGAAGTTAGGGCGAAAATCTAGAACATACTCTTCGGAAGCATGTGAAATTAAAGTATAAAAAACTGTTCAATAATAATTGTTTTAAACTTGAATAAACATAATTTGATATAAGGCAATAGAAGCCCACGTGAGGGTGTACTTTTCTAACCTGTGTGATAAAAGTCATGTGGCTTTCCAAATGGTCATAAAGAGAGTTCTCATGATTCTGTATTTTCCTTAAGTTCTTTTCCTGTGCTTTGGAATTTGTTAGAAAGCACTGTAGAATCTGGGAGTCCTGCTGTAAGGAGACACCGCAACATGAAGGTAGGTTGAGATGTGAAGAGCTGCCAGAGTGCACGTCCTTCACTTCTAGCTCTTGTCTGCCGAAACGGTGGCATTTTGGTCTTGTAAAAGACGCCTTCTCGTTATCTGAAGAGTCATCTTCATTATCTCCATCGTCATCATCATCATCATCATCATCATCATCCGAATTGGAAATGTTAAACATGACTTTGTCATTCATAGTCTGAAAATGAGTCGCATTAAGACTGCGGCTACAACGCAGAGGATTTGGTTCCCAGAAGTTACTGCTCCAGTGGCTAGCCAACCTGTTCTGCTGGGGACTTCTAAACAGCATCCAGTATGGAGGACAAGACGCTGTCACTTTAGAGGACGCATTGCAGAAGTCTGTGTTCAGGACATCGTAGCCACCCTGCACACCTCTCAGAACCCAGTTCTCCAGACTAAAAACATACTGTCAATACAAGAGACAAACAATAGGGACATTTCACTGTCATTACCTCATACTTTTATCCAGAATAACTTAAGTTAATAATCAGAAAACTGAACAGCAAAAGCGAAACCCATAACATATAGTTAAAAACCATTGAAATTACATTATATGTAGCCAAGATGCTTGATGACCGAATGTTTGAAATATCAAATGAGGCAATTCATGCAGTTTCCTGTGTAAAATTGTCAAAACGCCAGAGTATATAACACAGCATGGAACTAAGATATGCTGTAATGCAGTTTGAATCCCACTGGATATAAACCATACTTTTGCACTGTGATGACTGAGAGAACCTCAATAAAGTCATTCAAGGGGTAAATCAAAACTCCAGCCAAACTCAACAGTCTTATCCAATCACTCTCATCTAACACAGACGCTGAGTGTTGGTTCTGGATGGACAAAGAAACGTCTGAGAGGGAGCTTGAATGAACACAGCACTACTATTTCCATAAAAGGCTTCCACAAGTTCTTTTCAGATCAGATAACAGCAATACAATTGGCTCTGCACTTGCATTAATGGCAAAGCAATTGAACTGATGTGTTCTTGCATTTGGTAAGCTGGTATGAAGAACATCCGTCTGCTAACAGATGATTCGCAGTGAAGGATTTGTACTGTGAGGTCAATTTGAACGTCACCGAGTACTACTGTTTTTTTTTATTTAAACTGACTCTCCAAAAGCAAGTTGGCAGTCATGTTGATAGTGGGTCTCTAAGGTGATTAAAACAAACATGGCACTGCCATCACATTAACACAAATGAGCGATCTATTTGTTTATCCATCAGGCTAGTGATAATTAAACATCACTGGAGCCAGCAGATGTTCTAGTTCAAAATCAATGATCCAGCAGTCAAGCCAAAGCTATAGAGTCCAGAAAAGAATTTCCCAGAACAATACGCTTTGATAAATTAATCCTGAAGCCCAGAAGGATGACATAATTCAGCTGAAAAGTTAGATAAACGAAAAGTGTTTTAGCCCTAATTAAAACTTTTAGATACGTAGAGTTGGACTATCTGTGTATTTCCGGAGGGGGGCTTTAGGGAAGATCCTACGCTCCCGATTAATGAACAACTCTTAATTAACGCTCACACAGAATCATAATAAGTAACGCAATAATAAAATATTGTGTGTTGGTTGGTTCACTTGTGCTATGGGTAGTTTCTCTGCCTCAGAAACCCCAGGTTCTGTCTTTACATGTGTAATTCCTTCGGGTTCTCTGCATAATTGCTATATTTTTTGCACTGGCTATGCTAAGTCAGTTAAACAAACATGCTAAGATTCAAAGTGTGTATGAGTTTAGGCATTTGCTTCAAGTTTGTAATTTTAATGAACAATATCATCACTTGCTAATGTAATAGGAAAACTACATGTAGCTAACTGGAGCAGCTAACTAGCATAAAAGTCCTTCTTTTAATAATTGTTCAATTATTATTTTTTAATGTTGTTGAAAAGGTAAATATCAATTGCTTACACATGATTAAACACCCTTCAAAAACCGTTGACCTAGTAGTTGAAATTTTAATTTTTTTTTTTATGTTTTCGACAGTAGCTTTTTTCCAACCTTTTCGGCGTTTATGTAACATTTAGTTTGTGATTTAGAAAACCAGTAAAAGTGAAAGCGGAGGCCAAGCTAGGGTTTTTAGCGCCCTGGGACAAAGTCAGTTTTCATGCCCCCTTCTGGCCGCCTTGTGACATAAAACCTGCATTTCGTGGCATATTTTAAGAGTATGACGAGAATGAAAAAAGTAAAATCAAGGTAGCAATGATACTATAAAAATATACTTGGGGAAAACATTTCATTCTGAAAATCATTTTGTAATTATGTAACATCAATTTGGCACCCCAGATGCTGCGCCCGGGGACAGATGCCCCCCCGCCCCCTTCCAGCTACACCACTGAGTAAAAGTAAATAATTAAAGTTGCCAGCAGATCATGCGAAACATTTTTCTAGATCAAATAAAAAGCACAATAATAAAACAACCTCTGTTTCCTGCAGGATCTTTAGATAGTCTGGTACTATGATCTCTGAAGCTGTGACCAATTCCACCTGCTTTATGACCTCTTCGCCCAAACCCAGATGGATTTTCATGGGTACTTCATCCAGCCAAGACATTCTCCCTCTCCCTGAAAAGACAATCAGAAGAATTTTATAGAAGAGACGTTTCAATTGCTCTAATTTGGACTACAGCCACAGCAGCTGGCACTATTTTTCTTAAAAGCACTGCAGAACCAGATCTTCATCCGAAATACTTTAAATAAATTATCTCTGGACTACTGGGTTTGCAGACAGAGGATTAAAGGATTAGAGATTACACAGTCTTCACCATATGACTTGCAGGCTTTAACTCATGTCACACACTTCCTCTTGGAAATGCTGATCTGGGAGGTGTTTTATTGGTTAAAATAATAATAAATAAATAAATATTCAACTTCATCGTCCAAGGTATATGTACAGAGATGCATTTTTCGCATATCCCATCTTAGCAAGTTGGGGTCAGAGCGCAGGGTCAGCTATGATACAGCACTCTTGGAGCAGGAGGGGTTAAGGGTCTTGCTCAAGGACCCAACAGTGGTTGACTTGCCAGAGGTGGGTCTTGAACCCAGGTGTTTCTGGTCTTCAGATTAACACCTCAGCACCTTAACCATTTGAGCCACTACTGCCCTAGGTTACTTATTAGAAATACAGGGAAATTATATAAGGTCAACTGGATGGACAGTAAGTCTATCTTTGTAGTAGAACTGCAGAAAATGTGATCATGGATAGCAAAGCTATGATCTTTTCAGCTCAGGAAACTTAACTGATCGTACTGCTTTGAAAGTACCCGAAGCAGATGGTTTTAGACTTTTAAAACAGGCCAGATGCTTAGTAAAATCTCTTAAATTGTTTTCATTCTTGTGAACAAAGCCAGAGGGTTCAAAAAGTCAGATAACTCGCAAATGCAATAGAAAGAGAACTCGTGGTCTGAATCTTAGAGCTGTGAAGAACAAAAGTTAATACATTTGCTAAAATAAAGTCTATTTGAAAATATATATACTTACATACATAGATTTGGCTTATTTTGTATATATTTTTTTTAATATTAAAAAAGAAAAAGGGGAATCCAGAATTAACCCAGAGAGTAACGGAGCCCCAAATGTAGGACATACCACCCACTAGGATATCATACCAACCACAAGAACATTTTTCATTTTCATTTTTTCTAAAATATTTCACAAAATAAACAAGAAGCCCATGTTAAATTATTTATATAGTATATGTTATTATACAATTAATTTATAATATATATTATTTAAAGTAGGTTCCTTACTCAAATTATGAAAATCAATATCTTGTTCCCTTTTAAGCTTTCAAGAATTTACTGCAATCAAAGCTCCTCTGGACACATTATGTCATTTCTTCTTCACAGTCACTATAATAGACAAAAATCACAGCTATAATTTTAAAAGATGTTTCCTCACATATCCACACTTGATGTATGAAGACCAACGTTCATTCTTCGTTATTACATTTATGGCATTTGGAATAAACTCTTATCCAGAGCGTCTTATATTTCTTTTATTTAAACAACTGAACAATTGGGGGTTGAGGGCCTTGCTCAGGGCTCTAGCAGTGATACCTCAGTACTGCTGGGAATTGAACCCACAGTCTTCTGATTAAAAATAGGTTTAATTACTTAAATACAATAGCCAAATTTGATTAAAGCAGCGATCATCACAATAGATAATAACTGGATTGTGTTACCTTTTGCAAAGAAAGGATAACACACTCCCGGTTTACTATAGAGCTCATTTATACACTAAAATCCACATTCTAAGTGACTCATACAAACCCAAATGTAAGCATCTTCCAGCTAGTGAACTTAACTATTGCGGGTTAGAGGCCTTGCTCAGGGACCCAGCAGTGGTAACTTGGTGCTGCTGGGAATTGAACCCACAGTCTTCTAATTAGCAGTCGAACATTCTAACCACTGCACTACCGAGTCCCCAATGTTGAGTTTTGTTCATGTTCGCTGATTAGTTTGAGTAAATAAAAGCCTGATTTTATTCAGTTTATCATTTAAAGTGACTAACCTTAAGGTTGGAAATGCATTTTCTTCACTCTGAAATATATTTTGGTTAAAATAAAATATTTTTAATTTAAAAAATTTATTGTACTGAGCATTACATAGACAACATACATTTTAGCCAGGAATAAAAATATATTTTTACTATATAGGTATCTGGTTTGTAAAACTCCTAACAGATTAGCTAGCCAAGTGAGACTCATCCCGATCTGTTTAAATTTGACCAATCATTATGCGATACGTTTGTTTACCTAAAAATGGTAGCTAGACTTGATTAAGGCAGCGACAATCACAATAGACAACAATTGGATTGTGTTAGCTTTCCATAGACAGAATAACACACTTCCGGTTTACTATAAATCTCATTTCTACACAAAAATCTACATTCTAAGTGACTGATACAAACCTAAACATAAGCATCTTCCAGCCAGTCAATACCCTGATCTAAAAATCCTTTACACTGTAAAGCATCTAAAAGCTAAATAAGCAAACCTTTACTTGGAAACATT
Source organism: Bagarius yarrelli (assembly GCA_005784505.1). Taxonomy (NCBI): domain Eukaryota; kingdom Metazoa; phylum Chordata; class Actinopteri; order Siluriformes; family Sisoridae; genus Bagarius; species Bagarius yarrelli. The sequence goes on along the minus strand of VCAZ01000035.1, from coordinate 183,374 downwards.
ACACCCAAACAAACAGCATAAGCATCACCCACCTGTGTTTTCTGGAGTGTGTGTGGTCTGAGAGCTAAAGCCGTGTGTGTTTTTGACGTTATTCTCAGACTGCTTATAAAGGATAACACTCTGCTCCACTAATCCACTGACAAGCTCTCAACATCAGCGGTTTACCCGAGCCTGCTAATAATCAATCACAACAAATTAACCAGAAGAATTAAAAAAACAAAACAAAAAAAGAGACATTTAGGCCATAAAAATGTTTTTTATTTTGTAAATCATTCTGTTGCAGCGATTAGATGTAAACACTACATATCCGGAATTTCCACTATTGACATTCCTGTAAAAATAAATGTTGTTATTGCTCTTCCAAGATACACAGAAGTTCACCTTTTTTAGTCAACATGGTGTGTGGCTGATTCTAGAAAGCTTTCTAAGCAGACATTTTCAGGGCTTGGCTTTTTCAACAAAACCACACGCTTAGAAACTCTTGCTTAAGACCAGCGACTGCCTGCATACACTTTATTTTTATTGGTATTTTTGCAGTACATTGACGAATAGCCAGAGATTAGCGCACCAGAAAATATCTCCAAGTTATAGTCCAACATGGGAAACATCAGTCAGTAATAAATGGGATGTTGTTTATTAGGCAGTCATTTCTCCAATGCAGTGGCCCAGACATCATCTGCTGGAGGATCTGGTAGAACCCATCCCTGTGGAATAGTGGAACCATCAGGATGATCTACAGGAACCAGAAACTGATCCCAGTCCCTCCTGGCGGGTAGAAAAAAAAAACATAAAAAGAGATGTAACTAAACAGAATGCTTGGCTGTTGTTTCGCTACATGACATGCAGTTTAATCTGTTTTTGTTCATGTTACACAACCAAGCATTGGCGTTCTTCTGCAGTGCATCTAATACCTTCGAAATATTAACACTTCTATAGTTTTATCACTCATCACTCTACATTCTGCACCGCATTTCCTGTTTAAACCTGACTGGATTTACACAGAGCAGAAACCATACCAATTATCTTAAAGTCATGTGTTGGGAAGGATACTTTGAGACTGTAATAGGTTACAGATTATAAATTACTAGGGGTACGTGAAACAGAAAAATTATAAGTGTAACCGAGCGTTCGTCGCAGGTTCCTCTAAATTCAATAAAATTAGGAATGAAACCAATCCAAAATGTACTGAACTGGTTTATTAGATACAGACATGTATATAAAAAAATTCTTGTTTCACACCCCTGTGCGCATGCACTCTCACCAAACTACGGCAAGCCAAGAGGGGGAAAATGCATTAACCCACACACACAGAATGAGTGCTGATACAAAATTACCATGTCTACACTTAATGTGTACACAGTTCAGTGTGTTCCATAAGCACTGACTGACACACATACTTATGCTGGAGAATTTGCTTAATTTGAACAAAAATGGACATCAAAATTAAAAAAATTTTTTTTTAATTTGTGGATTTGTGCCTGTTGTCCATCGTGGATAACACAGGGTTTCACACTGTTGCAGGTGCTTGAGCCGCGGTACAGCCTGCGCTTACAGTGTTCTTCATAACTGTTATAATAATCTGACATTTCGATGTTTCATTCAGAGTTTCTTCATCCTGAACGCAATTTTATTGAAAATTTATGAAACCAAACCATCTTTTTTAAATAAAATGATACTGTCATACAGAAAATCCAACTATAAACAAAAACATAGAAACTCCAATTCTGGTTAAAATGTAAAGATGTAAACATTAATTTACACATCAGAAAAATAAGAAAAAAGTGTAGATTAGGAATGGATTTTGGAATCGGATCGTGACTCCCAGAATCGGACTGTACATCTTATTTGCACAGTACCGTTGTAATTTGCACATTTCGTTCTACCTCATCTACAGTATGGTTGGCGCTATTCCGTTATGTCCCGTCCTTTATTGTCTCTTTGCACTGTCCATGTTATGTTTGTATTGTCTGTTTCTGCACTGTCTGCACTGACATGCACTTTATGTCTATCCTGTTTAGTGGCTCTTTGTTGTTTTGTGTAATTCTATGTTTTGTGTAGCACCAGGGGGTCCTGGAGAAACGTTATTTCATCTCACTGTGTACTGCATCTGCTATATATGGTTGAAATGACAATAAAGCTTCTTGAACTTGATTTTATAATTTGTAAAAAATATATCTTGTACAAAATAACATTGATGCATGTAATAAGTTACTCCTCAAAACCGCTTAGAGTTTATATAATTAACTAATAATCTGTAATTTTACATCATGCTTATTGTAGCTAGACAAAATAATAGAATAATTTCTTTAATTACTAGGCTAATGCTCATTTATGGTGACCTATCCCGCCACCCAAAGGGAAGGATAAAAAAGGTTATATTTAAACTACAATATATGACGCATAAACTTATATTTGTGGTATTCAAAATAATTATTGCCTTATCTTCTTTTATCATGATAGTTATCAGTATTATATTATTATCAGCATTGTTATTATTATATTATTATTTTTAGCAGTAGTATAGAAAATGCTTATTAGTATATAACATCTATAATAATAATAATAATAATAATAATAAATGATGCATTATAATAATGGCCTCTTTCTCACCTTATTTGGATGAGCACAGGCAGCGAGTTCTCCGCCTGAGTGTAGTACTCCTGGTACGGCTGAACAGGATGATCAAAGGGCAGTTCGGCTGATAAAATGAAGTACATGTAAGTAAGCGCGCGCACACACACACACACACACACACACACACACACACACACACACACACACACACAATCCTACTAAACAAAAATTTTTTGTTGATAATATGGTGTTAAAAACAATAAAAGCGGTATCCTGCATATAATAGGGACAAGTGGTAGCCTATAATATACTCTCACAATATGGGAGTGCAAAAGTAATACTTTTTGCTGGCAATTACCCCCGAACAGCATGGTGCTGATCTCCCGCTTTTTTTGCAGCAGCTTCTCTCTTTCTTTCTTTTGCCGTCTCTCGTGATCACGTTTGCGCTCCTCTTCCTGCTCTCCCTCCAACATGACTCTCAGTGCTTTCTCCTCGACCCCGTAGACGGCTGTGCGTTTCCTGATCAGGGTCCTGAGCCTCTCCAGGTGACCCTCGAAAACCTCATCGCTCTCCTTTTCTGGAAACATGCCTGGGGTAAAAAAAATAGTAAGAGAATAACTGTTATAACACACAATTTTAACTTAAATATTTACTTTCATATAAAAAAATGTAATAAATGTAATGTTCACCTTTCCTGGAGGCAGCCTCTTTGCGGAGTTTCCTCAGCTTTTCCAGAGCTTTGAGGATGTCCAGCATTCTTTTGGCATCAGCTTGCTTCTTTCTGACCTCAGAGAGCACGGCGTCGGCTGCCAGCTTCAGTTCTCGCTCCTGGATGCGAGAACGCGAAAGAAAACCAAAACAGAGATAAAAAACAAACAGATTTCTTAGATATCGTTATAGAAGTCATCTAACACATGCAACACGGGAAGAAAAAAAACTATAAAACATCCGCTGCTACTGTTTTAAGCTCTGTGACATTCATTGGTGTATTTTTATAAATAACAGCGTAGAATATAATCTCAGAAACCAGACCGGCAAGTGAAGAGCACACAGAACTATGCAATGTTATTACAGTATGTAGTAAATGCCTTTATTATGTCACATATCCTTTTTCACAGCACAGTGAAATTTTTCTTCACATATCCCATCTTAAGTAAGTTGGGGTCAAAGTGCAGGGTCAGCTATGATACAGCACCCCTGGAGCAGGAAGGGTAAAGGGTCTTGCTCGAGGACCCAACAGTGGCTGGCTGGCTGGCAGTTGTAGGGATTTGAACCCATGTCTTTCTGGTCTTCAGATCAACAACTCAGGCTGGCAGTGGTGGGGCTTGAACCCAGGTCGTTCTGCTCTTTAGATCAGCAAATCTGTGCTGTAGTTTAATCATTTTTTTTACATATATTAGCTTTACAGCTTAAGTATAAAACAAAAAATAATAATGTCTAGGCAGAATCTATAGGGTGGCTGAGACATCATTTTGTGAAGGACCCCACTCATCCCTTCAACAATCTCTTCCAGCTTCTGCCATCAGTTAAAAGGTACCGAAGTATCAAAGCTCGATCTATCTCAGCTTTTCCTGCAGGCTGTGACAGGCTGTAACTCTAACTATAATCTCCCTGTCCCCCTCTGAAACCTTACTCACGATCCCACCACCTGAAACCTTAAACACCCCCCCAACACACACACACACACGCATACACATACTTAAAGTCATGAAACTGACATTCGTTTTAGTGTGCTACACACATAGAAACCACCTGTAGTAACACACTTTTCCTTGTATATACACTAGACACTTTCTATAAACACAACCTCACACAAAGACACAATTTGACGATAAATGGATACTTGTGCGCTGCAAATCTTGAACTAAATTTTTTTTTTTTTTGCACATTTTTATGTACAAATTTCTCTTTTGCACTCTCTTTACTCTTTAATCTCATTCACAGTTTCTATGTAGTCTTTTGTACAGTATTTGGCAGATGTCCTTATCTAGAGCGACTTACATTCATCTCTTTTACACAACTGAGCAATTAAGGCTTAAGCCCATGGCCCAGCCATGGTGGTTCGGTGGTGCTGGGAATCGAACTCTGATCTTCCAGGTATCAGTCCACCAGCTTAACTTGTATGAAAAGCTACCACTTTAACTTGTATGTCCTGTGAGACACGCCATTTCTTTCCACTGTATGTCCACACATGCAGCAGAATGACAGTAAAGCTTGACCTGTGGTAAATATACCATAGCCAATTGAACCACTGGCATGTTTTTGACAGGTGCAAAGACACCCAAAGTGGACATGGGACAATACAGGTGCAAACGGCCACATAACCACAAAAAGATAAGAAAATACTGACCTGGCTAATAGTGCAATACCAGCACAGAGTAAAGCATTACATCAGATAACATTTTAATCCATCTGATCAGTTAAGGTTCAACTGCTTTGCTCAGGGGCCCAGTAGTGGTGGTGGCCGGAACTGAACCCATAACCTTCCAAGCTACCACTTCCCCCAAGTAGCGCCAGCCTACGTAACAGACTGTTACCTAAACCTCTGATGTTTACAAGAAACAAAAAAATTGTTTAGCTCCTATATGACGTTTAACAAAAACTCAACTGTGATTGGTTGCTTTCCACGTCAGTCAAGACATTTCTTGAAGCATTTTTTTAAAACTAGAGAGCCCCCTGCAGCATGTACGTGTGCACTACACTTGACTTACCCTGTTTTTTTCTTCAATTTCATGTATCTTCTTCATCTGGTATTTATCGATAGCCGCCTCTTTCTCGGCGGCTCGTACCTCTCGCTCTTGTTCCTCCTCCTTGCGTTCGGCTTTTTTCCTGCGCCTGCGCGCTCGCTTCTTTTTAATTAAAGCCAGTTTCTTCTTTATTTTATCCACCACATCCGGGTGGTTCAGAGTTTTTAAGCTTTCTTCCAGATTTCCTTTCAGCTCCATTGCTCTCGAGTACGAGTTTGTCCATGCATTTTCGTTCTCAAGATTGGTTTTTAGGGTTTGGCACACTTTGGAGATCTCGGACAGCATTTGAACCGCAGTGTACAACTTAAGTCTGAAATCAGACACTGATTGCTTTGGAGGAGAGAGTTTGGCTGGAGGTGGTGCTGTGTGATTTCGTTTGTGTAAGAAAGCATTGATCCATTGCTCGTCCTGTTTTCTTTGCCAAGCATCCGCATCACAATGGTTTCTGTTCGTGTCCGAGAGCTCAAGGGAAGCTTGGGATGGATCATTGGGTTGATGCTGGACCACAGGGTAATTATTAGCCAGGATGTTGTTGTTAGGTTGGAAACTTGCCTGATAGGAGTTTGAGAAGCTGCTGCTCTGATAGTTATCCATGTTAGACTGGTAAATGTTAGGTGGATGAAATTGAGGTAGACCCATACTGTGACCGGGGTTCGGAGCTGCAGCAGAAGAATGTGTGTGTGCTGGAGATGTCGAGAAGTAACCAGGGGGATGTCTGCTGGGGTCGAAAGGAGGATGAGGAGGATAAACATGAGAAGACCCTTGCGGTGGCGGTCCTGCCGATGAAAAAGGGGGCCAGGGATGGTGTGGAAGCGAATGAGCCTGGTGCTGCGCGTAAACATGCCAGGACTCCGGTCTGGGTGCTGCATTAAAGTCTCCTCTCGGTGCCATGTTCTGTACCGGTGGCTGTGGAGACCCTCCACTATAATGATACTGCTGAGGTTTATCCATTTTCACGCTTCTCAAACTAACGCCGGGGTTCCTCTGTAGCGTCTCAACATCTTAAAAAATCCGCCACTTCCGGTTTTACGTCACGTCTCTCGTGAACATAATGCACCCAGTGCCTGATTAAAAATTGTAATATTGTGTTAAAATACAAATATAAAACGTTAATTAACTGTACGATAATTCTTTGAAGTCTGGCTTATAAAACCTGTTGATAGCTACGTAAAGAAAGAGAACTACTATAATAGTCAAACTTGTGTATAAATCCTTTAGAATGTGAAAACTATTTTTTATTTTATTTTACAAATGATCATTTTGAGCCCTTAGGTTAATCTATTCTAATATTTTAGTATAAATAGATTTTTTTTAAAGTGTACATTTCATTCAGGCGAATACGACGGCTACCAAAGGGGCCTAAAACTGCAGGCTAAACCAGCCTTTTTTAATGATCAATTCCGATGCGACAAGAATTATACAATTACATAAACATGTTTTTTTAAATAAAATAAATTAAATAACATTAGATAAATTGTAATAATTTTTTTTACAGAAGGTTATATATACATATATACATCCGTTATCACGTTCTGTCCAGCTTAAAATTGGTCCCCCTCTGAAACGCAGTTAACGCAATTCAGTTCCACAACGTAAAAAGTAGCAATAAGCTCTCTAAAAACAGAGCTTCACCTTAATGACTAACTTATTAAACTTTTAGAAGTCTTTCCTGATATTTTTGTTCTCCATGGCCCATATTTTCATTGTTGCTACTGTGTGATTCATGTGTTTGTCACATTGAAATTTCTGACATCACAATTATATTAATTTAGTTTAGTTTGTCTTCTTTACCTTCTTACAATTTTTTTTCCACTTTTATGCTTTAATAACGTTGCCATTCCCCCTTTGAAATGTATACACTTCACTTATACACTTATTTCTTACCTTTTGTAATAATTATTAGAGGCATCATTATTTTAAAGTTTTCACTTATTAAAGCTTTGATTTTCATTAGCTTTTGAAGAATTATAAAACCATTTACACATCTCTCCTATTAATATTCTCAGGCTGTTGTTAAATTGGGCTTTTATTAAACAGATAAGCAATCATAAACAATGTTTTACACAGTTTTTGCCCATCCCCCTAGGAAAAAACATAAAGAATACAAGCAAAACATGTAAAATTAAATTGTTTAAAGTAATCTATCTTTATCAAGCTTTTAATATATTTTACTATTTTCAGACCTTAAAGCAAATTTTCACTAATTAACGAACAATTGCGTTAAACCAAGTCAGATCTGAGATACTCTTTATCCCCGAAGTTACAACACTGTCTTGTTCAATTACACCAGCTATTATAATATCAGTTACACAGTACCATAAATGTATTCACTGATAAAATATCTTAATGTGAGACACATTTCACCCAGAGTCTGTTTTCTGTTCAGAAAGTCAAGAACAGAGTTATTATTCCATACACTATACAAGTCATTCTACAAAATATTGCTGAAGGCTCCATTTAAGCATCTTGGAGAAAAAGTTTCGTTCAAGAAGCAGCCTTTTAAAATCATATGTGGCAACTAAAACATAGAGACTTTATCTTTTAGCAATAAATTATTAGACCTGGGATTGGATCTAATCTGCTCCTAGAACTGACGTGGCTGCTTTTTTGCCAGATGTGCATGAGTACCAAGAAAACCAAATCAAGTATGCATGGCACATACCAACACCTGGTGATTCCCCAGTTCCACATGTGTAATCATTAAATAAGCATTACTCCCTTCTGCTTGCACCGTAAATGCATTAACACAAAACCAACAAACCATGCAGTGAGATTGAAGATAAACTGAAATGTACACAATGTAAGCAGACAACAAAGTAAAAACAGAAGGAAATCAAAACATATTCTTTATTTTGTTACGAATGTTTCTTCATTTTTAAGAAACAAAACCATTTTTCGGTCAGCAACACCTCTTGGATTAATAAAATTGCAGAAGAGTCGAACTGTTCTGAGGAAAAAAATGATTTGAGGCTGTACTTAAATTCTACAAGCAAACAGAAGAGAGAAGTGTTTTATTCGGAGCAGAACTGAATGCACTTAATTGGAGAAACCGTGTCACAACAGGAGGACGTTATTTCAGCTTACAAAGGAGCTCGGAGACAGCAGTGTTCAGGGTCAGTCTTTAGCTCAGAGTTGTCGGTCTTTTCCACCAAGAGCAGGGTGCCAGTTTTCATACCAATCAAGCAGGAAGTAGACCTGATTTGATCTGTTTAATGATTGTTAATGTTTAATTGACATATCTGTGGTTTCCGCTTGGCTGGAATGTAAACCTGCGCTCACACTGGCCCTTCCCGGAGCCTGGACACCTCTGCTTTAGTTTCTCACTAAAAATTAATTTATTAAAATAATTATTCACAATTCACAAAACTGCAGCTGGATTAAGAGTGACAGCAGTTTATACTCTGATAGAGAACTGTAAAAATATTAATTTTTGGCTGCATCGGCCTGAAATATGTTCCAGTTGTCCTCCTCCATCCCCGAGTCGTACTCCTCCTCTGCTGTCTCTTTAGCTGGGGCTCTGTGGATGAGGAAAAAGCCACATTAGCTGGGTTAGGAGTACATAATTCATTCATCTTCTGTACCTGCTTATTTCCTAATTTGGGATCACAGGGATCTGATGAAGTCTCTGAAAGGAGGAAAGGCAGGAAGGGTACACCCTGGACAGGTCGCAGTCCATCACTGGTCCACACACATTCACTTCTATGGGCAATTTAGAATCGTCAAACAACCTAACATGTTTTTGAACTGTGGGAGGAAACCATAGCACCCGGAGTAAACCCAAACAAGCACAGGAAGCACATGCAAACTCCACACAGATAAGCCCCCGCACGGGAATCGAACCCAGGATCTACTGTTGTGAGGCAACAATGCCGTCTTAGGAGTATATCATCATAATCGGTTAAAAACACGTGTCTCTAATTGATAAATAAGTGCAACAAATTCTCATTGTGCTCAAAGAGTTCAAATAAATAGAACTTTTTGGGACATGTGGTTATTAAAAAAATCAATTAGGCTAAAAAGCTCAATGTTGGTGCTCCATCAAACAAAGACAAAAACAACAAGATTGAAGTAGGCACACCAAAGCTCCAACCGTAGAAGTGTTTAATTGTGTTCTCCCAACAGGTACATTTCGAGCTGTTTGTTTTTTTTATTAAACAAACGTGGTTATTAAAAAATAATCATCTTTATAATTGTTACAGTCAGGCTGACTTACATCCCCACATCGTTCATTATTTTTCTCAAATAGTTCTACGCCCGTCATAATTAGTAGACTTGTGTCTGAATAACCGGTCTAATCACCTACATTCTTTATTCATTATCGACATGGATACAAAATACCAGATTATCTGGAACAAATACTTATGTAGTAGGTACACATCTCACATGGTTGAATCGATCCTCTTTAGTACAACTTGTATCTCATTTAAACTTGTGCTGAGTAAATTTTCCATTACATCCGACCAAAGTATATTGGTCATGTGATCGCAAAGTTCACTTTTAACACCCATGTACATACATGTGTTCTTGGCTACTTCCTTGAGCAGAAAGAGGAAGTTAGAATTTACTCTAAAATTAAGTAAAAGGAAACGAATCTCTTTTTAAGGACATACCAATCTTGGGAAAATGTTTTCTGCTAAAGCAGTGACTCAGCAGAGCTCTCACCTGACATACTGTGGGGATGTTTTCCCCTGAACCACGTCCTCGTTTACCTCCACAGCTACGATGTCTGAGTGAGGGACATCAAACATCGGGTCCAGTAACAGCTTCTCCTGTAAAAGGTCAACCTAACATTAACAACTCCACTGAGAAGGACACAGCGACATAGCAGACGAACTCAAGCACCCACCATTATTGATCGAAGTCCTCTGGCTCCTGTCTTTCGTTCAAGTGCCATTCTAGCAATAGCCCGCAGAGCATCAGGGGTCACAGACAAGTCACACTAGGATAAAAGAGTGGAGTCTTCAGGGAATGGGCATTACATTTCAAACAAGTAACCATTATAATTAATCATTTGTATATAAAAGCAAAATAATAAAAGTAAAGAAAATTTCTAAAATAAAACAAGCCTAACGCCAGTACAGGTCTTTTCACTGGCTGCCAGGACTGATTTTAAAAACTGTTACTCATTTATAAAATCACTAAGTGGACTAAGACCTAAATACATGCAGATATGTTCACAATATAAACCAATTAGATCACTCAGGTCGTTAGGATCAAGTCACTCCACAGACATACCAAGAGTTCACGCTAAACAAGGGGAATCTGCATTTAGCTATTAAGCAGGCCCGCAGTTGGCCATCTACCAGAAGAGATCGGATGTGCTAAAGCGGTAGCCTGTTTCTTAATCCTAAACTAATTGCATAATTTTCTCATAGTCTTTGTTTTTAACAATGATTATTAAAATTCCTTTTATGGAATACACTCAACGAATTACTGCTGTGTATGAAATGTGCTATATAAATAAATAAATGCCTAGCTTTACTCAACAATAACATTCTTTAATAAATATCAATAATTAAAGTATTGAGGATCATCTATTTTATCAGAGAAATTATATTGGTGCAACGATCAGTAACAAGGTGAGACTATTTAAGAAACCTAATGATTCTAAATCTGATTTTAAAACAGGAATATTTTGTGCGGTCATGTATATTGTTGGATATTCCTTTAAAACATTTTGAGTAAATAAAAAGAGCGCTGGTGGGTCCAGTACCTTGTCCATCCTAAAGAGAGATTGGTATTGAGGCACCACTGCGTTGCGTGGTTCGGTCAGGATGCGGACAAGCGTGTTTTCATCCAAGCTGTGGAGTGGCACCACTACGGGAAGTCGGCCTACAAACTCGGGTATCATGCCAAACTCTATAAGGTCGCGTGCCTCCACGTGGTTTAGGAGTCGGTCCCTTTCTTCAATCTCGGCCATGGCGTCCACTTTACCACCTGTCATGTGGGCTACATCGGCTGCAGCAGCAGCTCTCCGGCCTTTACCCAGACTAGTTGGTGCTCCAAATCCCAGATACTAAAAACACAAATACATAAACAACAATGTCAAAAAGCTGATAAAAAAAAAATGTTCATGTAGCAAAGCTGATGTGGACCAAATTAAATTCTATTTTATTTATAAATACTTCTAATTTATTATAATGAAAGACAGAGACACAATTGCTATGAAACACAAACCTTCTCATTCTTTCTTCTGCTGATGATACGATCAAGTCCGTTGAATGCACCAGATGCCACAAATAAGATGTTGGTAGTGTCGACTTGAACAGTTTCGCCTCTGAGTTTCCTGGTGTTTTTTTCAGGAACGTTTACAATAGTGCCCTCCAGGAGTTTAAGTAATCCCTATCAAAGTAAAGCACCATAAGCAGCTCAAGCAATGGACATTCCTTAGTGACTATTTGGTAAAGAACAGATTCCAGACATGTCAGTGAAAACATGTACATGCAGTTACTATAAGAAAATGATGCTGTAGGTAGTTGTGACAAATTCTACAGGGACTAAACCTCAATCAATTGACCATTTCTTTATCTGATAATTGCAGGAGATTATAATTTAAGCACAGCGTTTCATCACTGACCTGCTGCACACCTTCTCCACCCACATCTCTCAACTGATGGATTCCAGGCACACTGCCAATTTTGTCAACTTCGTCCAAGAAAACAATGCCTTTGGAATACAACAGATAAATAAATACAGAAGTCAGCTCATTATGACACCCACACACTATTTCATATTACCAATATTTAAAACATGAGCAAATCATTCTGCCCCTAAATGTTTTTTTTTTTTAAATTTACCCTGCTGAGCCTTTTCAATGACATAGTTGGCATCCTGTAGCAGCTTGGCAATAACCGACTCGATGTCCTCGCCTACGTAGCCGGCCTGAGTGAGAGTAGTGCAGTCACAGATCGCAAAAGGGACATCCAGACATTTAGCCAGAGTTTGAGCCAAGAGAGTTTTTCCTGCAATATGAATACAAACATTTTTATAACTACTTTTAAAAATGCTTTTTGCTAAGATTTTAACATTTTCCAAAAAAAAAATATTTCGGTAGTACTGTTAGTTCAGTCTGTAACAAACAGATCAGTCACACAAAGACATCAAGTTTCATTTGCAAAGGGTGGCCTTTATTTAGGCGTGACCTTTATCCAGACATTAAAAGAGTCATTTAGTACCTCAGTGCCCCAAAATACAATACATTTTTAATAATATCAAGATGATTCTTGTAACCGCGACATTGTGGATTTAGGCAACTCTGTTCATCCAAAATCGCATACTCTTCTAGTGCATACATTTGTGTCTATCCCAGTGTAGGAGGTGTGGCCTCTGTGTCTGTCTCGGTGTAGGGGGTGTGGCCTCTGTGTCTGTCTCGGTGTAGGAGGTGTGGCCTCTGTGTCTCCGTGTAGGAGGTGCGGCCTATGTGTCTGTTTCAGTGTAGGGGTGTGGCCTATGTGTCTGTTTCAGTGTAGGGGGTGTGGCCAGAGCATGAATGGAGTGCCATGATTTTGCCCTAAGCTCAACTCATGTTAACAGCTCAAAATGCAACTGCATAGAGCATGAATCAATTCATATGTTGCTAAACAGTTAAACACCACTGTCATGTTCTGCTCGGTTCCTATATCCGCGTTCCACTCTCCTCAACCGCCGCTGTGCTATACAGAAAGCCCATCCTGAATCCAGTCTTCTCTGCTAATTAGTACCGCACATTCAGTCCCTTTGTGGCTGATTTATTGTGTGTTTCTTGCCGTAATATTCTCACATTTCGATTTAATGACATTTCTTTTTTTTTCGACCTAGTACAAAGCACCGAGGACAAAAGCATATAGTGATGAGTAAGTAAGTAGACAGCACAGAGTGATCAAGGAGAAAGAAATAAAATCCAGAGCGGAGCTGGAGTGGAACAATTATCAAATGCCTTAAGTGTGTAACAGAAATTCCAGCCGCTCCACACTGCTCACATACTATTGCGTAGGAGGTGTGGGGTCTGTGTCTGCAATTTGAGCCATCATACCAGAGCCTGTAGGTCCCAGCATTAAAATGTTGCTCTTCTCCAGCTTGATGTCATTGTGGGTGGAGTCAAGCACATCCCCCCCTCTTCTTTCCTGAGGGGTTTGCTGGTTCACCTGCTGCTGCATGGAGGCTCCTAAAGCATTACCATGAGGGCCGATTCCTGAAATCTGAAGCAGCTCTGCAACAAAGATCAGACCAAACATTCAAATGAACAAACATAAAACATAAAAGCTCAATAAATATGGACAATGTGAATGAACTTTGTAGGAGAAAAAAGATGACATTTAAATAAATCCAAACAGGAAAGAAATATGTGATGACAGACATGAGAGCAAAAACTAATTACTCAACCGGTTCTTATGAATTTTGTGAAATTTTTCAAGTAAATCACAAAAATGGCTGAAATGTTTTCTGAAATATCAATCCAAATATTATATATTATATCAATCCAGTAACACAATAAGAGAGAAAAAAAAATTTTTTTTACTGATGACTCTTAGACCTCCCCACGGCCAAGACAGCATTTGGCATTTGTACAATAAAGAGAAATTAAAACTAAGACTGAAACGAACAACTACTAGAATAATTAATTAAGTAGTCATGAATAAAACAAGGAAGTCACTTCAGCTTTTTAAATGTCTGTGCTGCCATTATTTTTTTTTACTGATTTATTCAGTAAGCTTTTTTGCCATTATACAGCATTGTCAATTAATTGAAATGTTACTACATAATACTAATAAAACCACAAAATCACTTTACTTGGAATCAACTTTTTTTAGGTATTTATTTAATTTTTTTGCCTTCACTTATATTATGATGTAACATCAGCTAGCTCCATAATAATTAAACAGCTGATTTATAGCTGAACATCATTTCTTTTCTGAATAAAAAAAAAAAAAAACTTGTATTTTGTGTGTAGTTTTGTCAAACATGGCCACACTTCACTGCTTCTGCTTTGTTTACACGCCAACATATTCTTGTGACATCATCACTTACCTACAGCCCTACAGCACCACACTGGGTAAACCGCTCTATTGCAGGTTCTTGCATTTATTGTCAATGTTGTCTATAATGATAATCGCTTTAATGTTGTTAGAAACTAAATAAAAAAAAATTTAAAAAAGAAAAGTCTTCCTGCATGTTTACATGAATTATAGCTCTTTAAAGAGCTTTATAGAAAGCAGAATGAGAAGTTAAGAAGGGTTCAGGCATTTTATAAGACACTTACTTGCGAATCTGTACTCATCTTCCCGACGTCTTAGCTCTACCTCTATCTCTACAGAGAAAGTGGGAGATTTACAAAGCCGTTACTCACTTTCATTTTCATCTGGGATGTTTTTAAAGCAATTGTGCAAATGCCAAATCACTAACAGATAGTCTTGGTTCTTATTTCAGCGAGTGTTTTTTTATTTTTGGCTGATTTTGTTGGTCAGATTATTATATAAAAAAATAATCTAAAGCTAAGGCATTATTTCAGCAAGTGTTTTGTTTCTGAATATAATTTTTCAAGTTGTGCCAATAAGGACGTTCCATTAAATAAATTATTTATGGATCTAATAAATATAATAAATGCTAGCTATAATTTAAATATTTGTCATTTTAGTTTCACATTTGTTATATTTTTTGTTATTTATGTGACAGAGAAGTGTTTAATTTTAATAATTGTATATTAGTAGTGCCTTTTTTTTTATTATATACACTTTATTGGCTGAAAAATCAGTAAATGTTGCTTTGAATAAAGGTCTAATTTCTACAAAGAACAAAAGGAGCAAACAATGCCAGGAAAAGATATATTGTACAGCAGAATCTCTTAAAGACTTTGGACAAAAAATCCCAACTGGACGGTATGTCTCTGTTCTTACACTGAAAGTATTTTAAAATTGAGAAAAATCCATTTGTAAAGATGCAAAAGGTTTACAGGTAACAGTAAATTCAAACAATGTGTGCTTAATAACAGCAACCCAGATCAGATGACTAATCCAAGCACTTATTAGACATGCTTATTAAACATGTTTAGATATAAAAGTGGTCCAAACCTCGGGGTGTAAGAGAGCCCTGCTTCTCCACCTCTGCCTGGTTCTGTCTGAAGCCGGTGGGCAAGTTGTTATAGATGCGTTTGTAGTGATTGTACACAGCCACCGATAGCACCTTTTTGGCATGGGTTTGACCCACAACGTACTTGTCAAGATAGGCATAGATCTAGTTAAAAATAAAAAGCACTTTAAAATACAATTAAATCATTAGTTAGAAAAAACTTACAATCAGTAATCGGGGAAGAAATGCATCGCTTATCCATGCTTACAACAAGCTTACACAAAAAACCCTGCCATTTTTTGGTTAAGGTTCTTTTACAACATTCAGGTTCTTATTCAAGGATAATAATAATCATATTAATAATAATTTTAAAAAGATCTCAACATAAAAAACAGTTACCTTCTTGGGGGGTGGTGGGGGTTTCTTTTGGAGAGCCAGCTTCACAGCTTCGGCAGCTGATTCAGGGTCTTTATTCAGACTCTTTCTGGTGTCCGTTTCCGAGAGCACCACGAAAAAGTGATGACACTTTTCACATTTGACAAATCTAGTTGAGGCTGAAACAGAGAACCAACAGAGTTTTTTTTTTCAATATATTCACAACCACACAAATTTAAATGGACGCTAATAACAGTTGGGCCTAGTATGAATGCTTAAATGAATATAGTGACTGTCCAAGAGTATCTGCCGCCTAACAAAATGACTCTTCTGTTCCTGCTTCAGCTTATCAGGATCTTTCCCTTCTACATATTGTTTTTCTCACATTATTCTGGTAAAGTCTATATTTCTTTTTTATCTGTCCATAATTTTTTTCTTTTTCTAGATTTCCCTTGCAAATGGTTATATGGTCTCGTGTCACTCTGGCAAAGACATCCCTCGATTGCTGATTTTGACACAGATTTGTCTTTCTGATATTGATCTGATTTAAACCTGCTGTGTTTTTTTTTTTTTTTGCAGTGTTCCTGAAAAATTTAAGCTACATCAGAAGTCTACATTTTGAGCTATTTGCATCATTGTGCCAGGATAGGAATGAGACAAATCACTGCCTACACACAGAAAGGTCATACATGCAGTTAATTATAGCATCAGTTCCACTGTCCAGTGCACAGCCAGACATTCCATACAGAAAAGCAGACGACCAACTGACACAATTACTTGAAAACGCTCACAATGTACAGCAATTTATTAAATTTTACATGAGATAAGATGCATAACTGTATTATTACACTTACAAACAGATGTTTCCACGTTAATGCAGGGATCTCCACATTTGGGGCATCGAAGCTGGTTGCCACCCTTTCCTGAGCTGCCAGAGCTGGATTTTTTGCCAACTCCATCACCCACAGATTTCTTTAAAAAAAAAAAAAAAAAAAAAAAAAAAAACATAAAGAAGCAAAACAACAGTTTTAATAGAAAATAATCATTTGGCTTTAGTATAGAAAATAGCATGCAAAAATTCACATTAACAAAAAAAGGTCTACCTTTCCACCGTCACCATCTTTGATCCCGTCTTTGGAAGCATAATACACCGAGGACTCGGAGAAAGGTTTAACAGGGACAATTTGCGTCAGCCGAATTTCATGAGTCGCTACTCGGTTCAGAGAGGGCAGGTGAACTCGGCAGCCTGAAAACCCTGCAACCAAAGAAATTAAATATATACAAGCTCAGCTTTCTAATGTAATAATTTCTCTCGAAAAGCGTTAACTAACCGATTTGTAATTACACATGAGAAGACCATTTAGAGCTGCATAAATAAGATGAATAATCAAACGTTAAAACTAGTCATATTTTTTCTCATGTAAATATTTAACCAAAAAAAAAAAAAAAAAAAAAAAAATTAAACACTTGAAATAAATTAAACAACAATGAGGGGCGTTGCCACAGATGGCAAATGACACAACCGGTGTTACGTCTTAACACCGCCAACACAGACTACATTATTGTAGCGTAGTTTGTGCTGTGTTTAGTGTTACCATGCATAGACAATTAAAAATGTTTTCTTAAATGAGCAGAAATATCAGAGCACGCCTAAACATTTCCAGGAAACAAAAAAACCCTTAGACTCCAGATAATTGCTTGCTACCGTTTATACTTTATTGGGGGAAGTGGTAGCACAATAGTTAATGTGTTGGACTGATAACCAGCAACCCATTTACCAATCCTGGGCCCCTGAGTACGGCTCAGCTGTATAAATAAGATAAATGTAATTCGCTTTGAATGAGGGCGTCTGCCAAAATGGCATAAAATGTAAATGATATATATAGTGTACAGGTTTATTGGTCAAGCAGATCAGCAAAAATGTTTCTTTCGGATTTAAGTATTTAAAATGACAACCTACAACTTCAACGTGTGACGTCAGCGCCGGAAACTACCACGGGAATAACGAAATTAGATCACTGACTGATTTTTTTAGAACCATAAGTCCTAAACACATTATATATTAACAGATAAAGTTTTTTTTTTTTTTTTAAATAGTGGCGTTATTCAATGATTATTTAAGGAAAATAAACGTATAAAAAATATGTTACATTTTTTTAAGTGTCAATTTTAGAATAGATTTCTTCTTTCTGTTCAGACAGATTATTTCCCCAAAACCCCAGTTCGACCAAACAATCAGAAAAATCTTACAAATGTCTATATATTTTATATATATATATAAAATATAGACGTACAGGTTGACAAGCTTTAACAGGGTGACCGGACTGGTGGGTTCGCTAGTCGACCATCAACGAAGGAAAACCCCACTAAAATCAATATTCAATAACCAGTAAACTCACTAAAAAGTATTGTCAACTAACGTTAGACAGCTAAAACACCGACAAAAAAAACTGTCTCACCTTTATGGACTGAATTTATGAGCAGTCGTGCCGCTGAACTGGATGCGCAGGACATGATTTCCTGGCTTCGTTTTTATTTGTGCTATGCTGAATCAGCTAGCCAAGACTAAAATGCTACGCTAACCAACTCACCACCATTTAACTAGCCATGTTAGCTTAAGTCAGTGAAATATTATTACCCTACCGCTAACCTGTTTTACTTAGGGGAAAAAAGGAAAAATGGGCTATTTTAGAAAATGTCCATGGATCGATTAAAGTGCACAAGCTAACAAAAGTAATGTATTTACAGTGACCAAGCGAAGCTAACCAGCTAGAAACCTAGCTGAAGTTAGGGGTAAAGTCAAATCTTGGCGATATGGCGCCACAATCCCTATCCTAGTGCACTATAAAGGGGTTAAAATAAGCGGCTTCAACAGTGATTTTCTAGTGTACTATATATATAAAATGTAGATCAATTTGAGATGGACCCGGATTTAGGAAAACATGACGAACCTGTCTGTCACAATGTTAACACGGTGTCCTTAAAGGTACATATTATTAAGAGAAGCGCCTGAATAAAACACAAAATTATATACTTATAACAAAATAATAAAACAATCTAAATACTTGTAAAAGTAATAATACATAATACAAACTAATTAAACAAAATATATTAAAATGCGCAATTATTATTAATAATATTAATATTAGTTGTAGTAGTATTTTTGTTAGTATTATTATTAATGATATTAATAATAATAATAATAATAATAGTTAAAAAACAACTTGAAATAAATGAAAAAACAAATAAAAAGTATTAAATATTAAAGAAGATTAAATTTCTTAATTTTATTTTTTAATAAAACAGAATATATTACAGTCTTCATTATACACAGTTTGCAAGCACATCATACTTATAATAATACCTCATTTTTTATTATTCCAAAAACATGTATGTTAGATTGAATAATTATTATAAAATGCTCATAGAAGTAAATGTGTGGTGGTTTGTCTGTGTGTGTCTCTGTGATGGACTGGTGACCTGTCCGGGATGTATCCCTGCTTTTCATCTAATGACAGCTGGAAAAGACTACAGAAGATCACCGTGAACCTGATCAGGACTAAGCAGGTTTAGACAATAAATAAATGGATGGATGGATGGATGGACGTTTTATTACACGGAGCATGCGTATTGTCCGAGAAGACATAGTTCGCGCATGCGCACAGCAGTCTTGCCTATGTTAGATGCGGAAGTCAACTGTCATATGACTGCAAAAATAAAAGCTAAAATGTTGCTAATCCACGGATAACAATTTTTGCGCAAAGGTACATTTTCTTAAAAATACAGGACTGTAAAGATTTACTAAAGACGCCTGTTTAGTTTTAAAAAGTCTATTCCTAGAGTTGTTTATTTGTCGGTCTAAACAAATCATTAACTTGCTAATGTTATTAAGACAGCATGGGGATTGATAGTGTAGTTTGTTTATTTGCTTTAAGTATAAATAAGTTAAAGAAGTTATTTTTTTACTTGACTGTAAAGTGATTTTCACCGTTTTCTTTTAAGTGTTTAAATGTTGCTTTATATGTCGTAAAAAAATGGGAAATGATTTTAAAAACGTGATTGTTTATCTAAAGCTAAATCCTTAATGATTTTATGAGAATATAGTGCACTATTTGGGGTTTTATATATTGCAGTCACATAAAAAGCGTTAAATCATTATATTTGCTATTTTATTTATTATTATATTAGTTAAAATTCAGCCTAATTTATTGCATTAATGTGTGTGTGTGTGTGTGTGTGGAGGAGGATGGGTTCACCCTCTACTGATCAGACTGTAGTAACACTTTGGGGTTAATACTAATCAGTTATTGTTAGTAGCCCAGTTTCTTCCTAATTTTTAGTTTTATTATTATTATTTCTCGAATTCTGTTAAAGATGGAGGAGATAAGAATGTCTCCTGACTACAACTGGTTTCGAAGCTCCGTTCCTCTCAAGAGAGTAAGTGTATTTTTATTATAACATATAATTTTTTTTTCTTTTATAGTGTGTGTTTCACTCCTAAGATGAATTTGATATTTAATTTTACTTTAATATGCTTTGATCATTCTTTTATTCTCTTTCCTCACTTCTTTTAAGTTGCTTTATTGGGTCATAAAACGTACCGTGTGATTAGTCTTGTGATTCCTCTCCTTCAGCAATGTGACTTTGTCATGTTTAGATTATTGTGGACGATGATGACAGCAAAGTTTGGTCGCTTTATGATGCCGGACCGAAAAGCATCAGGTGCCCGATCATCTTCCTTCCCCCTGTGAGCGGCACGGCTGAAGTTTTCTTCCAGCAAGTGCTGGCTCTTACCGGCTGGGGCTATCGGGTCATTTCGGTAAGGTTCACAACAGCCGGGATTATATCTGTCACACCGGTGTGGAAATGTTCTATGCTTAAATGGCAGTATGAGTTGTTTTAGAGGGTTTAATTAAATGATATTTGTGCTGGAAGACTTTAAACCTGGGTTAGTGTATTCTGTAGTGCTGTTAGTGTGTTTGGCAGATGTATGTGTCAAGTGGTTAAAAGGAAAGAAGTAGTAACACAGGAAACACCTGGCCATAGAGAAGTTTTTCTTAAGTACTTAGACAGAAAGCAGATAAAATTAAAGATATTTTCTTAGAGATGTGATACTAGAAATGTGTGTGTGTGTGTGTGTGTATTACACTTTATTGTTTTGGAAATCCCCAGTTTATTTCTATAACAGTTTTTTACACAGCGGTTTAAAGTACAGCTGTAACTGTAATATAAATATCAGAACACTCCTACGATTGGTTCATTCTGGACTTTTTGGTGTATTTCAATCATGTAACCGGTTATATGTCTGCCGCAGCTTCAATACCCAGTCTATTGGGATCTTCTGGAATTTTGTGATGGATTTAAGAAACTTCTAGACCACTTGCAACTTGACAGGGTTCGTCCAGTTAGTCTTCCTCAATTTTTTTAAATAATCAACGCCTGAAAACCCCATCTTACGAACATTTGTTTTAATTTGCATATAGGTGCACTTATTTGGTGCCTCCCTTGGGGGATTTCTTGCCCAGAAATTCGCAGAGGTCACACACAAATCACCTAGAGTGCATTCGCTGATCCTGTGCAATTCGTTCAGCGATACGTCTATTTTTAACCAAACCTGGACTGCTAACAGGTAGAGGCCCAAACTCGATATATACAGTAGACTGGATTTTGTTTTGCAATTTCCACATTTGTTTTACGTTTAACTATTTTTTTTTTTTCAGTTTCTGGTTGATGCCTGCCTTTATGCTCAAGAAGATTGTTCTTGGGAACTTTGCCAAAGGACCTGTTGATCCCAAAATGGCAGATGCCATTGACTTTATGGTGGACAGAGTGAGTAATTAGTATTCATGAATTCATTTTGGTCTTGTTATTCCAGGTTTGTTCAGCTGTGACGTGAATTTAGAAAACATACAATATAAAATACTGGTACAGGAAAAAATATTCAATTGGTTTTGCTGAACACAGAAGACATTTTGGGTTTTAGGGTAAATATTAGATGATGGATCCAAATCTTTTTTGGTTTTTATATTCCCACTGGATATATTAAACAACTTTAAACGTAGCACCTTTTGCAAATCAGGTAAGCAGAAAAAAAGATCATTTTAACATGACACCATATTCTTTGCTTGTAATAAATGTATTACACCATCAATCCACTGACTTCCCCAAACTGTTCTTCTTTTGTGATTCTTTTTACAGGCTTGTATCACACTTTCTTTCAGTTGTTGTTTGTTTTAGAAAGCTTCAATGTCTTTTATTATGTTGACAGTGTGCTTTGGGTGGGTGTCCTGGCGCAGAAATTTTTTCCCAATTTAAATAGGATGTATTTCCTCTTAAATGATACACAGAGGGTTTCTGTTGACTTCATAATTTATTCTGCTGTGAGATCATCAGTAAAGATAAATGAGTCTGTTCCAGAAGCAGCCATGCAGCACAAGCCGTGACACGACCTCCACTGTGCTTGACTAATGAACTAGTATATAATAGATTATAGGCAGATCCTTTCTTCCAGATCCTTTTTTCTGGCAATATGACCTATGCTGAACATTAGGGGCCCAGAAATGGCAGTTCTGGGAATTAAACCGCCAATGTATTAAAAGTCTAACACTTTTACCCCTCCAATGTATTCCCCTACATTTTGTCATATCTATTTCTTCGGTAGGTTAATCTGGGTTCCAGGTTATTTGTGGTTCATCTTCCTATTTCTTTGTGAAGTCTAATCAAATGTTTCCTGCTAATATGGTTTATAGTATGGCCTATGTATTTCTGCTCTCAGGGTCTGTCACTAGGGAATTATGATACTCTTCTGGAGATGACACTCATTGTGAGGAGTTTTCTTTACGTTTGCCACGAGAATTCTGTCATCAACTACTGTTGTTTTTCTTGTCCAAACCCTTTATTCATCTTTAAAAAGGCTTGCCTTCAACCCATCATCAGGGGACTCCTTTGGTCCCTATATTGGCTTATCCTTCAAACAAGGATGTCTTCCTAGTGAAACCCAGGGTTCAATTCAAGCATAGACATTTGGCACGTTAAATTATTCGAACAGGGCACCTGGTCAGTCACTCATTTGTTGTTCAACACCTTGAAATGTATATACTAGAAAACCATAGCTACAATTTTTTTCATTTTTGATCTTAAACCCAAATGTATTCTGTGTATAGCAACAACAACAAAAGAACTTGCATTGTTTTTATAGAGGAAAGTTAAATGAATTGGTAAAACTTAAACTTAAACCCCAATCTATTAAAATAAACTGCCGTCTAAATCATTATCTCAGCGTGACGCTTTTTTTGGACTTCGTTTGTTTGGGTAAACGTCCCACAAACAACATCTAAACCTTCCTGTTTTATAATCATCAGGGTAATCGCTGCAAATTAGATGTTCGCTTTTTAATCTCTACAAACGGCTTCATCATCTTGAACAACATTTGATCCAGGACAAATTCTCTTTTGCATGTAATTATTTAAAACACAACATAATAAAGCTACAAGAAAGTAAATGAGAGACCATATTATGCACAGGATGTTAAACTGTTCCTTTTTCTATTTTAGTTGTCAAATTCATATAATAATAATAATAATTTAATCCACACGCAGCATTTTCATCTTACTATGAGTTTAAAGTCTTTTTTGGAATAGGTCTAGTGTAAGTGTACTTAAAGTTTTAAAAAAGCTCTTTCTTTAAACCAACACTCGGCATTATTGCATCAATGTTTTATTGATTATTTAATAAAAAAATATTTGTTTAATTCATTGCTGAGACAAACTTTTAGAAAGTTGCTCTTACAACTTTTAAATAAACCTACATGAGGTTAAAGATGCTGTAGCAGTTAATTGTAGGTGAATATTATTATTAAAAGAAAGCTTTGTTACACATGCTTGGTGCAAATCTGTTGCTGATCGGGTTACAAAGTGTTGTCTTTGTGTATATTTTTTAGCTGGAGAGCCTGAACCAGAGTGAACTGGCATCCCGACTCACTCTGAACTGCCAAAACTCCTATATCGAGCCTCACAAAATTAAAGATGTTTCAGTCACCATTATGGATGTAGGCTTGTACTTCTTAATATTTCCTTTATTGACTATTCCACTTCATTGGCTTATGCAGTATACTGTAAGTTTGCGCGGTTGTGTTTCAGGTGTTTGATCAGAGTGCTCTTTCAAATGAGGCGAAAGAGGAAATGTATAAACTTTACCCGAATGCCAGAAGGGCTCACCTCAAAACCGGCGGCAACTTCCCCTACCTTTGCCGAAGCGCAGAAGTTAATCTTTACATCCAAGTGAGTGATTTTCTAAAGTATGTTGAAAAATAAATAGCGAGCATATTTGGCCATATTCTTATTATTGTACTGCGTCATGCTGAATCCGTAGATACACCTGCGACAGTTCCACGGGACGAGATATGCTGCCATCAACCCTGCTATGGTTAGTGCAGAGGAGCTTGAGGTCCAAAAGAGCAATCTGCATAACATTAAAGAGAGCGATGACGAATCATAAGACGATCCCCACCACTCACCCCCCCTCCGGATCACCGCCTACGCTGAGCCGATTACAGAAGCTGTGATTCTTCAAGTCAGTGCTACACGTCACATGCCGGGAAATAGCTTCATTTGGTCCGTGTTTTTCTACAATGGATTCAATCAAATATGATGAACTAAAAGAGCCTATTTTTACGTTCCAGAAATGATATTTTGATAAGTATTATTAGTGTAAATAACTAGGTACTTGGTCTTCTTTCACAGGATGCCATTTTGAACTGGTTGCCTTAAACCTTGTATTCGATTAGTTCTGCCTTTCATGTTGTCTGCCTTTTTGCGCTTTTGTTTTGTTTCTGTAACTCATGCACTGATTAAAGGTAAAGCTTACAAGTTTAACAGGCTTGAATGCATGGAAAGATGCTTTTAATTTAGAAACATTTACCAACCTTCACTTTGTAGCTGAACACTGACACGCTTTAATTGTCTTCATCATCGTGCATTTAATCACCAGGACATGCTAACCTTGCCGCAGCGTAATAAAAATAATTGATTTTAAATATTTGTATAGCGCTTTTAACAGTGGACATTGTCTTAAAACAGCTGTACAAAGATAATGCAGTAAGCATGAAAGATTGTTCTTTATAAGCGTACGTTTAACCCTAATAAGAAAGCCAGTGGCGACTGTGGCAAAGAAAAACTCCCTGAAATGATTCATGACAATACTAACTTAACTAATTACTTCAGGGGTCATCAGACTCTGTCCTGAAGGGTCAGTGTTCTGCAGAGTTTTGCTCCTACTTGCCTCAACACGGTTACTTGCCTGTACTTTACAAGTAAACCTTGCAACACCTTGATTAGATAGTTCATGTGTGTTCGATTAGGGTTGGAACTAAACTCTGCAGGACAACGGAATGGACCGGACCGGACCGGAGTTTGGTGAATCCTGAATTACAATTTTAAAATGACAGCAGTCGAATGTTTTTAGAGCAAGACCGTTTTTTAGGATTTGGGTAAGACAGACTTTATTTACTTATTAAGGTTGATGCAGTGCAACATTCCCAGGTAAATCTACGATTTCCTGCAAGTTATTGGCACAAAATTAAAACGATTAACTACACTTAATCTCTGTAGGTATATACAGATGAGAATAGATTTAATTCACTGTGACAATATCTTTCTAAAATGTTCATTTGAGCTTTATATATATATATAAGCTTTGGAAAGTCACACTTTGCCTAATATGTCAAGAGAAAATGCTTAACTGTAGTGTAAATAATGCGTTGTCTTTCAAAGTTTTTGTGAGGATCATGTGTCATGTTAATATTGACAAAGATGAGGTGGCTTGTGGAACTTAAAAGTCATTATTATATCACATTTTAGTGTTCGAGTATGTTGAAATATAATGCACATTCAAGACATCCGTTTTAATACAAACTAAGTACATTTATTATTTCAACAGATTAAGTTCTTAGATCAGATTTTGCTTAAAAATACAAATAAGGAAGTGATTTAAAAAATCTTCCTTTCGACAATATTTATGATTGTAGCCTCCAAAATGAGTCTTTGGTCAGATGGATGGACTCAATAAACTGTTGTAGAAATGGTGACCCGGCAATGATTTTTATTTTCCGGAATCTGGAGATAAATTTGAACCCCCAAACTAGAACCGGGCTCTTGATTGGGCTTGATTGGGTTCTGTGGCTTTTCCCCAAAGAGAACTTTATGCTTAAAATGGCAAAGGGTTTTTTTTCCCTAAGAAGCCTGATTACAAGTAAATTTTTGGGAAGATCCTCCAACTTTATCCTTAAGCTTTACTACAATTTAGTTTTCAGTATTCAAGAACACTTTAACTGTATTGTTGCACTATTTACTATCAGCATGAACTGTATGTGAATAAAAAATTCATTAAAAATTAATTAGGTCTTTTTCACAATTATTATCAATACTAATAATTAATCAACTAATAATTATAATAATAATAACAGTTACCAAAATGCAATTTAAAGCTGTAATCAGGGCATCTTTAAGTAGCTTAATTGCTGCCTGAGTATTAAACATTATTTAAAAGTGTAAAAGAGAAACTTCAAAAAAAAAAAAAAAAAAAAAAAAAAATTTTTTTTTTTTTTTTAAAAGATAAACTTCATTTAAATAAATACACATGCTATAAAAACATATTAGGATTTAATTTAACCAAATCATACATCCATATACACCATGTAGTAGATAAAGTATAAGTCTCTTCTCTGAAATGTCCTGATTGTAGCTTTAAATTTCTAGTTAAAAGGAAATTAAACATTTCAGTCTGTTTGTGGATGTATGGACACATCCTTAAGGCAAGTCCTGTTGTAATTATTATTAAGAGCCATGATGCTTTTTCTAATATAATATAATAATATAATATTCAACTTCATTGTCATTGTGCAAGGTACATGTACAGAGCCAATGAAATGCATTTTTCGCATATCCCTTCTTAGTAAGTTGGGGGTCAGAGCGCAGGGTCATCTATGATACAGCGCCCCTGGAGCAAGAAGGGTTAAGGGTCTTGCTCAAGAACCCAACAGTGGTTGGCTTGCCGGCGGTGGGGCAACTCAGCACCTTAACCATTTGAGCCACCACTGCCCCCCATGCAACAGAATAAAATAATTATACTGAATTGAAGCAATGCAAGCGTCAACTGAGAATGTATTTGCAAAAAAAAAGCACTGAAATGAAAAGATGCAGGACATAGTAAACACTAAATAACACCCAAAAAGAAGGTGATGCAACACTGGCAACATGTGTCAGCAAACCCGGGGAGGTAAAAACGTCTTTGTTGGGTATTTTTCTCTATTTTACAAAATCTTTCCTCAATCATTGGTTTCCTAATGAATGAAGCCTACTAGCGAAAGCTAGCTCAGAAAACCAGCTGTGTGAATAACTGACATTAATGAACTAAATAGTGCATAAAACCGACTCAATAATGATAATTATTATTTTTATTATTTTTTGGTAATTAGTAACACAGTGCTTGTAGCTGTAGCTCTATCACCCTGAATTAATGACTAAAATTAGAGGTAACCAAATGCTGATGTTGGTCCTGTTTGTCCCGATAGCAACTGTTTATCTATGAATTTTTTTGGTGCTGTCTGCCATTTTAAACTATAGACAAAATCTATCAACATGTTATTTTTTATTATAAATGAAAAGTCTTCTAGATATTGCTAAGCTAAGCTTAATCTTGGCTATTACTGTATATGTAAAAAATTTACTAAACCTTGAGTTTGGACGTATAGAAAATCACATTTAAGGAATTTATCTAACCATTTAGATTTGCAATCGTTGCCTTATTCTTTATTATTCTACCTTTTTGGTAAAAACTGAAATGCTCAAGCTTTCACTTTTCACTGTCTTAGTAAGTCCAGCATGGTTCTGTGGTAGCCCTTAGGAACTGACTGCATCAGTGTGTTGTGGAGAGAAATGTGTTTATACTCCATCACAAACTCGGTTCTGGACTAATGTAAACTGTTAATTTCCTCATTGTGTTTTATGGCAACACTTTCACATTGTTGCACACCTCTTAGGATTGTTGGGGTCGGCATTGGCCTGCTGTCGCATGCTTTCTGTAAGGAAAAAAAACAACAGCTGTTAATTAGAAATAATCAAAAGCACAAGCGTTAACAATTCTTATGTTTACTTGCAGGAAAGCATGCGTTATCCTGTGTGGTTATGTCTAAAATGTTTAAGATATTCCATGATAGTCAGTCTTTTCAGATGACTCTTGATTTAACATTTATGTACTATCCTCACCTTAACAATACAAATTTATACTGTAGATTAAAAAAACACACCAGTGGATCTAGTTCATTGTTAGCACAGTTCTATCTCTGTGCTTCTGATGCTGTGCAGTGCTGAAATGTAATGCATGTCCTATTTATTCTCTATCATCGCGATTTAACATTAAACATTTACATTCCTAACTATGCTAACAGTTTATGTAAGTATACAGTAACACCTACCGAACCTATTATTACTTATTCGTCTTATTGTGTGATGTTATAATATCAGATAAAGAGAACCTTAAGAAAAACAAATCACATGTTTAAATTTATCCATTACCAAACCTGCAGCGTGACAAAAATGAAACAATAGTTTTAAACAATCTTACCAACATAGGGGCAAATACTTTTTGCAGCATCGTAGAATGCTTTAGGTTTGCCATTTGTTCTCTTACCTGCCAGATCCATCCTAGAAATTCCTATCAGTCCTTCGTACAGGCTTTTAACAGGGTTTTCTTCAGCAATTAACACACCATGCAGCCAGATCAGCAGCATGCGATGCCCATGGTCCTTATAGCTTTTAGTACCTTAACATGACAGCCACACAAACAGCATCACAGCATTTCAGGACCTCGATTTAGTGTCAAATCTACACTAAAATGTACACATAATTATAAAATTTAAAAAAAGTATCTAAACATATCTTTAATTCTAAGAACTGTCAATAATAACATTAAATAACTATTAATATAAGTAATTATGATAATAACAACAACAGAAAGTGCAAGGAGGACCCAGCATCATTCTGTAAACGTTTGAAAAGTTAAAGAAGTAAACAAGAACAAAAAGCAACAAATGAACAAATAATAGAAAATAAATGTAATAGCTCCCTGAAGTATAATAAGGTAATAAAATAGGTAACAATTTACAGTCCCTATCCAGCTGCATGATGTAGAGCTGCTTGGCCTGATCTCTAATAAGCTTGTTTCATTTATTGTAATAAATTACAGACACTTTACTGAAGACGTGCTTGCTAGGGACTGCTGGATGTTCATCAGAGCAAAATAGTGCGTTTCAAAATTATTTTATCGGCAAATCGGTTTTAAAAATGACCCGATACCAATAATCATAAAAAAAACCTAATATCAGTGCCGATACTCGGCCAGGCCAATAATCAGTCAACCCCTACTAGTAAAGGTTAACAAGATACAATTTTAATGTTGTAAATGCTAGTATGACAGCACTTCTGGTTATAAAAAAATTGCAATACTACAAAACTTTATTATACTAATGAGTAAAATCAGTTTAGATCTTCTCTACCTGTCCATTCATTTTCTATGGCTCGGATATGTGCATCGGTAAAGTCCCAGTGCTGCGCCAGTCTCCTCCACTCCCCATTTTTTAGCTGTTTGGTGGCTAACTTCCATAATATAGAGCGAATGTGCTGTGTCTCCTGCTGATGGTCTTGTTTAAAGGTTATATTCTTTCCCATTAAAAACTCGGATCGGTTCACTTTGCCCTCCTGTAAAACTAACATTTAGTCACAGCGAAAACAGCTTTTGTATATTTATAGATTTGGATGTCTGTAAAACATAAATCATTTTAAGAATTTGCACAAAGTTGATTTATTCAGCTTGTGTATGATTCTACCTGTTCCCATTTGTAAAATCTATCTGCTTTGATAATCATGTCCACCACGTTCACATGATTGCTTCTGGCTGCAATGTCTAGTGATGTTTTTCCCTGCTAAAAAAAGGGTGCTTATTTAATTAATCAAATGCACAGTGTGGTACATAAAGCTGCAATTAACTTGTGTGGTGTAACACTAGACCTGCACGTTGTACCTTATCAAGAAGTTTTAGGTTGATCCCAGCAATGAGAATCAGTTCTGCAATGTTTAGGCGTCCGTGTTCTGCTGCTATGTGCAGAGCCGTTTGAAGCCGCTGTATGGAAACATAACTACTGTAAGCTCACTGAAGACAGACCTATAATCTACAACTGCAAAACACTAACTAAACTGGGTCTAAAAGAAACTGTGATCTTATGTTTGATGATGTTTTTAAACAGTAAAATGTGTACTCACCTCATCAATAACATCTAGGTCACATTCAGCATCAATGAGTATCTTAACAATCTCAGTGTAGTTGTTGAGCACTGCCAGATGTAGAGCAGTGGTATGATTCTAATAAAAAAAAAGATAGTCAGTTAAGAATCAATTGTGTCTGTTTGGAAAAGTGGTAGCGCAGTGGTTTATGTGTTGGACTGCTAATTGGAACACCAGGTTAACACCGCTGGGCCCCTGAGCAAAGCCCTTAGCCCTAATTGCTTATGATAACTTGAATAGGGGCGTCTGCCAAATGCCTTTAATGTAAATTTATAAATGTTTTTATTTTCAGGGATCTACTAGTAAAAAAAAAACAGAAGGGTTGCATAACATCTTTCTTGCAAAAAAAAAAATAAAATGCAGATGCATCTGTAACTTATACCACCACAGATCTTTGGAATGATGGAACTGCGGCAAATTTTCAGACGCATCTGTAATTAAGGTGCGTGTGTGCGCGCGAATGTTTGCTGTTCTAGATACAACGCTTTTTAAAACATAATTTTTACATTATATACTAATAATGTCTAACACTGTAAGACTGTATTACCATTAGATTACCTTTCTATGCTTTAAAATGGGTTATTACATTCTATACTAAAATAATATTACAAGGCAGTATGTTTATTTCCATACGACATAGTAATACCCTTCGATACTGGTAAACAGAGAAAAAACAACTTACTACAGACCCAATTACTGAGCTGCTGCTGTCACTTACACTGTCCACTGAGTCCACCCTTACTCTAGCCTCCACAAGCATCCTGACCTCTTTTTCCAATCCCCGACGGGCTGCAATGTGAAGAGCAGTCAGATTCCTCTGCGAACAGACAAATAAATAATCAACTGTTAGACCTTTAATATTAACTTTTCGACTGAAGGTTAGCAACTAAAAGACCAAAACACTGTTCCAGAATGACATTGCCCCTGTGCACAAAGCCCCTGAGCTCCATAAAGGCATGGTGCATTATAGTTGAAGTGAGTGATCTGCACAAATCCCTGACTCTTACTCAATGCTACTAAACCTTTTGGGATGAACATTGGGATAAGCCTCCTCACTCAACATTAGTGTCTGATTTCACTAATCATTTTGTGGTGTATTGGAAAAATCTACAATACCATGATTTCACATGTAGGTGTAATAGTCAAGCGTCCCAATACTTTTTTAACATAAAAATAGGGTGAGAGAGGAACAGAAAGTAAGAGCAAGAGAGATAGAAAGCAACAGACAGAGAGACATCAACTGAACTCAGACAGAAACGTAATATCCCATTTACAGAGAAAACACACGTAATATCCCATTTACAATGAAATCAGAGTTAGTGTAAATAATAATAAAATAAAGGTGTTGGACTGCCAATTGGAAGATCAGAGATTGACTCCAGCACCACCAAGCTGCCGATGCTGCTAAAGCAAGGCCCAATTGCTCCCCCAATTGCTCAGTTGTATTAAACAGATAAATGTAAGTTGCTCTGGATAAGGGCGTCTACCATCTGCTATCTAAGGCCTTTGCTGTAGAACAAATATTAATAATTTCACATACATTTGTGACCTCATTGACATTGCAGTGAGCCTCAATCAGCAGCCTGACACAGTCATAATGCCCTCCATCCACAGACAAATGTAAAGCAGTCAGCCCATCCTGACAGAAAGCAACATTTCGAACATTTAGACAACAAAGAACAATAATGTGTAAAAAAAAAAAAAAAAAAAAAGGATTATAAAGCAAAATGTGTGAGCTGTCAAAAAAAGACTTACAATATTCCTGGCGTTGATGTTCTCCTCTGTTTCCAGAATCTTCTGGAGAACCTCTAAATGACCATGCTTTGCTGCCAGATGAAGAGCAGTATTGTCGTCCTGCACATATATTAGTAACATAAACACTCAGTTTTTATCAGTCTCTTAACAGTGGGAATTAAATATTAATGCTAACGCATTAGCACATGTTTCATTATAGCATGTTTGTAACTGAAAAAATGACATAATGATTCTGAACCAGTGAACAAGCCATACTGAAAACAGAATATTCTTTGCAGCATAGTAGAATTTCACTACACACAAATATCACATTTGAGAAGGAGGTGTGTCTTAAGGATTCTAATATCACTGTCAGGGGCAGGTAGGCTTTTTTTGTGCATTGCCCTGCCGGGCCACCAGAGGGCAATGGAGTGTCTTTGTTCTAGTTTGTGTTCTAATTGTTTGTTTATCTCTTGTCATGTGATTCCCCTGTCCATATGTCATATCTCCATTGGTTTATTTAGGTCATGTGTTTTCCTTATTGTGTTCAATGTCTGTGTCTCGTTCAGTTGATTGTTTCCCCCATTAGGTTAAGTATTTATACCCCTGTGATTCAGTCTGTTACAATGGCAGGGTTTTATAAGGTAAAAACACAAGACAAACATATAAATCTTGTCACATATTTTTCCTGTCTTCATTAAAATAAAATTTGATTAAGAATATTGTTTGGGGACATTCATTCATTATTCATCTATACTGGCTTATTCCCTAATTCTGGGTCATGGGGATCTGCTGGAGCGTCTCTAAAAGGGCGAAAGGCAGGAGGGTACATCCTGAACATCCATCACACACACTCCCTATGGGCAATTTAGAATCACTAATCAACCTAACATACATGTTTTTTGGGGGAAACCAGAGTACCCACGTAAGCACATGTAAACTCCACACAGAACAGCCCCTGCCTGGAAATCGAACCTTCTTACTGTAAGGCAACAATGCTAACCACTAAGCCCACCTAGCCTTATAACAGAGGCAGGTGACTGTCCTCAGATTAAATAAATAACTTTAAAAAACATGTTTAAATGTAATTATTATTCTTTTTCTCATCATTTATGTTATTTCTGGTTAATCTCAGAATTTCCACTTTGTTGGTTGAATTTTTATATCACACTAAAACCTGTGGTTTTAAACAGAGCCCTGTGGCTTTTTATATTTACCGCAGATTTAATTAGATGTGTATATATTCACAAATCTAAATTGAATCAATTTCACTGGTTAATTTTTTAATAAACTCTTCGTATAGTTTCCATATAAAATTAGAAAACCAACTGCAGACACCACTAAAGTCAGACGTAAACAGGAAGACTGTATAAACTTCGTCTGTGACTGCACTGACTCCTGCAAAAATGCTGTGAATGTAACTGTTTTTTCCTCCAGGATGCAGGAGGGGTATAATTAGCTAAGCAGTGGGGCTGAGACATTCCAAGCCTCCTGCTGTGTCTTACCTTGTCCTTGAGGTCGTGAGCACAGCCCATGCCGATAAGATACTCAGTCACCTCTAACTGCCCATGTTCTGCTGCCAGATGAAATGCTGTCTTACCTGACTGACACACAGGACAAGTCGGATAACAGGGAATAGACAGGAATTACATCAATGCCAACTATCCTAGAAAGCAATTACATTTTCTTAATATTTACATATCATTAAAATCATATTTATATATTTTATATATATATATATATAACCCTAACCCTAGGTCGCCTTAAACCGAACACAGCGCCCCAGTTCAAAACAAAACGAGAAAAGGCCTGAGGCGGAGGGAAAAGAGAAAGGTTTTAAAACTAATTTATGCAATCCTTCCTCTCTCTCTCTCTCTCAGATATATATATATACACACACACACACACTCCAGGTTGAGTGTATAAATATATATACATACTTTGATTTCCAAAGTGGGAGTGTGGCTCTATGTTTTGTTATCACTTAAGATACTATACACACACACACACACACACAAAGTGTCTACCACATTTACCTACATGCTTTTAGTTAGTTACTGTAGTCATGTACTGTCAACTGAGTCAACAACACCTTGAATGTAATATTTAACTAAACTTTTACAATAAGAATTATGCAACCTTTCCTGTATTTATCTTTCCAAAAGAAGCCACCCCATATGTCTGTTCCTATTTGGTACAAGTTTAATCTTTTAAAACCACACTAGCTCTTCCAACTAAATGGGCAATTAAACAGAAACAAGTAAATGTTTCAACGTGGAAAGTTTAAAAAAAGGGTGTTATTTCCTTAGACAGAGGTGTCAATACAATGTTAACCTTTTCTATAAGAATGTAATTAATATAAAGTTGTTTATTTAAAAATAATCGTAAAATAGGCGTGTCTATGAGTTTTTCCTGTAATATCTGTTTATTTAGCATTTTTGAAAGAAGTTCCGTGTGTCAGTCCTTTATAACTGCATGACAACTTCATGGAGGCAATGTCACCTAACCCCCCTTTACTGACTCGTTTTCCACAATAGCAAACCCACTTGTGATTTATTCCTTACTTTTAACACATTATATACAAACGAGCGAATGAGGAAGTACATTGTGGATTATCACCTTGTCAACTCTGTCAAGTCGTACGTCTTCCAGATCCTCCATGATGTACTCAAGAATATGAATATGACCTCGCTGTGCAGCACAGTGCAGAAGATTCAGCCCATTCTGAGGTGCAAGATCGCATCAGTCAGTGAAAAAAAAGTTTAATATTTAATGTATAATAAACGTACTAACATTACCATTGCTTTTATACATGGAACTGAGCATTGGCTTGATTTCTAGGAGCTAATATTAGATTAGATTAGATTAGATTAGATTAGATTCAACTTTATTGTCATTGTGCAAGGTACATGTGCATAGCCAATGAAATGCAGTTAGCATCTAACTAATATGTCTGCTCCAATGTATAATCTTACAGGATCTTCCTGAGTTATGAAGAGTGTGTTCATGCATGAGCTTACACAGTTATTTTCCTCTCATTTATATTAACCCACTAGCGGTGCAAAGTATTTTTTAATGTATTACGGAAACGTTAATGTAATCATTTAATTCATATTGTTGTTTGCTGTCTGTGATCATACTGCAAATGTATTTATCATTAGATTTGCTTTTATCTGTGACTTTAAGCCATCGTTTCTTGATTAAATTTTTTTCTTTTTATTATATTTTATCTTATTTTACTGTTAATTTTATTCTTCTTATCTGACAGCCATAGAAAGCATTTCACTACACACCAGTCTAGGTTTTTGAGTCTTTTTTTTAAATTCAGCTCACATGCATTACCCACAATGTATACTAGATAGATAGAGCAATTCTTTAGTCCTTATTCTATCCTTATTCCACTAAACTTGACAGGCTGTCCCATAACTTCTGTATTCTCTATACCGTATGCCATTCTGGAAATTCCAACGATTGCTTTCTTCATTATTTCTACATTTGATTTCTTAAACATCTGACGTTAAATATCACAAAAAATGTAATAAGAAGGCCGCTGCTGTGGTGTAGCTGGTAAAGACGTTGGCACCCTGATGTACCCTGCGCCCGGGCAACCCTGGCTGGGCCCCCGGCTTAGGTCCTCTCCGGTCCCACCCCCTCCCTATCTCCCCTATTTCTTCCCATATCTGTCCTTTCAGTTTAATAAAGGCAAAAGCCCCAAAAAACAACTATGAAAATGTAATAAGAAAAGAAGCTTTGGTTTTTGGCACCTCACAGCACAATCCGACCATTATCTGCATACGACCCACAAATAAGATCAGAAATTCAGTACCAAACAAAAGGTTAGAACCAGAATGACATCACAATTATTTTCATATATTTTCACATATTTTCTGTGCTTCCAGGAGAAGCCTTTTTGTGAGTGGGTCCGATAGTTTATCTGTTGCAGAGAATTTACCCCCCCCCCCCCCACCTCGAATATCTAGTCTTCACACAGATCATAGTTGGTACCTTACTTTGTTTTCACAGTTGAGTTTGGCACCAGATGACACAAGGATCTTCAATATTTTAAGGTGACCGAACCATGCTGCCAACAGCAGTGGACTCATGCCAAACTAAAACAAAACCAAACACAGTTTGCAGACATACATCTTCGAAAGTAACAAAAGTATGCCTATTGTCAGTTTATACGGCATTTCTGATACAGGTGTCTATACAAAAAGTCCACAAATTAATTATTAATAAAATAATTATTTAGAAAAAAAGCTTTTTTTTTAGATCAGCCATAGTAACAGGACCAAGTCCTTTATCTTTAAGGAAAGAACCCTGATAACAGTAAAGTCTATAAAGAGTACCTGTTTCTATTCTTGTTTTAAATCTAACATCAGAAATATTTCATTGTATAGTGAGCAATAAATTATTAGCTCTTTTATAAATATGATGATGTATAAATTATCAGATAATTAATAATGTGAATTTATTGTGAGTTAAGGGATTTATCTTTCTTTCCACTCTTTGCTCCCCAATCATGTATGACTTTCCTGGGTACCTGTATTAAATGGATTAATACCAATCTTTTTGTGAAAAAATCTAAACACAGTAGTACGATTTATTAAAAACAAAAAAAAAAAACACAGTGCAACAGGACCCAACACTCTTACCTGGGGATTGAAGAAAAAGGGACCCATCACTCAGTTCAAGTACATTCTATACTTTACAAGCAGCCCCCATAAGGTATAATAAAAGCTTATTTGTTCGACCCTATCTTTTCTCTCCTTATCCCTTATGTGAGTGTGTCAGCCACACAAGCAGGTAAGTGGTGCTTCGCTACACTCATTAATATTTTGTATCATGCATATTGTTCACAAAGAAACTGGTCTAATTACGTCTTCTCCTTTTGGCTGTTTCTTTCAAGGGCCACCACAGTGAATCATCCTCCTCCACCTACCCCAAATTCTGCATTTTCTTTACTAAGTATGGACCTATAATGATGCTGGCATCAGTATCGGGTCTGATACTAATGTAATGCACTCAAACTCATGAAAACAATACGATATCTATACTTCTTATGACATCATTGACAGAACTTTTAGACTTCAGCTGCACCAACATAATAAGAGTCTTAGTGGCATATTTTAGAAAG
Organism: Bagarius yarrelli; assembly: GCA_005784505.1. Classification (NCBI taxonomy): domain Eukaryota; kingdom Metazoa; phylum Chordata; class Actinopteri; order Siluriformes; family Sisoridae; genus Bagarius; species Bagarius yarrelli. The sequence continues at coordinate 146,427 of VCAZ01000035.1, read as the reverse complement.
ATTATGACAACCCACACATGACAGATTGCAAACATTGTCTTGCAAAAATATTAAGGTAAAAAAACAACACTAAGGGCTTATAATATGATAATAAAATAATAATAATAAAAAATAGTATCGGTGCATCCTTACTCTTCACTCTCACCTACTAACTTCTTGTACTCATTTATTAAATTCATAAATACCTCATCTTTGCCCTTTCTTTTTGCCTCCTGCCCTGCAGCTCCATTTCCAACATTCTACTACTAATATTTCCGCTCTCTCTCCTCTGCAAATGTCCAAATCTTTTCAATCTAGCCTTTCTAGAAACATCTAACAATGAGCTGTACCTCTGATGTGCTTGTTCCTTATCCTGTCCAACTAGTCTTACTTTATTTTAAAATTTTCTATAACACATCTTAAAAAAAGCTTCTATTATGTGGTGTCTAAAACATTGCTTTACGATTAGGGTTAGAATTTGGAGACGTTTCTGCATGAATCTTAAACAATTTGTTCCCATGGAAAGCAGAAGGTTGAGATCTTATCTAAATCTTGCATGATAATTAAACCTTACTATTTACACAACTAGACCTCTTTGGAAAAAGGTGCATTTCGGCTTGAAGTCATCAATAAAGAAAGTAAACACTCTTTTCGCTTGCACAATTTTTTTTAGTTCTGCTTGAGTGGTACGGCAAACTGGGAGTTTCATAAAGACATGTTGGCATGTTTAGTCATTTTTCTCATTTAAAAACCTGAATCAAATCATTGCTTTATCAAAATAGCACCACATAACTGAATGTTTGTCATACATACGCTGTCTGCATTATCCAGCTCAGTGTCATGCTCCAAAAGCAGACGTACAGCATCTTCACTACCTGCACCTGCAGCCCAGTGCAGTGCCTTTCGGTCTACCTGCACATAAGGAAATGACATTAGTCAAACCATAATCCCAATGATACTCAAACATTGACTTAGAAGTAAACTCTTAAAACAACATTCAGGATAGAGACATTTATAAAGCTACACTGTGTTTTCCTAACAGATTTCAGTGATATTTGCAAAAGATGTGGTTTTATTTTATTGTGTAAAGTGAACTGAGGGTCATATCCTGTGATATGAACAGAAAAGAGAGAGTTTCCGTAGTTCTGGTGCATTAGTGTTTGAAACAAAGCATTCCAAAGGGAATATCTAAAGTACTTCCGGTGAATTGGCTTCCTTCTCTTTTGGCCTACTGCTGAAAAGTTGTGCTGACTGCTGACTTCTTCTTTCTTTTTAACTTGACCGATGGTTTGTATTCGGTTTAGGCAGGACAATAGAACTTAATAACAGAAGAAATATTACAGAAATTCAGAGTTCCAAACAGCTCTTAGTTGGAAAATACTTACTTTATTTGTAGCTTTGATATCTACCCCTTTTCTAATAAGCTCCAGCATCTTTCCTGTGTCATTCCGTTTTGCGGCATTGTGGAACGCCTTCTCGGAGTGAAGCACTGCAAAAATGATTCAGAACGATGTGTTCCTGCATTTCTTCAGGATTTTTCTAGTAATTGCACTGTGTTAACACTGGAGTTCCCACTTTACAAATCCTAGTGAGCTAAAAATATATAGAGATCAAATTGGATCTGCATATGTAAAGTGACCGATAGCCTGGTAAAGAGGCCACCAAAATTAGTCAGTTTTTATTTATTTAGTCAGTTTTTATTTATTTATTTTATAACACAGTGAACCTGCATTTCATTTTGTTTTCTAGTAATAAATCACCAGCTTTTAATTCATTTAGTTTTTTCCAGGCCTCATTGTGTTCAAGTTAATGTCCCCTATTTCTATTTTGTTAAGTTATACATGTACGTTATATATGTTATATATGTTAATGTTATACATATATGTAGATATAAAACCCCTGAGCTACATAAAAACATAGCTGTTTTGAAATTGCTCTAGTGTCCTCCACACTGCACTGATCTCCAAACGATTGGGCTGAACCCTATTGCTGACTGCACCCCAGACCTCCCCCCTAGTGCAAAAACTACTTATCAATGCGACTAAATGAAACTGAACCCCCCCCCCAAAGAAAGAAAGTTTAAGAAAAGTCTAAGAAAATTTAGAGTTAAAGGAATAAAGGGTTAAAAAAATTTAAGATTAAAGGAATGAATGATTAATAAAATGAAGGGTTAAGAAAATTAGGGTTTAAGGAATAAATGGGTAAGGGAATAAAGGGTTGAGAAAATTAAGGGTTAAAGGAATAAATGGGTAAGGGAATAAAGGGTTGAGAAAATTAGGGTTAAAGGAATAAATGGGTAAGGGAATAAAGGGTTGAGAAAATTAAGGGTTAAAGGAATAAATGGGTAAGGGAATAAATGGTTAAGAAAATTCAGGATTAAAGAAATAAATGGGTAAGGGAATAAAGGGTTAGAAAAATTGAGGGTTAACAGGATAAATGGTTATGGGAATAAAGGGTTAAGAATATTTAGGATTTAAGGGATTAATGGTTGAGGAAATAAAGTGTTAGGAAATTGTAGGGTTAAAGGAATAAATGGTTAAGTGAATAAAGGGTTAAGAAAATAAGGATTAAAGGGATAAATGGTTAAGGAAATAAAGGTTTAGGAAAATTTAGGGTTAACAGGATAATTGGTTAATTGAATAAAGGGTTAAGAACATTTAGGATTTAAGGGATTAATGGTTAAGGAAATAAAGTGTTAGAAAAATGTAAGGTTAAAGGAATAAATGGTTAAGTAAATAAAGAGTTAAGGAAATTAAGAATTAAAGGAATAAATGGTTAAGGGAATAAAGGGTTAAGGAAATTAAGAATTAAAGGAATAAATGGTTAAGGGAATAAAGGGTTAAGAAATTTTAGGGTTAAAGGGATAAATAGTTAAGTGAGTAAAGGGTTAAGAAAATGTAGAATTAAAGGGATAAATGGTTAAGGGAATAAAGGTTAGAAAAATGTAGGGTTGAAGGGATAAACGGTTAAAGGAATAAAGGGCTAAGACAATTTAGGGTTAAATAAAAAAATGTTTAAGGGAATAAAGGGTTAAGGGAATAAATGGTTAAGGGAATAAAGGGTTAAGGGAATAAATGGTTAAAGGGTTAAGGGAATAAAGGGTTAAGGGAATAAATGGTTAAAGGGTTAAGGGAATAAAGGGTTAAGGGAATAAATGGTTAATAAAATTTATGGTTAAATGAAAACATTTAGGGTTAAATGGAAAATGGTTAAGGAAATAAAGGGTTAAGAAAATTTAGGGTTAATGTATTAAAGAGTTAAAGGGTTTAATCAGGAAGCTGGAAAAAACTTTTAAATAGTGTTAATTTAGAAATGACATTTCGGTGTTTTGGAAAATGAGTTTTTACTTTGGGACAATAAAAAGTTATAACTTTCGCATGTGTCTGTTCTTATGAAGCCGTTTATCGTTTATAACGCCTTTGTTACTGTTAGCATATGATTGTCATACAGCGCGGTATGTGCTATGTTTTATGATGAATGCTGTGATTCTACATTTACTGGTGTTCTTATGTAAAGTCGCGGTTTAACGAAAAAAAAAAAACTATTACAATGACAAGAATAAGAGATTTAATAACATACAGACAGATTTTAACATTCACTATTCGGCGGTTGTTTTAGTATTTCAAATAAAACCTTATCTCACTCACAGATATCGTCTTCTGACGCCAAATCGTCCTCCATTCCTGTGCCAATATGTTTGTATCGGCATAAAGACAAGAACCGATTAATAAATCCTCTCTCTCTCTCACTCACACACACACACACACGACCCCAGTTCGGCTTTTTTATGGCTGTATTTAAAAATGTCTGAGGGTACATTTATGGGTGATGTTTGCGAAATGATGCTATTTCACCATTTTACAGCCCTTATTCAGGAATATGAGCGAACAGTACTGAAAGCGTCCTGAAGAGGCGGGGTTCACTGGGCGGACAGGTTCATTTCAGTAATCTCACACTTAATGTCAGGGGATACTTAGGAAAACACTTTGCATTTAAACTTAACAATTATTCAATAAAAGAGGCTTTTATGTTACATTGATAACATTTTTTGATACGATTTTACCCTGGGGGGAATTACAATAATCCTCCCCCTGTCGCTTACAGCCCGCCCCCCTGCACCTGCTCGGCGTTACTGTTAAACAAAGATGATCTTTAATAAACACAAACACGTATTTTTCATTCATATTTTTTCTTATAGAAATATTAGTGTTGTTCTTTTAACCCCCGCTCCTGTTCCCCCCGATTTTATTCCTGTTATAAATGTTTTTATGTGTCCTGTGGCTGTGGGTTTGCGCTTCATTATGATGTTCTACTTTAGCTCCGAGTTTCTCGTTGTAAATATCTGTGAAGGGTTCCACATGGATACCCTAAAAATCTGTAATCATAATTAATTTACACTTTACAAACACGTGAGGAAACGTTTTAGATTATTACATTTTGATTATCAATGTAATTTTAACGGTTGTCAACAGAGGGCGCTGTATGTCAACGTTTTACATTTACATTACATTTATGTCAGTCAGTGGCGGGCAGTCAGGGCCAACAAGGTCTTCTCTGCCGCCTAAACACTATCAGGACTGACCTACATTTACAATATAAATTCTAATCTTTTTCTATTGTTCTCTTCATTTCGTATCGTTTTTCTGGCTGCACTGCTTTCAGTACGTGTATGTGGATGTTAGATTTTTTTTGTCCAATCAAATTTCAGTTTCTATGTGCTGCCATGTTAATCTAATCTGGCCAGGGCCTTCAGAATCAGTAGGGCTGCCCATGTAACTTAAACTATATTAGCAGTGGCAGATTGTTAATTGGTTAAAGTCCGCCTCACGGGGTACAACGACGTCAGCGCTTTCCGTCCTCTGATTATTAGATTATTATTAATTAGAGTAAAACTGTTCCCGCCCAGTTCAGAATCAGAATCAGAAAGATCTTTATTGCCAAGTAGGTTCTCACTTACAAGGAATTTGTTTTGGTGACAGAAGCTTCCATTTTATAGTAAGATAGAAATAAAAAAGTACGAATAAAAAGGAGAGTAAAAGGTTATTGCACATTTTTAAAAATAAATAATAAACATTATTGCACAGAAAAGTATGGTTAGTAACACCTGTCTGTACAGTTGAACAAGAATTTTTACACCCACAATGGCTGACAGAGGAGAGGAAATTAATTTTGTTTCGGACATACTTAAAAATCCGTTTTCAAGGCGGACATTTACGGAAAAAAGACATCGTGAGGAGAGTTCAGCTAACCCCAAAGTGAGTCCCAGTCTATCCTCGAAGCTGCTCGAAATCAAGGAAAGCGGCAGGACCCTGGTCACTGGTGTCTCAGGATCCTTGCAGGGTTGGCCTCTTCTCCCTAAAGGTCTACCAGTGCGGGCACAATATGGGTATAAAAATGGAAACAGGTGGAGAGAAATTAGCATAGCTGCTGTTTATAATATTAGCAGGCACTAGCTGATAATATTATGGGATATATTGTGTATGCCTGGCTAAAGAGATATGTCTTTAATCTATGTTTCAACCGGGATACTGTGTCTTAACCCCAAACTTTTTCAGGTAGGCCATTCCAAAGTTCAAGTGCTAATTATAAAAAAAGCTCTACCTCCTTTTGTGGACTTTGCTATTCTGGGGACTACCAGGAGTGATGGATTGTACCGTGTTAAAATACTCGTTAGGTATGTGGGAGCTAAACTATTTAGTGCCTTATACGTAAGTAGCAATATTTTGTAATCAATCCCAAGTTTAACAGGTAGCCATTACAGGAATGATAGAAATGAATCTCTTTATTCCTACATCCACAGTTACCTGTAAAAATATATATGTTTCTCCTGTAATTCGATAATACTTTATACTGTAATTTGTTTTCTTTTTTCAGACCGTGTGAACATTTTTGTATAACAGCGCAGGAGACACTAGCTGTAATTATAAACAATTCAATAACTTATTTTTCAGTCAGAATATTATAGACATCTGCAGATTTTTTTTTTGTAACTGTTGGTCAACTCCGTTGCAATGAAAATATAAGATGATACTAAACACAGCTCAAACCTCCAGCAAGCGGAAAGAGACAGCTGATTGTTACTAAGGCAGGGCCAGTTCTTTACACCACAAGGTTTAAATGGTATGTCAGTGAAGACATACATTAGACACATCCCTCTTCCTTCCCCTATTTAGTTGGACTTTATTATTGCAACAAAGATAACTAAGGCTATCTTATTTTCTAAATATTTGCCTTTACAACCTCAGACCACATTTTTTTTCCCAGTAATGTCCCCCCACACACAGTTTTGCTTTAGGACACAGTATGATTCATATACCCAGAAAAATGAATGTTGTAACATCGTGGGCGGCCATCCTGGAAACCAGAAAGAATTTTTCTTTTGCATAATCATTCCTTGTCTAAGTTTAAGGCAGAGTATTTTGGCAGTTGTGCATAAAAATACTAATGTGAAGGATTTCATTCAATTTTATTTACTTATATAACGAAGTGGTGGTGCGGTGGTGAAAACGTTGGCCTTGTAATTGGAAAATCCAGGTTCGATTCCAAGCACCAAGTTTCCACTGATGGGCCCCTAAGCAAGGCCCTTAACCACCAATTGCTTAGTTGCATAAATGAAATAAATGTAAATGAAAAATGTAACCCTTTACAACACATAACAAGATAGAACAATAAAAAATCCACATAAAATATACAAAAATGTCACAGCGTTGCTAGATATTAAAAAAAATATGTTTTAAGCCTAGTTTTAAAAAGGCCCAGGTCAGTAATGGTGCACATATTACGGGGAATCCTCAGGCTAAGCAGCAAAAAAAGGCTGGTTACTATATTGTTTATACCTTGACCTTGAAAAGCCAGCATCTCAGTTACATAAGGTGGGGCAAGGCCACTGAGAACTTACAATAAAACAAACAATAAAATTTAAAAATTAACTTTAAATAAAACTGTTAGCGAGAAGAATGAATGGAAAATTGGGGTGATGTGCCCACATTTGCATGTGTTAGTTAAAAAACGGGCAGCATTCTGCACCAGCTGAAGGCGTCTGAGGGACGACTGTGAGACACCTACATAATAGCATGAATAGCTTTCTCAAGGTCAGAGCGAGTTAAAATACCTAATTGAAAAAAACTAGCTTTAACCACGCTGATTAATTTGTTTTTCAGATTTCAGGCTACTATCAAAAGTTGGTTTAAGTTTTGCATCAAAATCAGGAGTTACAGATCCACCAAATAAAGTATAATCTGTCTTTTCTTCAAGTTAAGAAAATTTTGCTATATTCAAAGCTTAATAGTATTCATGTAATTAATTAACCTCTTCATATCTTTTGGCCTCATAGATAGGGAAATTTGCATATCATCTGCAATAGCAGTGAAAATCTACATTATGCCTGGCTATAATTAACCCAAGCGGCAGCATATAAAATGAAAATAAAATGGGCCCGAGATGGAGCCTTGTGGCACACCACAAGAGAAAGGAAGAATAGGACAAAACTGTTTATCAATTAGGTTAACAAACATGATGCTCTCACTGCCACGCTGTACTGTAGCCGTTTTAGATTATGTAGACTTCCTATTCTTTCTTATCTTTAGTGACATAGTCTGAGATTGCCATTAATATTTATTCATATTTGTTGCATTGCTTTTACATTCTTATTAAACATCTTTATAAATATTCAGCTTTATTTATTTTTAAATATATATGTGTGTGTGTGTGTTTGTTAATATATTATACTTTATTAGGAATTGGACTCTAAATTACCTTTATTTTGCATTTCATTTACTACAAGTACTAATCTTGTAGTACTGTATTTAAGGGAACAGTGCTTTAAAATAAGAGGAATTTACTACTGATTTTAACGTCTCTCACTTCTCTGTCTTGTTGCAGTTTTTGTAGTAGTAAATCTGTCTGTAACTACAAAATAGTAACACATTGATCATCTATATCACACATTTACTACTGCAACACAAACATATAAACACACTGACCAACTGATTTTCCTAAACAAATGTTTCATGTAAAAAAAAAGAAAGCCTTTTGATAGTTCAACTCATATGTCGGGCAATTCCCCACCAGGCCACCAGAGGGCAACGACTTCAGTTTGATTTTGATTGTGTTGTTTCTTGTTTAGTTGATTGTTTACCCTAGTTAGTTGTGTATATAAAGCCTATATTTTAGTCTGTCTTGCTTCTGTTGATATTATTTCATTATTGAGGTTTATGCTGTGCTGTGCAGTGCATTGAGCCCTAGTGTAGCCGTGGGTTTTGTTCGTTGTTCCTTGTTTTGTTGTTTTTGTTGATATTACAATAAATCATCACCTGTATCTGTTTAAACAGTTGTATCTGTTTTATTTGTGACAGATAGATTATGTTCTAACATTATTGGGGTACAATCATAAAAAGCAGAATGAATGACCTGCAAAGCCAGCAAGTTGGGGCCCTATAAAATAATATGACGGTGGGCCCCACCACACCTTTTGGCCACCAAACATACTATTACACTCTTGCTAGTTACTACTAATAATAAACGGGCAAGGTGGCTCATGGTTAAGGTGTTGGACTACCAACCTGAAGATTCCCAGCTCCACCATGCCACCACTGCTGGGCCCCTGAGCAAGGCCCTTAACCCCCAATTGCTCAGTTGTGTGAATAAAATTTAAGTCACTCTGGATAAGGGCATTTGCCAAATGCTGTGGGGAAGTGGTGGCTCATGGTTAAGGTGTTGGACTGCCAACACGAAGATTGTGAGTTCGATTCCCAGCTTCACCAAGCCACCACTGACCACTGAGCGAGGCCCTTAACCCACAATTGCTTAGTTGTATAAAAGAGATAAATGAAAGCTCTGAATAAGGGCATCTGCCAAATGCTGTAAATGTTAATGTGGGGGCCCTTCACTGGGGGCCCTGCAAAATGCATGTGCCCTTAGAACACCCCCCTTTCCCTTGTGTGTCAGTAGCAAACAAAAGCCAACATTAGCACCGCAAAACACAATTAATCAGAATTTACAGTGGTAGTACAGTGGTTAATGACTGCTTAGTTAAGGATTAGGGTTTGATTCCCAGCACTACTAAGTTGCCACTGTTGAGCCCCTGAACTAAACCCGAAAACCCGTAACCCCAAATTGGTCAGTTGTATAAAAGAGATAAATGTAAGTCGCTCTGGATAAGGGCGTCTGCCAAATGCAGTAAATGTAAATGAACTATTTTAGAAGACCAGGTAAAACTGTGTTTTTAATTATGGCAACTGATTTATATTAAAGTTAGAAGTTTATTTTAGCATACGGTCATAAAGAAAAACAGTGTCATGTAAAAGGTGTTAAGCAAGCTAAACTTTTTTAAATTCGTCTGTTATTGTTGAGGGTCAAAAGTTGAATGAAAAAAAAAAGATTCATTTTAATTAATGTCCAATCCAATGCACGGTTGTTTAACATTTACGTCATGCATGCCTGTAAGGTTGCATGTTCCTCTTGTGGTTCGGGGGTTTTAACCAGTCCAAAGACATGCATTGTAGTTTTATTGTCATTTCTAAATTGTCTAGTCTGTAAAAAACTGTAACCTTAATTGTGTTTTGCTAAAGCTTGACATTCCACCCAGTGTGTCCCCTACCCTGTGGCTTTAGACGCCTGGGACGGCGTCCAGGTGCCCCATAGATATAAATGGACCCATAACAAGAGTATGCATATGTTAGTTATATTAATATCTTGGTTTTGTTGAATAATGAAAAAGTTCTTTTTTTAAAGAATCCTCCAGTCAGCATTTTGTAGCAGAGGTCAAACCAGTGCTTATCTTAGTAACAGGCTATGTTTATTTTTGTCTAATTAACTTTAACATTATACATAAAAACATGCTGATTGAAAAAAGATGGATGAAAAGCTGAACCCTTTCTGAACTTATTAAGGACTTGGTGACAACATTATAAGCTAGATCAGATGCAGCACACCAACTCCAATCACCTGATTTTATTGTGTAAAGGAAGTGATTCATTTGCTAAACTTAATCATTTCTGTTGGTTCCTATTAGTTTCAAATCGTTAGTTACTAACAGGAAGTGACAAAAGGTTTCACATCTATATTAAGCAAACCGCCTTCAGTGATGATGGACGGCGTCGTTTCGAGAATATAGTGATGCAGGAATCACATTGTAAATCTGTTAAAACATTTTGGGATGTGAAACATTGATCAAGAAATGAAACAAGTATTATTTTCTCTTCAGTTGTTCATTATAGATAAAAAAAATCTTTATAACCAGAGAAGAGAAGTCTTTTTTTTTTATTAAGACATGCTTTTTTTGCAGATAAAACATAAAAAGTTAAGACAAACTTATTAGTCCAGTTAGTAAATGCAGTCACTGACAAATAATATATTACAATATAATCATAGCTCTATTTATAGTTTTTAATGGTAAACATAATTTATCAGTTCAGTAAAATGGGATCTCTAAGTAAATTTGATATTAGTTTATATTCATAACTTAAATATTAAGCAATTCATTGGTAGACATGTTATAAACAAAATTCTTTTAGGAGAAATAACAAGCTAACGTATTGCTATACAAAGTAGCTATAAATGTTAGGAGAAAACATTAGGTTCTTTGAATTGTTTCAGGAATGTTCTAATGTAACGTAGGGCTACAACCTGTACCACATGATCTATTATACTGTCTAATAACCTTTTTTGAAATAAAAATCATGTATTAATATTTAAACAAAATTGTATTTAAGAAAGGGGGTTAACTCTTACTGAGTAACCGAGTCATATACTGGATTTTCTACATATAAACACTGTAATAACTATTAATCAGCAACAACAAAAAAGAACAAGATCATGGGAAGGTCGCGTAATAGCTGTTAGCGTAACACAGTAGCGGGTGGGGATTTCTACCCAATCAGAAATAAGCAGGGGAATCTCAGTTTATCAGTGTGCAAATGAATTTTTGCATGATGCTCTCTGTATAAACTTTGAAATGAATCAAAGTGGACAGAAAGTTGCTTGTTCGCATGTACATAAGAGTAAAAATGGCTGCATTATTTTTAAACATGAATAAACTAACGCGAGTTTTATTATCGCATGGCCCTGCTTTTGTTCTAGTGTGTAAAGAGCTAAAAAAAAGATGCTCTACAGTGGATAAAAGCTGTGCTCCTACAACACTGCGTGAAAATTTAAGTGCAACGTCGTTCTATCAAATTACCAGAATCATCATCTTATGTGCTAGTTGGATATCGGGACATGAGACATGAGGATAAGCATGGTAACCCAGTGCAAAAAACATCAAAAAATACAAATCCACTAAGAACAAAATCGTGCTATTGTTTTCTATAATCTCTCCCAACTAGTACATAAACTGGGCTTATAAATCTAGTTTAAACTTTTAATTCTGGGATGCTGGTTTAATATCAATACTTAGTATTGGATCCCTAGTTTAATCCATGGTACCTGGGTATAACACAGTTTTAGACCACTTTCTATGCAGTGGTTCTGGATAAAAAAAAAGGTTAGGGTGGGTATAATTGCACTTAGTTGTAGGATTTTAATAACACAATATTACCCGAATATCTTTATCTTCAGCAATTACCAGCTTGTTCTATTGCTTTTGTTCTCCTGCTCTTTAAAACGCTTCGCTTCTTTTAAGAACTGGTCCGCTTTTTTTAGTTTCTCCATTGCTGTAGCAAGTAGGATCCCTGGGGCTGTTATCCCCTCATTGTCTTGTGTGTCTTCAGATGATACCCGGGGTGCTATTTTACCCAGCAGCTCTCCTGTTTCCTCAATCTCCACAGTTACTTTATTTCTCAAGCCCACCATCTCCTCAAGGAGGTCTCCTGTGGATGTAGATCGTTTGTTTAAGGAGGTTTTCCGTGACGCAGCAGGGCTGGAGGTCTGAGGGTCTGTATTTTCTACAGTAACTGGGCTGGGAAGATTTTCTTCTTCCTGGACCTTGCTGTCTGGTGTCTCTAGTTCTTCTTCACTGGTCACACCATCTAAGACTTCCAGACTGCTTTGCAGCTTATCCGTGGACGGTGTAACTTGCTCGCTACTTTCAGAGTCTTCAGCAGAGAGCTGACCGCTGTCAATAGACTTAACTTCTGCTTCTACTCCAGATTTATCATCCAGGGATTCACTCGTTCCTGAATTACTGAGACTCAGGATAACAAACTTGCGCTCTTCTTTTGGTTCATCTGATGGCAACGTTTCAGAGCCTTTTTCAACTGAGGATGACACAACAACAGGAAGTTTAGCAACAGCTGACACCACAGGGTCGTTCTGGACCGCTTGGTCCTCCATTTTGACAGGTGGTTTAAAAGGTTTCTTTTTGGGTGGTGCAGGGGGGGGCACACTCTTTTTAACAGCCTCTGGAGTTGAATGTGGTGTTAATTTAAGTTCACTGGCAGGTTTTTCAGGCTCGAGAGTTATTGTGGTTACTACATTTGGAGATGATTTAGTGGCTTTTTGATCAACAGAACTGTTCTCAGTTGCTGAAGATTGTAAATCCCACATCACTCCCTGCGGCTTTGAGACAATATTTAACAGTGTGCCTGGTTTATCTTCTGTCGTTTTTGAGACTGCATCATCTTGCTCATTTTCCTTACCGTTAAAACCTTCATCTTCTGAAAGAATTTCGTTATCTCCTAAGCTAAGTGCCAGCTTGGGTTTTATGTCTTTGGATCGAAGACTGGGAGAATGATCGGTTTCAGGAGCATTGGTCTCCCCTGGAACTGGACTGGACTTGTCAAGAGACTCGCCATTTTCAGTGGCAGTGTCTTCACTGGCACTAGCACTTACTTTAGGTTTATTATCCTTTGAGGGGGGTATTGGAGGCTTTACAACTGTCTTCTCTTCACTTTCTTTTTCTTCTATTGTACTTTCAGAAGGTTTCTGCTCCTTTGATGGTGGCATGGGTGTAATGAGAATCTTCTTCTGTGCGGCAGGTTCTTCAGGTTTGCTTTCACCGTCCTGGCTTTCACTAAGTTTATTTTCTTTTGACGGAGGAAGGGGAGGCTTCAGAACTTTCTTCTGCGGTGCTGTATCTTCACCGGCAACCTCCTCAGGAATATCATCCAATGATTTAGCTGGAGCCATATTGGTTTCCCCATCAGCTTTATCCACTGAGAGTGCGCCATTAGGCATATTGTTGAAAGGATCAAGATCCAGTCTCAGGATTCCATCTGATGAAATGTCTGCAGCCTTAATAAAAAAAAAAACACAGAACTTCAATCAGTAAAGACTGATCATCTAACTTTCAGCATTATTAACACATATAGTTGTGGCATACACAAGAATCCCTTGATATTAATACAGTGTCTAAATCATCTCAGCCTACCTCCTTTATGTGTATCCTGGTTGGTGGTCTTCTAGCACGGTTTCCTTTCGGTCGAGAACGTGTTACATGATCTAAGGATATACTTTCATCAACTTTTACCTGCGGTAGAAAAATGTATTGATGTATATATATATATATATCTTGGTAACGCTATAAAGACAAAATTAAAAAGAAAATCTTTATGTATTTATTAAATATCCTTTTCCAGATTTGGTCTCACCCGTACTCCTATAATAACCTTCACACCTGCTTTTGAATAGATTTTTGAACAGGATTTTCCTGTTCAGCCATGATATTATTAGTCAGTGCAGGCTTTATGTTTGGGTGCGGAGATCTGGGGTGTTGTCGATGTTTTAGTTAATCTCAAAAGAGTTCAGTTCGGTTTTTGTGTAGGACACTAGAGTTCCTCAACTCCAACCAGAACACACCATATCTTAATGAAGTTTAGCAGCTTTCTACACAAGGGCATTTTCATGCTGAAACAGCATTTGGGTCTTAGTTGCGGTGAAGGAATAATGTAAAGCTACACCATCTGTGAGCTTTTAACTGAAATACACACTTATGTGGGTGCGGATCGCGAGATTCCCACAATACTTTTACCCTATGCTGTTTTTCCACAGTTTGTATGTGAAATCAAAATAATAAACTGTAGTTATATTAGGGCAAGTACACTACACATTACAGATTGTCCTGCTAGAGGTATAAGACAGCATGCTAACTGAACTACTTCAAGTAGGGAAAGTGGTAGTGCAGTGGTTAAGGTGTTGGACTGCTAATTGCAGATTCCCAGCACCACCAAGTTCCTACGGTTGGGCCCCTGAGCTAGGCCATTAATCCCAACTTGCTTAGTTTTATAAAAGAGATAAATATAAGTCGCTCTGGATAGGGGTGTCTGTCAAATACTGGAGGTGGACGTAAGAACTGTACACTGTATACTTACTATACCTCACAAATCACTTACACATCACGTCAGTTTAATTGCTGAAAGTTAAACACAAACAAATTTAATACCTCATCAAAGATTTTATTCTTTGCCCTGTTAATGCCAGCACTGAGTGCCTTGATCCAGTCCTCTTTCTCTTCCTGATTTTGAGCCTGCAGTTTAATGTCATAGACCTACAAGCAAATGAGCAAAGTTTTCAACAAAAATAATTAGACTTCCTACATTGCCGAAGATGACAATCATATTTTGTAAAAATTAAAAAATTTAAAAATACAATTTAATACAAATAGGCTGCCTAACTGTAATACTAACTAAATAAACACAATTAGTTTTTCAATCTATACCAAATAATAATTAATTTATCATTAACATGTAATACACATTGAACTAAACAGAATCCCTCATTTCGATTAGAATAACATGGAATAACAAACTAAGGCTGGCATACAAACCTAAAATACTAGTATAATTTTACAATCACTGTAAAATTAACTACATTAAAATCACACCGGGGTAAAAAATAAGAAATGCGTTTCTTACGATTTTAATTATGGCAGGGCATGAGTATTTTAGAGACTACCGATCTCCCAGAATTGTCACACAACACAAATATAAATGAGCAGCTGAACAGGTGTTCCTTTTAAAATGAAAGGTGCTTTTCTATGTATATGTAACAGAACAAACAAAAGAAAAGATATTAAATGCCCCAAATTCCTCTTTCTATTATGCTGTTGTTAGTAATTGTGTGGTTAGAAGCTGAACAAAGGGCAGATGCGTGGGTTTAGTTTTGGTCAGTAGTCCTGGGTTTTTCTGTAGTTTGTTCTAAGATGCACTTCATACTTGATAAAGTTACAAACATGGCAGGAGCGGCAGGGGTCACAAAGTCTCATGTTCACAGCTGTAGCAGATAACACAGCTAAAGGGGTTTACTGTAGTCTTTTGCATGGAGGGGCTGTTGTAGAACTGTTTATGGGAATCCTGAGGGTAGGAATTTTAAAAGTTTAGGGGAGCCAGACACCACCACAAGGGGAATTTTGAAGTAACTTAATGTACTGTAGTAACAAACAAAAGAAAGAAACAAGCAAACAAACAAATGGAAGAATGAATGAATAAACGAGTAAACGAATGAAGGAATGAATAAATGACTGAATTAAAAGAAATGGAGAAAAGTAGAAAAATTGAATGAATGAATGAATGAATGAATAAAACAAACAGACAGAAGAAAGAAAGAAAAAAGAAGGAAAGAGAGAAGGAATATATTAATGAATGAATGAATGAATAGAATAAAGAAAGAAAGCGATAATAAATGAATAAAAGAATGAATGGATGAATAAAACTAATAAAGAAAAAAGAAAGAAAGAACGAATAAATGAATAAATGAATGAGAGGAAGAGAGAATAAACGAACAGTTAAAAAGATATCATACCACAGGCCCACAGACAATTCAACATCGTTCTAAACAGCTATGCAAATATCTGTTCCCTGTAATATGACGGTGATGTGATATGATTATAAAAATGCTATGGAGCTGCATTTCCGTACACATTTATAGAATAAAACGTGTTAAGGTGGAAATATTACAATGATTTCCACCACCTGATGCCTTTATTTATTTACTTATTTAACAATTATGCTGTTCTATTATGTATATTATTAAGATCTCAGGAGCAGCACGGTGGCTTAGCACTGTTGCCTCACAGCAAGGAGGCCTGGGTTCGATTCCCGGCCAGGGGGTCTTTCTCTGTGAAGTTTGCATGTTCTCCCCGTGCTTGCATGGGTTTACTCCGGGTACTCCGGTTTCCTCCCACAGTCCAAAAACATGTATGTTAGGTTGATTGGTGATTCTAAATTGCCCATAGGAGTGAGTGTGTGTGTGTATGTGTGGCCCTGCGATGGACTGGCGACCTGTCCAGGATGTACCCCCTCCTGCCCTTCGCCCTTGCAGAGGCGGCTGGGATGGGCTCCAGCTGATCCCCGTGACCCCGAATTAGGGACTAAGCGGGTATAGAAAATGAATGAATAAATTAAGATATCAAATATCAAGATGTTACTTGTATCTTTACAAGCCAGTGCTTCAATTTATGTCATTCGTATAAATAAAATTAAACATACATTTTTTATTCTCCTGTTCATTTAGTAGAAGTGACGTGTTTATCATATAAGCTACAAAAGACTTTAAAAAAGCTATAAATTTTTAGTCTCGGCAAAATAACCTAGCTTTTTTATATAACCGCCACAATTCACAGTCATCTTTTTAATTCTTTGGTTATTCCTAGGGTTATTTATACAGGCCATTGTTCTGGTGAGTGGCATTTAAATGAATTCCGATGCACATCCTGCTTACTGCTGAATTCAGCATGTGTCTGTGAAGTAGTCTGTAATCCAGTCTATCCAAAAGAACCTACAGCCAAAAACTCTGAAAGACTCCAAAGTGTTAAAAAATGTACAACTGCTAATAATCCTGTGTCCTTTTTACACTTTTCTGTAAAACTAAAGCTTATGAGGCTAAAAGCATATACTGACTCACACAGCTGGCTGGTTACTGTGTTCAAGTGAGGGGAAAAAGTGACAGGCAGACTTACACACACACATACACACACACACACACATTCTTTTTACAGCTGCTGAGTTCTAAAGAGCTGGCCAAAGCTTCATTTTTATCATCTGTTAGCAATATTGCCTGTTTCATTACTTAGGTATCTCTTTCGCATTTCTCAAGGAACTTCCTGTCTTGGGCGGAGCTGGGAATTTTCTACTAGAGCATGAAACTCACACTTTGTTAGGAATTACATGCTTGTGGGACTTTTCTGTAATTTAAAAGGAATTGAGCTAATGGAAACTTATGCATTGCTTTAGCAAAAGCTATTTTCTGACTGAGGAGAGTCAAGGCTATATATTTAAATCAAGTTTTTGGCCCTAATATTAAGAACATATTTTTGCTACAGCTCGGATCTTCTGCCTAAAAAAAAAAAAAAAAAAACGCTTTTTCACCACATTGTCTTATCGAGTCCCAAAACACATCTGCAGCATTGTTGCCAGATAGGATGGAAGATCTGTAGCCAACTACAGCGTAAAATCTGCCTATAAAAAAAAATACCTTCCGAAATCTATAGTGTTTGAACTGGAATAAATATATAAAGTCACGCCTGTTGTATCAAAAAAGCAGCCCAAATTTTATTAATGCATTTTGTTTCCGTCTGACGTGATTAAAATCCGCCCAATCTGGCAACACAGTGAGGGCTCTCCTCCCTCAGTCATTAGTAGACATGCCCCTTACTGCCTACTGGCTGCAGGTCAGCATTGCCAGATTGGGCAGGTTTCTGTATCCATGTACTTAAACTGAACTAGAATTTACTTGGAACCAAACTAAGACCTGTTACATAAGACTCTTTTGAAGTGGTTATTTTGGTTCTGCACCCCAGAGTGACTGCCACCCATGCAAACCACACCGAGGTGAAAAATGCTCTCTTAGAATGATGAGTATTACTGCCTTTAGTATGGGTATATATTTGCCAAGATTGGGCAATAATTTATAACCAGCGTTTACTTTTGCATCAAGGCATGCAACATACAGTAAACACCGAAACAGTATGTTTTACACCCAGCAGTCATTATAATAACTTTATTATTTTAATTGATTATGTTTGTTCAGAATTTTTAAGGTTCCATGTTTTTTTCTGTCATTAGAGCTTTTATTATTATTATTGTTTTTACAAATTAAAAATCTAGTGTTGATTTGACAACTGATTGACAAGTAAAAGCAAAAGGTTGTTTTCCCAAAGCAGACAGCTGGACCAATGTATGTTTTTTGAACCAATAGAATTTGGTGGGATTTAGAATTCCCAAAAATAAGCAAAATGTTTGCCCTATTGTCACTTACCGTCACGTTTTCTTTTGGAATAATGTTGACTTTAATATAACTTAAGCAGGAGGTGTACTGTCAATGCAAATGTCTAAACCTGAATGAAAGCTTATATACTGGAATTAACCACTTTACTCCTACTTAATACTCTCAATTATAATTATCAGTGGCTGCACTTAAAGTTTAATCATTTTTAGATTGTTTTGCTATTAAATATAGTTATGAGACAATTTTTTACACAATTATATAGAAAATACAACAGAAATAGTTTGTGTTTAGTTTTATGCACTGCAGCTTTTCATATAAAAATCATGTCGATCCCAAGAGCTCCTAAGCAGCAAGGTAGGTCTGTCTCAAAACTTGTTCTGGCACCTAGATTGTGGAATGAACTTTCCATCAGTCTCAAAACAGCCGAATCATTTACTGTCTTCAAGAGATAACTGATAACCCACCACTACCGTTATACCAATAAAATCTAATTAAAACAATTCAACAGTCTTTAGGAATTATTATACTTTGTTTTGTGATCTGGCGTACCAGAATTAAGCTGTATAATGATGGCACTTTTGTATGGCGCTCTGGATAAGAGCATCTGCCAAATAATGTTGATAGCATAGTAACGTTTATATAGTAACTTTTAGACTATTTTTGCCTATTAAGTGAAACAGCATTTTTGTTCAATGATAGGAGGGCGTATGAGCATTACCTCAGTGTATGGGGAATGTAGTATGTTAAAACTGTAATCCAATGGGATTATATTTAGGTTTATAAAAAAGTTGTTGTTTATTATTAGCGTATTTTATAGCTCATATAGTCATTCCTTGGAATAAGTTTCATGGTGTGATCGCAATCATTTCGATCCCTTTAAATGTAACAAATCACGCTATGTGATTAACCGCTTCCGGTCAGCTCTATTGCACAGGGCCTCGTACTTAATTCCTTGTCCTTACTTGTGCAAAATGTCAGAAGCATGACAAATGAATGATATAGGGACTGGATAAGTCTGGACAGTTATGGGTCTGACTCATAGCAGCCCACACAAAGACCTAGTGTGTTTTTGCTGAATGCCATATTGAACCACTGATGTCAGAGGGTGCTGATCTGCCCTTGCTTTGCATTGCATTGTTAATCGATGAGTGCCCCTCTTTATATAACTGACGTGAGATGACTGCTGCAGTGTGCCACGTCTGACATCGCAACGTCAATCAGAATGAACTAACAGAGCTGAGACTTACCTTACTCGCACTGTTGGCCGATCGAATCACTATCAGCCTGTATTTCTTCTTAAAAGCGCTGCGTAACTCGTGGCACTTGTCATAGTTTTCCAAGTCCAGGCGCTCTATGCAGTTCTTTAAGTCCTGTGTAAATGCAGAAAAGGCTTGTTTACGCTTAGATTTAAACATGACTATAAAAGGAAGGGTTTGTGTAAAAGTCACAAGACGTTCGAGAATGCAAAGAGAAAGTATGGGCTTTTTAAGAAGCCATTAAGATATACTGTGTGTAATTTTTTT
Organism: Bagarius yarrelli; assembly: GCA_005784505.1. NCBI lineage: Eukaryota > Metazoa > Chordata > Actinopteri > Siluriformes > Sisoridae > Bagarius > Bagarius yarrelli. The sequence goes on along the minus strand of VCAZ01000035.1, from coordinate 126,826 downwards.
GATTTTAGCAGTTTATTATCAGTGTGCAGATATATTTCACTCCTAAAATAATATAAACATTATTGTATAACCAAACAATTTTTTTAACAAAATTATGTCAATTGTTAGCCACAGCATAAATATACTTTATTTAAAATAAATGTTTTATTTTCAAAATAAGTTAAGGCGCTGAGTTGTTGATTGGGAGACCAGGAAAACCTTAGTATAAGCCCCACCACCGCCAGTCAGCCACTGTTGGGTTCTTAAGCAAAAACTCGTTCTGCTCCAGGGGCACTGTATTATAGCCGACCCTGTGCTCTGACCCCAACTTTCCAAGATGGGATATGCAAAGAAAGAAATTTTACTGTGCTGTAAATTATATATGACAAAGACATTTACTTAAAAAAATAATAACTCAGTTTAAAAGAAGCTGGATTCAGCAAAGAGGGTCATCTTTGGCACAGATATACACTAGTGCATGAAGTGGTAGCACAGTGGTTAAGTTGTTGGACTACCAACTTGAGGATCTGGGTTCGATACCAAGCCACCACTGCTGGGCCCTTGAGCAAGGCCCTTAACCCTCAGTTGTAGAACAAGGAATACTGTAAGTCGCTCTGGATAACGGTGTCTGCTAAATGCTGCAAATGTACTGGGATTTTAACTCTAGGTACTTTATTAGCATTAACCTGATGTCTTATTACCTCGTTTTCATACACGGCAATCTCCGTTCTATCCAGCTGTATGTAGCGGTCCTTGTAGCTGCCCAGAAACTTCCCTGAGGACTTCTTTAACCAGCCTGCTTTACCTTTAAACGTTGTTTCCTTGGGCTTGGCTGGCTCATCTTTTACATCCTAGTTCACAAATAGAACAGAAGTAAAAGAAAAAAAAAGTAAGTCAAGGTTGTACAGTGGGATGACTTATCTGCTTCGACTAACATTTATTTAGAAATTCCTGAGCGGGTATTACTGTGGGGGAGCAGAGTGGGCAGATTGTGGTTCGTTTTTTTAGCTGATGTAAGAGTTACAGATAACTCACACGACAGTGCTCAAAAACCGAGCAACCGTAGGCAAATTTGGCAATTTAGATTTGTCAGCAATTTCTAATCAGTTTTGTAAAAGACAGCACATAAGTTTATTAGTAGTTTATATTATTTACCCCATATAAATTAAGATAAAGTGTGACACAGCATAGAAAAATACGGAGAACCTGAGAAGTTGAAGCACACTTAAGCTTAATGAAGATTATAAATAGAAATACATACACTAAATGGCCGAAGGTTTGTGAACACCTTACTAGCACACCCATAAGTGTGTCTAACCCCACATTGTTGCCACACAGCTGGAAGCACATAACTGTCTGTGACGATCCTATATGCTGGGGCATTTAGATTAACTTTTTTTAACGCTTCATCCGAAACTACATACTTTTTCATACAAGTATGTCTACTTATAGTACGTACATACTTCCCAACCGTGAAAAGTCAGTTTCTATAGTATAAATACTGTGGTAGAAATGAAATTTAAATGTACTTCGTCCGCCATTTTGAGACTGACAAATGACAAATTCGATGGCACAGCAGCGCAAATATAAAGTTGGATAATGTTTAACTTGAATGATGTTAAACCAGTGCGATATAATTACAAGGAACAATGTTTTTTTACTTTAAGCATTTAAAGCTACTTAAAGCACTTAAATAGTGACGCGTTTACCCTTGCCGTTTCATCCGCATATGACATTTACTCTCCCATGGCGTTATTGGATGGAAAAGTTCACATGGTATGCATACTTCAAAATCCGGGTAGGACTTGTAGGCCATCCAGGAACTTTTCAGGTTTGTAATTTGCATACTTAGAATTCTGAAATACTACTCGTCCCCCCTTTCCTAGTTCTATCTACTATACAGTAAACAGTAGTGGTTCAAATGGTTTGGGTGCTAAGTTGTTGCTTGGAAGACTAGGAAGACCAGGGTTCAAGCCCCACCGCATCCACTGTTGGGTTCTTGAGCAAGACCCTTAACCATTTCTGCTCCGGGGATGCTGTATCATAGCTGACCCTGCGCTCTGACCGCAACTTTCTAAACTGGGATATGTAAAGAAAATTGCACTGTGCTGTAGAGTCAATGTGACAATAAAAGACATTTACATTTATTTACAAGTATGCAATTTCGGACAGGTCCTAAATCTGAAAAAGGATGTATAAAATACATATGTGTGTGTGACAGTCAGGTGTCCCCATACAATTGTCCCTATAAGTGTGAGTGACAGTTAAATGTAAGTTCATATTTGTGTATAAGTGTTATACACAGACGTGATATAATATTGCTTCAGTTCACTGGTTGAAATTCACTGGTTTTCTCTAGGATAGAAGAAAATGACAGTCTTTGAAAGGTCATCAGGGCTGTTTTTCCACTTTCTCTTGGCTTTTGGAAAAAGCAGGGATGGGTTAGTGCTAACAGGGAAGGCGCAGCTGTTCAACAGAGAAAAAAAAATGACAGAATAATAGGAGTAGCAGCATGTCACACAATGCCTTTGTCCAGGAAACATTTTCGCTCAACCAAGCCAGTGCAGGCTCTGCCTGTCTCTACCAAGGAAAGGGAGGTGGGGGTGGACATCGGAGAGGCTCTTTTGTTTTGCACATACAGATGGAAAAACTAGAGCACGGTGCACGCTGCATCCCAACACCCCCTCCTGATCACTCGCAGTGGAAAAATCCATACGCTTTAAAGAAATTTGGATGCACAAGCCACTATTTGGCTGTGAGTATGAAACAAACTAATGTAAAAGGTGACAGAACTGCTTGTCAGCGAAGATCTCTGACCTAGAGCAAATACATATAGGCAGGAAATGATCAGTGACACTTCAAACAGGAAGCTCTGCTCTTAGAACGAATTTACCACCAGAGATATGGAAATGGCTGACTGTGCTTGAGTGCAGATACTATTGTGAAAGATCAACATTTACTGCAACTGCATCAGCCTGTACAATGAGGCAGGTGTGTTAAGGAAAATAAAATAAAAAAAAATCTGACAGCTCTGTATATTCGATCTATTTATAGTTACGTTACTATCATTTAGCATCCAGAAAACAAGCTAGATCCCTGAACAATTGTTTTCTCATCCGACATTTTTTTATTTAGGAGTTAATAAAATAATAACTGTAGCTTGTAATACAAGCATATAACCAAACCCCTTATTAAGACTTATCAGTACTATCACATACCATAAAAATCATCAACATACATACTGTTAAATACACACTTACTATTAGTAACTCATTGCTATAGAAAAGATTACAACACATTAGTTATAACCTTGGCAACTGTAACGACTGTCAAACTGCTGGTATAGAAAATAAATTATCATCTTAAGCATTTAACAGTCTTGTTTAAAAACTTTTAATCCCAGTTAGTGTTTAATATAAGTGAGCTAAGAACCCATAACTCTGCGTCTAGAAGCTTTCTGAGCAGGTCACTCCTTAACCAACATGTGTTCCATATCAACACTGCACGCAGCGAAGTGAATGGCTTCATCTGGGATTAATCTCATATTGTCCTCTGTAGACAGGGCTGTCCTGCTGGGTTTCAACCAACACACCACTAAAATTGAATGATCTCCGTCTAACGGACTTAGTAACACTTGCGTAAAGTTTGGATAAAAAGTAAACACTTTTATTAAGGTTTAGTTTCTCAAACAGACAACGAGAATATCAGATACCAGAAAAAGAAATACAGATAATGATGAGGATCCTGTACAATAGAAACTTCATTCAGTTCATTCATTCAAAGGAATGTGTCATCTTGACCAAAACAGCTGAGAAGTAAATTCCTTATGTTATGTTATCAGCTAAATTCAAACCCTCCAATCACCATGCAGGATTCTGAATCCGCAAGCGAAAAATACACAAGGCCTACAGATTTCTGCAACCTAAATTTAGGGAATATATTGCCAGCCGAAACCACCTTGCAGTTCGATTAAAAAAAAAAAAAAGGAAACTACGTCTACGTCCACTAGTGTTAACAGGAATTGAGACACACTTGCCAATTGTGTACCACAGCCCCAAACAATGGCTCTCAAAGAGCAAAGAGTGAACAACTGCTTCCTTATGTAATGCACTACTGAAGTAGCATGTGCCAGTTCTGTGGGACTGGAGCAAGAGAGTAGGAAATAACACACTATCAACTTTTTTTAATAACAAAAGAATTGGGGTAACGCACACGCGCACAAACACACACACACTGGAGTGGCCTCTTCTTATTTCACTGATAGTAATTTGACTAGTTACTAGGACTGGGCTGATACACAATATAATCAATATATCAATATATTATCAATATCGCAATAAAAATTTATGTCCTTAACGATAGGACTGGACAGTCCTATCGCTATGAATTAAAACCTGTTAATGTTTACCGTCCTCATGGTGGGACACTGCGTCTGTTTGTTGTAGAGCACTCAGTAAGAAAAAAGTTGAGATTCTTGTCATCGAATGACCATTTTTAAATGTTGTCAGACCACCGACAGGCAAAGACACATTCACAAAACTGTAAAAACCTCACCTATAAAGCCAAAACAAAACAAAAACAAATTTTGTCCAGGCACATTTATATGTCGATAAACATCCACTAATGTAGCAGAAGCTGAGCTCTGAATCGTGACATCTGTGCTGACACGAGGCAATCGCTATACAAAACAAACAAAATGGCTGCTGCACTCATATGTTTTGTCCTTTCAAACATTGCATTTTGATGCTGTTGTCGAAATAAAAGTACTGTTTCATTACACTAACTGTACAGCTTATCGCACAGGTGGTGTTATTGTGTTGTGTTTATTTTAGTAAGTTGTCATAAATGTTTTAAGGCCAAATGTTAAATCTGTTTTTCCCTCTAATTTTTGTGGCTTCAATGATTGTTAGGATATTTCTTTGAAGCCTGCAGCATTAACAATGTATATAACAAAATATATATTGTATTGATTAATATGGCAATAAATAAAGATTCCATTTTTTGCCATATTACACAGCCCTACTAGTTACACAAACTTTTATACCACCAACTTTTCTATTTGTCTTGCTTGTTTAAATGGTTCCCTGTACTTCCTTATTCTCATTTTAATGTTTCTCGTAGAAGTTCCTGTAATTTCTGGTTTCTGATTTGTACCTGTTTGCCTCATTTATAGATTTTTTAATGTGCCCTTATTCTAACCTCTGCATCCACAACATTACTGTTAATTACATGTTGATTACAACAAACAATTTATAAGATATAAAGGAAAGATAAAACATTTATTAATTAACAACACAGTGCTTATAAACCGTTAAATGTAATTCTGACTTCCCAGTTTTACATTTTTGGAGTTGTTATAGAAAAACCAGGAAGTACAAAGTATGAGTGTTCCACTAACATCAGTAAAAAATAAAAAGGCTAATGGGGTGGATTACTGCAAAGCACAGCAGACCCTATCTGAAAAATAGACGTTTTCGTTCATCTGTTATCATTTTACATCATCTGAATGATAAAAAACTAACTGTCGAACCAGCCAAAGTAAAAATATCCTGCACACCTTTTTTAATCATATGCCTTAAATCATATGCTGTGCACCTCCTCCCTACCCTTTTTTTCTGTAAAGCTCGACTCGAGGTCAGACGATAATTTTTTCCTTAAAAAAAGTTGACGTAGGCAGCAGCGGTAAGATCTGCTGCAAATATTTACAGTAATGTTTCTTAAATAATATTGTTGAAGACAAGAAAGAAAAGAGAAAGACATAAACAAACAAACAAACTAATGATGCTCCACATGTACAACCTGATGCCACCACAGGCAGCGAGTCTTTCTTCCCTTGCCATATTAAATAGAGCTTGAGTTTCCATTCGCTCATTATCATTCAATAAACACAGCCTGAAACAGACGCCACCTCATAGCTTTATAGGATCATCACAGGACACAGAAGCAGACAGGGACTGTCTCATGAGCTGAGGCTTCAGGTCCAAGTGTTGGGTAATAGTTCAGAATTAAGTAATGAAATAAAGCAATGCATTGGTTTACATTTAAAGGAAAACACAGCTGCATTTTCAACACACCTTGCCAGAGCAGACGCTTCAGACTGATTGAACATCTGCACTGCTGTGCAGCCTGCGTTGATATCAACCGTCCATTTTAGTGCTGCAACATGTACGACTTCCTCTTTTACTTTACATTTCCTGAAACTAAAACTTTCTCTCTGGGTGCAGTAACCGCCCATGTAAGCACAGCATTCGCTTTAACTAATGACAGGAATACAGGTCGAATCTAGGATTTTTACTTCATAGCATTGATCCAGATGTTTTTTACCGTCTTCTTTTAGAATACTAACTGTGATTAGGTGGCAAAGGGCTGACACTGTATTGCAGGAGAGAAGTGAAATCACGGAAAGAACTGCTGGTTTGCTGTAAAACGGTGTTTCCCAATGTTGTTCCTGTAACTCCCCTCACCGCTGCATGCATCAGTTATCAACCAATGTATCCGATTATTACTAAAAAAGGAGACAGTAGAAAAACGCAGCACAGACATAGAATGACATAAACGTTCCAGCAGGAATTGGGAGAGAAAACAGGTACTTGTATAAGACTGAGACTAGTTCCTTCAGTGCTCATTAAACAACATGGTTCAGTAAATGTTAACATGACAATTTTTAAACCTCTTTAAATGTTATATATTATCTTATACTTGGTCGTTTTAGTACAAAAGAAAAAATGCTCATGTTGTGTATAAACAACCGCAAAAGTGTTCAAATATGAAAACAAGCAAAAAAAAGACATAAAAATACAACAGGAATTATTAGATTATTACTAAACGTAGCGAAGTGGTGACTTAGTGGTTAAGGTGTTGGGCTGATACCAGAAAGACCGGGGTTCGAGTCCCGGCACCACCAAGCCACCACTGTGAGCACCTGAACAAGGCCCTTAACCCCCAAATATAAATAAAGTTTAGTTAATTTAGTTAATGGTTTGTCCTGTGGTATGATGTGAAATTAAGTCACTTTATTGTTTCAACACATGTCCCAACGTCTGATTAAACCTAAACACGTTCACTGACTGTGTGTATATTTTAGTGTTCTATTTTGTTTGTATTGATTTGTTAATAAAAACAAAATGGAGGCAACTTGTTGGCTTAGTGATTAGCAGTGTTGCCTTACATTAAGAAGGTCGTTGGTTCGATAGGTTTGCATGTTCGCCCTGTGCTTGCGTGGGTTTACTCTGGGTACCCCGGTTTTCTCCCACAGTCCAAATAGATGTGTGTAAAGTTTATTGGTGTTTCTAAATTAGGAGTGAGTGTAAGTGTGTGTGTGTGTGTGTGTGTGTGTGTGTCCCTGTGATGGACTGGCGACCTGTCCAGGTTACCCCTCCTCCCTTTCGCCCTTCAGAGACGGCTGGGATAGACGTAAATTAGTAAATAAGCGAGTATAGAAGTAAATGAATATTTTTACTAACATAAAATTGAAACATACTTAAACAATGTTTTTAGTACAGCACATACTGTACAGTATTTTTACTTTCTTTATGTCTCTAGATTATCTTGCCTATGATTATTTTACAGAAATATGTTTGTCTTTTCCTTATTTCATCTTCTTCGTCACGTCTAGTTCATCCCTCGGTGTCACACTTTGTATTTCCCAAACTAATGTTATATACGAAGATGTATGTTTGTATATATATGTTTGTGCTGATGGATCTCATTGTCCTTCACCTGTAGTTGCTTAAATAATATTAATAAACAGACGGCACCTGTAACACGTCTACGTAAATAAATAAATACATTCTCACACTCCTGATTGTTCATTGGGTGTAATTCTGTCCTCATTCGTGTGTACACAAAGCTTCTTTTCCTTGTTTACCGGGTCAGACTTTTAATAAAGTCTGTGTCATTTTCATTTCAACTTTTATATTTATCATTTCAATCAGATCTTTTTTTTTTACACTTCATGTCATTTACAGTAAATCAATCATCCACTGTTGTGTGTTTTTTTACACATATAAACTGAATCAGATGCATTGGTGCTCCAAGTAAAGCCTGATTGTGAATCTTTGGAGGCCAAGCTGTTGACTTAAGATCACAGATTTAAAATAAATGTCCTGAATTCGGATAAAACATTAAAATAAAGTAATTATTTAACGTCTTGCAGTGTTTCAGAAACCTAAATTAACACAATAAGACCTGAATAAACTGAAATCATAAGGCGGCTCTGAGTTGTGTGTGTGTGTGTGTGTTATGAGAAAGTCATGAGAAGAACCAGGAAGATCAGCCAGAGAAAATAACGCATACTCACATCTCCCATGATAAAAATCACCAAAAGTCCGTTATGTGAAGCAGAGAAAAACACTCGACGGACACTTTATCTCAGGACAAATGGGGATTTTTCACTTCTTTTCGCCGACTTTCTCACAGCCGACATGATGCGAAGATGAAAAAGACGGAACTGTGCATCGTAACGGTGTCGTGCCGCTTCTGCTCATCGTTTTTTTTTCCTCTTTTCGACTCAGCAACGAAACAAGTTTGAGGTGGAAAAAAAAGTTTGGTTTCCGGTTTAAGTCCCACGAAAGCTTATAGTCCGAACCACAGAAGAGGCATCGACCAAAACCACATACTGCTGCACTAAATAGTACGTCAAATACTCAGAACTGCGCACTCTTTTGCCATACTATATAGTATGGTAGTATACAGTTCGGATGTATGCTAGCTAGTTTCCACGAACCGAATCGGACTGTGATGAGCAATTCGCGGATGAACCGTAACCTAATTGATTCTTTGTATTAAATTCTGTTTGATTAAAAAGTCTTTCGATAATTACTTGTTTTTTTTTTTTATTTAACCTGTGCACAAACAGTTTAAAAGCTGTATCATTGTAATAAATAGTGAGATTAATAACTAACACAATAGGTTATGTTTACAAAGTGACAAAGTAGTCGATGTAAAAATATTCAACAAACTACACGAAGTGAAAGTCGCCTAGTGTAATGAATCAAAAATTCATCAAAACGCCCAAAACTCGGTTCTTTTCCATTGATTCAAAAGAATCGATTCATTAAACGTAGTTCATCACGACGCTACGTGAAGTGAATCGGGCAGAAGTGAGACGAGCTACTAGATGCAAACAGATGCTTGCGTGGCCCAGCAAAAACCTGTACACAGACTAATTTTATTAAATAAATTATTTTTTTTATGGTAAATAACCTATGTGTTTATTAAGAACATTTTTTTTTTTTTTAGTTTTTCTAAAGCATTTTCTAGGAAGCTAAAGCTGCAAATCACATTTAAACGGAATAATAATAGAGAGTCCATCCATCCATCCATACATACATCCACTCACCCATCCATCCATCCATCTATTGATCGATTTATCCATCCATTCACCCATCTATCCATTCACCCATCTATCCATCCATCCATCCATCCATCTATCTATTTTCTGTACCGTTTATCCTATACAGGGTCATAGGGAAACTGAATCCTATTCCAGGAGACCCATTTACATTCTATGGACAATGTAGAAGAAATGAGAATCAGTCTTCAGCATCTGTCTTTGGATTGAAAAAGAACACAGGAGCACCCCCAGTTTTTAAGAAAGCAGGAAAAACATGAATAATGTACGAACCAAACTCCTGCAGCAAAAGACAAAACTAGAACTACCATGTCTCCTTAATGGAGTATATGCACTTCAATATTTTAAATGTCTTTTTAATTTGATAAGATATTAAAATACAGGATGTCCCATTTCATACATAGGAAAAATAAAGCAGTAAAATTTGTATATATTTTTATTTATTTAATATGCTCTATATGACCATTGTTTCGATGTGTGTCCTCCACTGCTGAAAAACACGTATAAACACAGCTGGATTTATGCCTGTAACGGCGTTAGTCAGACATTTCTTGAGATGATTTATGTTTTGTATCTTTTTCTGATACACCATGGCCTTCAAATGCTCCCAAAGATAAAAAATCTAGTGGGGTTAAAATCTGGTTTAACATGTTCTTATGGAAACTTATGAGACACTCTCTATATAAAGATAACATTTATTGCAAAAGCATTTAAATGTATACGTTCCTGAGCAGCACTCCATTAGTATTAGGAAAGAGCCTGAACATATTTTGTAATCTGTGGCATCATTATTATATTACAATAGAAAAAAATATTTTATTAATTTTTTTCCTTTATTGTCCAAGAAGCCGCTTTTCTGCCACTTGATTTAAAGAGAACAGGTATCTGCTGAGGAAGCTGTGAGAAAGTAAAGTAGTCTGGGGGAAAAAGGAAAAACATATGTGCATGAGTTCTAACCCTAACCCACAGATAAACAAGAAGGTACGATCGTTTTAATTTTTTCAAGATATGCATATTATAATATAAAATTTAGTCCATAACACCTGAACTATTTTGTTAGTTTATTAAAAAATATATTGTAAAACATTTTAACTATCTTTTGGTCTAAAAAAAATTTTAAAATTTAGAAAAAATTTGAAAAACATTAGAAATTAAATGACCCCTAAAAGCACATCAGAGCTCTAAGCATGTATTTTTATTTAGTAATAAGAAACACTTCATATATTTTACCAGCAAGATCTATCAAGTTTTAAACTGTTTTAGCAGACATAAGCTAAAACCGAAAACTTTTTACCCGGAATGTAATTATAAATGGTGTTGCAACAGTATATATTTTGGTTAGTGTTGTGAAAAGGCAAACAGGGAGACAAAGAGAAGTGTTACAGAGGCAGCTTCCTCTCGGCTAGTTCCCATAACTCAATTCCAAATATGGCGGCCAGAATGCAAAAAAAGTTATTTTATTTTAAAAATGATTTTGCTTTAACACTTTACAGTCGATAGCCTATTACACACTTATGTTTGTAGTAGCAAGACTCGGGTTAAGGTTAGAAATTGTTTCTGAGAAAGTTTATCTGACAAAAGAGTTTCACTTGTAATTTTGCCCTCATCAGAAAAGAGGATATGGAATTGATGTTAGGGGATTTTGGCAACGACTTGCTGTATTGAAGGGGTTAATTAGCTGGTTTTAGCTTGAGTACTTTAATATGCATATGAGAAAACGGTAATAAATTTCCAATGAAGCCTACTCGTGTGAAATGTGCGGTGTATATAAATAACGTTGTGGGTGGTGTAGCACAGTAGAATGGTGTGAAACCACACTTGCTAGGCTAAAAAGCCCAGTAATGAAGTGCAGATAAAACCTACCAGAAAATACAGTGTCAGTTGATGTTTTATACATTCTCTATGATAATATTGACAACAGCAGAGAGAAATAAATTTGGATGAACTAGCGTAAACAACATACGTTTGCTTTTATGTGCATCAGTGCTACAACTTAATGCAATGAGAAAGAGAGAGAGAGAGAGAGAGAGAGATTGTACTTTCTGTTCCCCTCTACCCGTGCTTTGGCAATACAAATGTTCATATTTGTCTTGCTGATAAAGCAACCTTTAAATCTTGAATCTTGAATAGAAAAAGAGAGAAAGAGAAAGAGATGGGAGAGACAAAGCAAAGAGAGAGAGAGAGAGAGAGAGAGAGAGAGAGAGAGAAAACACAACTACATCACACACTGGAACACACACACACAAGCACAGAGTAAAATGCAGTGCTATTGGGCCCTAAATCGACAGTACACTGTAGTGGATTACCTAAAAACAGTGACTGACCCCAAACACAGACACACACTGACACGCTACAGACTCAGCGCTCACACACTGACTATAGAGACCGGACGGTATAAGGCATCAAGGCTTCCTATAGATCAGAGAGTGTGTACACACTGTAACACCAACGCCGTGGAGACAGAGCTGCACTTTCTCACTGAGTGTACAAAATATACACACCTGCGAGAAAAATACTTTAATAAATTTGAATTAATTCACACCCAATTCATCAACCAACCCCACACTCACAAACTGCCCCTCCTACTGGGAGAAAAGAGGGAGAGTTGCGTCTTAGCAGGGCAGTACGTCTCCGCTTGTCACATAGTGAGGGACAGTCAGTAACACACACACGCGCACGCACACACGCACACACACACAGCCCTGTTAGTCCTATATACCTCTACTTATTTCACTACTGTCTTTTTCTCTGTTGTTTTTCTGTACATTTTCTGTATATTTTTTTATATATTTTCTGTGTATTTTGTATATATTTTCTGTATATTTTTGTCTTTAATTTGTTTCTTTGTGCTTCGGCAAAACTGTAACGCAATTATGGTCATGCCAATAAAGCCTTTTTTGACTTTGAGAGAGAGAGAGAGAGAGAGAGAGAGATTGAGCAGCCAAATATAGCACTTAATGTTGGTATTATATAATTAAGGCAATTTAATTTAATAAACAATTCATGTATATAACATACTTAAAAACTTTAAATTGTACATGTCATGTAATATATACAAGAGTGTTTGTTGTCTGACAGTATTTATTATTTAAAATGTTTACGTTTAATCTATGTTTTTCAATGTCAGAGAAGCGCGAAAGGGCACACAACTATAGCACCCATCAGCCTCAGCAAGCTCAGATGACTTAAATGTACTCTCAACTGTGTCTTGTTATACACTGTTAAACTGAATGCAGTCCTATCCAAAAGCAATACGTTACAAGCATGGTGCCCACGGGCAGGGTTGACGTAAGCAACCAGGAAGTACCATCGGAAGCATACAGCTACAGTGATATAGGCTTTGCTCTGAAGCAAGTGGTATTACATGATGAGGTTACCAGCTCGCCCTGGGCAGAAAAGGTTTGACCCTTCGTACTAGACACATAGCCTGCAGCACTATAGGACTTCATGTGTTGGTGGGAACTTTGAGACATTCCCAAGTCAAAGGTAGAGGAAGGCCTTAGCTATGCCTGCTGCAAAATTCAGGCAGTGGAGGCACTGGTCACATTGCATTGATCTCCAATCCTACTAAGAAAGGACATCGATTAATCAATGCTTCTTACAGTGGTTCCAACCACTAAGTCTAAGCATCCTTGCACCATGGAAGAAGCTACTGAGGAGCCACCCCAAAGGGCACAATAGGCCACAAATGCTGCCAAGTACACATTTAGGTTGAAAAGACATAAGCCTGCAGAGAATTGCTACTTCAGAAACTCCAGGGCTGGAACCACTGGGCAGTCTACAAGGTTCTGTCGCTTGTCTCTGCACCATAAAACAAACAGGTTTCATTTAGAGGCATACTGATACCTCCTGGCAGGCCCTCTGGACTGGAGTATTCTCGCTACGACCTTATCTGTGAGACCAGCTGCTAAGAGATGAGCCTTCTTAGAGGCTTCAGCCATTTCAGCTCTGCTCACAAAAGAATAGTCCTTAGATCTGTCCCCTTCCTGGAGGTTCCTGGCCATGGGCGATGTTGGTCTACTTCTACCTCTGGGATTTAATTCAATTCAATTTTATTTGTATAGCGCTGTCTACAATGATCATTGTCACAAAGCATCTTTACACAATCGAAGAGATTATTAGATGAAAATGAAACAGAAATCAGTTTGTCCATGATGAGCAAGCAGGGGGCGACAATGGCAAGGAAAAATAGGAAGAAACCTTAAGAGGAACTAGACTCAACAGGTAGCAGGATTATGTTGTTACACTGTGTCTGTGTAAGCAACTTAAAACAGTCCTCGAAGAACAGCTGGAACATCATTATGGCAGAGTGAACCAGAGGACCAGAGGGAAACACAGACATAAGGGCTCCCTGATATGTTAAGCAACCAGAAACCATTTAGTGCTTTATAGGTCAAGAGTAATATTTTAAAATCAAACGGTATCTCAACTGGGAGCCAATGCAGTGTGGATAAGACAGGCGTAATGTGTTCATTCTATCTTTTAGTTTTAGTGAGGACTCTCGCTGCTGCGTACTGAACTAACTGAAGTTTATTTATGCACCTAGTTGAACATCCAAACAGTGAAATGTTACAATAATCCAGCCTGGATGTAATTAACACATGAACTAATTTTTCTGCATCATTTAATGACAAGATATTTCTTATTTTAGCGATATTTCTGAGATGATAGAATGTTATATAATCTATAATCACACCCAGATCTTTATTGTTGCACTTGGTGAACCAGAAAAAACTGTCTAGGTTTAAGGTGTGATCAGGAAGCTTATTATTAGCTTACGTGCAGTCCTATAACCAGAAACCTCAGTCTCATCAGGTTTAAGCAAGTGGAAATTGCTTAAAATCTCTTATTTCCTTCACACATTGCTCAACTTATTAAACTTTCCTTTCGCATCAGACATAGATGAGACGTATAACTGTGTGTCACTAGCGTAACAGTGGAAACTGATATCATGCTTACGAATTGTGTTTTCCATAGAAAGCATGTAAGCAGAAAAAAGAAGTGAGCATAAAACAGAGCTCTTTGGAACCACCATACTTCACAAGAGAGCACGCAGAATAATCACCATTTAAATCTATCGAAATGATAGCGATCGGTTTAATAGGACCTGAGCCACGCAAGAGCTTTATCTTTAATACCTACCAACTTTTCTAATCTGTGAAGAAGAATATCATGATCTATGGTGTCGAAAGCCGCACTGAGGTCAAGTAATATGAGCAAGCAATGAGACACAACTTTGATCGGATGCCTGTAAGAGATCATTTGCTACTTTGACAAGTGCTGTCTCTGTGCTGTGATGAGGCCTAAATCCTGATTGATACAGTTTGTGTATGTTATTACTGTGTAAATATGAACATAACTGCTGCGCTAATACCTTCTCTAGGATTTTGGAGATAAAATGGAAGGTTTTGATATCGGCCTGTAGTTCGACAGCTCACTGGGGTTGAGGTCAGGTTCTTAATTAAAGGTTAATGACAGCTAATTTAAAAGATTTCTGAACATACCCACTGCTGAATGAAGAGTTAACTAAAAAAAAAAGTGTGTTGGTATAGGATCTAATAAACAGCTTGATGATTTTGTAGAAGAGATGAGTAAGATTAGGTTGTTCTCTTCCAGAGGAGTAAAATTTTCTAAGCTCTGTTTTAAAGAGCGTGTGTGTTCATTAAACCAGGGGGTTTCTTATTTTTAATTTTTTTTTTTTATAACTGGAACCACGTTATCTAATGATATAACCTAATGCGGCATCTAAATATTCAGTCGCCTGGTCAAGTTCTGTTGGATCAGACGGTGATCCAATCATAGAGGATAACTCTGGGAGATAGCTGATGAAGCTCTACGTTTAGAGCGGTAGTGCGGCGCTGTGTGTACGTTTAGTATGACACACTTTAAATGATATGAGATTGTCATCAGAAATAATTTCATACTGAGGAATTGTTACTATATTACTTAGACTTATTCCGAAAGATAGTATTAAATCTAATGTGTGACCTGCTTTATGAGTGAGTCCTATTACACACTGAATAACTCCCACTGAGTCGAGTATGGACAGAAATGCTGTCCTCAGCGGGTCATCTGTATTTTTAAAATGAATATTAAAGTCTCCAGGAATTAAGGCTTTATCAACAGAGACAACCAGGTTAGATAGGAAATCTGCAAATTCACTAAGAAATTCGGAGTACGGTCCTGGGTGTCCGTAAATAAGAACCAAAGAAATCAACTGACTCTGCTTATTATTTGTCTCTACAGATGTAAGGTTACTGTAGACAGCCTGAGGGCCCCAAGACTACGGGCATGCAACAAAGGTCTTCGGCCTTGTCCCTTACGCACAGTGATTTCTCCAAGTTCTCTGAATCTTTTGATGATGTTATGCACTGTACATCATAAGATTTGCAAAGCCTTTGCAATTTTAATTTGAGGAACGTTGTTTTTAAAGTATTCCATCTTTTAACACACTCTTTCAGAGATTGGAGAGCCTCTGCACCTTTTACATCTGAGAGACACTTGCTAAGACATCCATTTCATAGCTAATGATGTTACTGATTAATTTAATTAGTTGCTAAGTTTTCTCCCAACTAATTCTTTCCAAATTATACTGTATTTTTATCCCTTTGTTGCTCCCGTGCCGACCTGTAGCAGGCATCAAATTTGAAATAAGCTCATTTAATGGGTAAAAATGT
Source organism: Bagarius yarrelli (assembly GCA_005784505.1). Classification (NCBI taxonomy): domain Eukaryota; kingdom Metazoa; phylum Chordata; class Actinopteri; order Siluriformes; family Sisoridae; genus Bagarius; species Bagarius yarrelli. The sequence goes on along the minus strand of VCAZ01000035.1, from coordinate 110,818 downwards.
ACAATTTCTTAGGTGAAACACTTGTTATGTTATCTGTGTTCTAGTGTTAATAAAAATATTCGCTCATGTGATTTAGAAGTTTTTATTTTATTTAAATTTAGAAAACGTCCCAACTTTTCCGGTGTTCGGATTGTTTGTTTAACCACTAAAAGTGTCATGATTCATTTTATTTTAGACTTGTGGCCATAACAAACAAAAAAGTTTCTTACTTCCATCTTACAGTCGTCTGCCTCAGAATGCAACATGACATCATTTGGAGATGTTTTTTCTACAACAATAACTGTAGCCGTTTTATCAATTCAAACAATCTCCTTTGACCTCATTAGCTAAAATGCAATTATTTAAACGAATAAAAGATTATTCATCCTTATTAGGCTTTTGCCCTCAGGTGGTTTTCCTGCCAATAAAAGAAGATGATTTCAATCTTTAAATTAGTACAGTATGTTTAAGTTGTATTTTACTACGTTGTGTAATCCTCTATTTAACTGTAAATGCATATACAGTAGGGTTAGGTGAAGTGAGAGAGGAATAGAGAAAGGGTGAGACAAAACAAGTGCAACAGGAATACAAAGAATAGACAATGATAGGAAGAGATTGAACAAGGATGGCATAAACCTGGATCGAGATAAAAAGTGAGAGAAGGATAAAAAAGAGTGTAAGAAAAGAAAGAGAAAGCAAAAAAAGAGTAGAGGAACTTTAATAGCACTTGATTGTTTCCTGTTTCTATGGCAACTGGTTTTTTTTGGGGTTTTTTTGCTGATTTACGTTCCTCCGTGCTAACACTTAAAGGCTCTTCTGTTTTATAAACCTTGTAATCAGGGTTAACCAAAGCTATAAACATGCTTAGAGGATTTAAGTGTATTAAAAAAGGCTCGTTCCAGCACATGAGGGATGTTATAGGTCAAGCCTCAGTCAAATTTTAGTAGTGTGTTCTAATTAGTTACATTTTTATTTCAGAGAGTTTAGATAACTTTAATTTTCTTTAATTTTTATAAATACAAAACACCAACATTAAATAATTTTTAAAAATAATAAAAGGACAGGGCTTACGTTTTAAAGTTTCTATTTGTAGACTCTAATATTCATCACTACTGATAACTTTCTTATTCACTAGAGTACAGCTTCATTATGGTCTATAGTTCATGGAGTAATATCATTGGAACAGTAAAGGATTACTGAATTGAAAATTTGGGATTAGTTGAACTAAGATAACTGTTAGACACCATCCATTAGAAACTAGGCTTGATCTGTAGGTCAGCTACGATAACACACATGACAAACACCCTTCTTATAGGTAAATACAGTTGACCTTTATCTAGACTGTAAATAATATCTAAAACGTCACCACTGGTTTTATTACCAGCCTGTTTGGAACTAATTATTGTTTTATGTCATTTAGCATTATGTTTTATGGGTTTTATGGATTTCGTGACCTATCTGACATTCTTCATGACAAAAAAATAAGCAGCACGACAATATACAGGGTGTCCCAAAGTCTGGACAAAGAGACAAAAATACATATTTTTTAGAAAATATAATGTATTAACAACATTTTATTCAATTGGAATATTAAATTTACATTTACAGCTTTTGGCAGACGTCCTTATCCAGAGTGACATTATCTCATATATACTATTGAGCAATTGGGGGTTAAGGGCCTTGCTCAGGGGCCGAGCAGTGGTGGCTTGGTGGAGCTAGGAATAAAACCCACAATCTTTAGTTCGGTAATCCAACACCTTAACCATGAGCCACCACTTCCCACCACTTCCCACCGCCAAATCTCCTGTGAACTCGATGTAATAAATCCACATTGCCGTCAATTTTAGCACATTCACTCTCTATGCATTTAATCACAACATCTGTGATTTTCATCATCTGTGTAACTCAGTTTAATTCTTTTCTTCTTAGAAAAGCCATATTTAATCTGTGGAGGAAAAAAAAAAAAATTATAGTTAATTAGATTTCCTATTTCAATGCTCCTTAATAGGTTTTAATTATTGACAAGTAGCTGTGATGTAAGAGTAATACACCTTTATGGGACACACTGTTATAAAAAATAATCACATTTAGCATGCAAAGAAAGACCCATGTTACACTGGGACACACATCACCATCCTGTTGAAAATTTTGCTATAAAATAGCATCTATAGTAAAGTAGCTACTTCGTAGGCTCAATTTTAAGTTGAAATTGTGAATTATTTATATTTTAATAGAGGTGTAATTATCATTGCACTGTTATTTTATTATATAATCTTACACTTATCAATACCTATTTAAAGTTACTTAAATATAATTTTACACATTAATATCAAACATATCAACTCTCAGAGAAACTGCTGAATAAATTCTGCACACTAGATGGCAGCACTTGCTTACAATTGTATGCTGGAGAAGACTTCATTAATTAATTATTTTACCCCAAGCACCTGACAAAGAAATCAGAATTTATTTCAGTCCAGGGTTGTCTAAGGGCAGTCGTGTGATTTAATCTTGCAACCTTTTCGCCACTATCTTTTTAGAACTTTATCCACTTTATCGTAAGATATATAAAAATCATTTAATAACATTAATTAATCATTGCATTATTATCGTTGCAGTCAAACATGATTTTAATTTGCGTGCATCTATAGAAACTTTGCCACCTCATAGTCACTTGCAAATCACTTAAATCGGTCGGATTCTACGATGCTAAACAAAATTGACTGTTAATTGTTGCTTATAGATTGTATAAATGTATTGGATAAATGAATATAATGTATTGTATAAATATAGGAGAACCTAACATGCATGTCTGGTACAGAGAACATAAATAGTTAAACATAGTATAAGGCAAATAGAGGATGATTGAGATATATAGCCTGCTTAATGCTAAAGTTATAGCTGTTATTATTTCCCATTTGTTGCTTACAGCATCCTCATTTCACTTAAATGTGGTCTGAAATTCTCTAAAATTCCCAGCATGCCATGCCTGCCATTTGAACTGTGACTTACAAATCTATTTGCTTTTTTCCACAGGCAGAGGTAAAATCCCAGATTACACAGACATTAAACATTAACTTCATGTCTTTATTCAGGGCTGCTAACCGAGTGGGTGATGGGGTGTGTATAATCCTTGTTTAATAAAGTCTGGCCATAAAAGCATTTCTAAAGTTTTAAAGCACCATGCTGATAAGACACTTCCCCGCCTTAGTACTCTGCATGTATCTGAATTAAAAACAGAAAGATAAGTAACAAGTAGGTGATACCAAGAAATTCCTGTATGGGCCAGAAAAAAATTATATCCCAGACTGGTCAGCACAATGTATAACAACACACTTCAGCACCATTTTTGGTTATGGAATTTGTGTTTAAAATGATTAGAGTGTGAGCTTTAATTTTTAAGGGTGTGTACATTCACTCTATTACATATTAAGCATTGCATGTTATGAGTTATATTGCACTGAGTCAGAGTTACATTGAGTCAGAGTCGAGCCAAGGCATGTGCAAACTAAGCGGCTGCTTAAGACCCCCCGTGGCCACAACAACGCAATATCATAATAACAGGTTGCAGGATGCATAAAAAGGGTAAAAACACATGGTGTTTATATAAAAAGATAATATTGATAATGGCTGTTAAATTTGTAGTGTGGGGGGGGCAGGGTGGCTCAAATGGTTAAGGTGCTGAGTTGTTAATCTGAAGACCAGAAAACACCTGGGTTCAAGCCCCACCTCCGGCAAGTCAACCACCGTTGGGTCCTTGAGCAAGACCCTTAACCCCTCCTGCTCCAGGGGCGCTGCATCATAGCTGACCCTGCACCCTGACCCCAACTTACCAAGATGGGATATGCGAAAAAATGCATTTCATTGGCTCTGTACATGTACCTTGCACAATGACAATGAATTGAATATACTTATACTTACTTATACTTATAATCAAGGATCGAAAAGTGGGGCCCCAAAAGAAATTTCTGCTTCCTACAAGCTTGGGCCAGCCGTGCACTTAACAAATAGGGTTGTGTATTGGCAAAGGCCTCGAGATACAATACATATCATGATGCATGGGTCACAATACAACATATTACAATATATTGCAATACAATGAATACTAAAATACATTGCAATTGTTTAAATAAAAAATGTAAAACAGTTACCCAAAAATACAACAAATACAAAGCCAGAGGCACCCTTATTTTTTTTCTGCCATGCTTTCTTCAGACACAATAGACGTATGTGTTAATGACAACTACAGGAGTGGAGGAGGAAGTCATTTTCAGTTTCAAACATGAATTGAATATGTATCGATACTCAAGGTTAGAATATCGACAAAAAATATTACTGTAATGGTTTGCCATATTGATATTTTTACACAGCCCTGACTACATCTAACAAATAGTTGTAGAACTTCTATAGCACAGAACTCCTATAATATAGTGTCTTTCTTGTATTGATCTGCACATGACACAAAGCTACGCTTTTACTTGGACTTGTCTCGATCCTGACTATTGATTTTGCTAAATATGGTCTTAGTCTCAACCTAAAATATAAGGAAAAAGGTTATAAGGAAAAGCTTAAAGGTTGTGTTCTCCATTTATGCTATATTACATTTTGTCCTGATAATAAACTTAGACAATTAAAAAAAAATCTTTCACAGCTCTAGTGGTGAGCTACGATTAATAATTTCCCAGCAAAATGTATTGCACTTTTACTATAATTGACTTTCCAAGGTTCAAGGAGCTTTATTGTCATTTCAACCATATATAGCAGATGCAGTACACAGTGAGATGAAATAACGTTTCTCCAGGACCCCCGGGTGCTACACAAAACATAGAATTTACAAAACAACAAAGAGCCACTAAACAGGATAGACATAAAGTACATGTCAGTGCAGACAGTGCAGAAACAGACAATAAACAATACAAACATAACAATGACAGTGCAAAAAGACAGTAAAGGACGGGACATAACAGAATAGCGCCAACCATATATAGATGAGGTAGAACGAAATGTGCAAATTACAACGGTACTGTGCAAATAGCACTCTCACAAGTACTAAGATACAGGACATGTGAGCTTTTTAGTATTGGCACAATGCAGTACAACATGGTATCCATTTATATCACTTGACTGTATTATTAGAAATCAATATTAAATATGTTTCTTTTGGCAGCAGTAAAATAGTCTGTTTCCTGGTGATGGTTGCTTGATATGCATGTCAGTTCCAGTTAAAATCAAACAGTTTGCACAATACTAATGACATTGTATCTTACTGCATTGCATCACACCATGTTGCATCAAAGCAGCACTATTTATAGTGTAATAAATTGTTGATTGCATTAACATTACTTCATATGCATTTGGTTATTTGAACAAGTATTTGGATCCGGAAGGGAGAAAACTAATATTAAAAGGAAGTGGTAGCACCGTTATTAAGTTGTTGGGCTGTTAATTAGAAGACCGGGGTTTAATTCCCAGTACCACCAAGTTACCCTGAGCAAGGTATTAAAGAGATAAATGTAAGTCGCTCCGGATAAGGACATCAGCCAAATACTGTAAATGTAAATGCAAGAAACTTGACAGTAGGAACTGATATGACTAGTAGAAAAAAAAAATACTGCTGCAGTAACACAATCATTTTTGTAACCGTGTGTTATGGAATACCACATCTGATTATGCCAGTGTAATGAATCCACTATAGCGAGTCGTATTTAGAACCCAAAGTGTAGTTTATTCACAAACCAATACAAATAAACTAATGTAGACTAGACTTAACTTAGCGTATCTTAGCTTAGCATAGCTTAGCTTAACTTGAACACTAACACAGACATAAACAAAACAATAAACATGAACTTAACTAGCATCTACTTAGTATGACCTAGCTTGACAAAAAGACTCTCGACAGCAGTACAGGGACACAACCGAAGACAAAGGGGAAACACAAGAACTATATATACACAATAGGAACAAGAAACAGATTACAAAGCATTATGGGATGGCTTTGTCTTTTTTTTGCTCTGTATAATGTGACTAATTATTTTTGTTTTCGATCCTTTTTTATTTAGAAACTTGTTTGGGATAGCATAAACCACAGCTCCAAAGGCTCAATAGCTTAAGAGTGCCAATATGTCCACAAACAATCCATGACTAGTTTATATATATAAAGCAGCATTTTCAATCCTTTTATTCCAGCACACAAAAGTCTGATCCACCTGCATCTTCTAGGTATGTAAATAGTTTTTCAAGTACAGTGACATCCTCCTTCCTCTTTTAGTATACAAGGGGATAAATGGATTATAGGAATATTGCAGTGAATTGTGGCATTTCATGAATACACTAGATACTCCACTATTATTTCTGGCATGGCAACTAGATGGCAAAAATCCCAGAATAGTTCTCTATAGTAAATAAGGTGTCATATTGAACAGAATGCTAATGAACCCCTAGTAAAAACTCAGTCCTATATGTGTGCCAAAAATATTAAATCAACAATATATATTAAATCAACAATTATATTATATGAAATATAATTTTATTTCGGTTTATGTCTCCGTAAATGTGTAGCTGTAAAGACATTAACCATGTATCATATTCGTCACAATAACCTGTGTAAATAACTTGAAACATTAATAAATCCAACATTCATTCATTCATTCATTCATTTATTCATTCATCTTTTATACCCGCTTATTCCCTAATTTGGGGTCACAGGGATCTGCTGGAATCTATCCCAGCCGTCTCTGAAAGGGCAAAAGGCAGGAGGGGTAACCTGGACAGGTTGCCAGTCCATCACTGGGCCACACACACACTTGCACTCACTCCTACAGGCAATTTAGAATCACTAATCAACCCAACATACATGTTCTGGACTGTGGAAGGAAACCAAAGTACCTGGAGTAAACCCACAACAGTGCTAACCACTAAGCCACCGTGTTGCCCAATAAATCCAACTGCATTCATAAAATTTACGGGTGCGTTACCCTGCTGGGCCACCGGAGGGCAACTACTAGACTTTTTTTGCTATCATGTTGCCATGTGAGTCTTTCTGTCTTGTCATTGGTTGATTGTTCTCTCGTTGGTGGTTCTTATTTAGTTGATTGTCTCCCCTAATTAGTTTGTCTTCAGTGTGTTTTTAGGTTTGTGTTGCTAGTTTGTTGGTTTCCAATTGCACATGCAGGCAGGCAGAAAAGAGCTGACACATTTTCAAAACACAATTTCTTAAAATCAAATAAAAAGGAACCTTTATTTCCCTTTTAGTGGATCCTTTATAGTGGAATTACTCACTCATTTCAATCCTTTCACATTGCCGTTTTGCAACTCTGGCTTGCCAATTAAGGATGCATATTTTTTCTACTTCGATGTGTACCACAAATGATACCTGATTTGTATTAAAGTGAATGCAATATAATTTTTTACTGCATTTAATTTAGTCTAACAAATAAAGTTTTCCTTGGTGCGATTCAATTCCACAGCATATAAATCGACTGTCTAATTTTACAGTAATAAGACTGAGTGGATCATCTGTGTGAGGAATAAATTAATGTTTTGCCTGCTTTTTTTACTTCTTTACTTACAATGAGCTTTATTTAAACTCGGTGACACAGCATTTTTGTACACATGCCAATCCACCAAATGAAGTTCCCCGAAAGACCACCAATAGGACAGAAAAGCAGTTTTGGGCACGCGCTGTGAAGTGTGCGCTCTTTTTAATTCTCGAGCTCGTTAAACGCAACGGGGATTTGCGGCTGTGTGTTACGCGCTCTGGATGCTCCCTGAAGTGTAACTATATCCTATAACCCTTAAACATATTTTTCCCGTATAGGAAGGGAGACGTGGGTAATAAAAGGGGCGTTTGTCATTGTGACATCCATGTATTTATCCACCAATTTCGCTTTGAGGAGAAGTGACGCGCGGGTTTATTGCCGTGCGCTTTGGTGAGCTTTTTTTCTGCTTTCGCTGTTGAGACAAAGTTACGAGCGCCGAACTGAACTAACGACCAGAGGAAAAGACAAAAAATGCGACTGTTTTTTATCATCCTTTCGTCCATGTTGGTGTCGGTGTGTAAAACCTCGCCGTCTCGGAGCGTCTTTACTAATCACTGGGCTGTGCGCCTGAGAGGAGGATCAGACGAAGCGGATAAACTTGCTTCAAAATACGGCTTCACAAACCTGGGCCAGGTAGGCTTTTATTATAGTATTATGAGTCACATATTGCAGAGAAATACAGTAAAGAACACTCCTTATCATTAATAAACGATAAAACATCAATTAAGACAAGAGGGTAATACTGTGTTCTGTAACCCCGGCGCGCTCAGCTGTAGCAATGCTGTAATGTTACCCAAACAGCTACAAGTGAACAACCTTAAAAAAAAAAAAAAAAACTACCTTCATACAAAAACTTCTCAATGCAGTTGTACCTTATGTTCCTTTAGTTAGATGTAGAGTCAGAAAAATGGGACTGTGATATTGTTTAATAATTTTACAATAAATGCATATAATAGTTACATTTACAGCATTTTAGGGGGACGGATCATGTTAGATGTTTTGGGGAGAAAGTCAGGAAATCCAGATTGAGGTGGTTTGGACTTTTACAGAGGAGGGATAGTGAATATATTGGTAGAAGGATGTTAAAAATTAAGCTACCGGGCAGAAGGTAAAGAGGAAGACCAAAGGAGGTATACGCATGCCATAAACGAGGACATGTGAGGGAAGAGGATGTGAGAACAGCCGAAAGGAAAAGAAGATATACATTTACAGCATTTGGCAGATGTCCTTATTCAGAGTGACTTACATTTATCTCTAAGCAATTAGGGGTTAAGGGCCTTGCTCAGGGGCCCAGCGTTGGTGACTTGGTGGTGCTGGGAATGAAACCCTGGTCTTTCTGGTATCAACCACTAAGCCACCAGTTCCCCGTAATTCCCCTTAATATTTACAGTTAAACACATCAACAACTGATGTAATACTGTGTGATGTAATCATCTAAGTATATCCTTGTACAGAACAAGAGGAATCCAATTGATTTCTATTACATTACATTAGGCAAAAAATGTCTTTAAAACATGTCAAAGTATAACAACACATAACAGCGTGTTAAAGTATTTAAAAAGAGTAAACTGTTTGGTTGACATAAAAATTCCTGCAATTCCTGGAAATTCCTTGTTTTTATGCGGCTATTATTTTAGTGCTCATTCGGGTAAATGCAAGGCATCCTTGATCTACTGTAAGTTTATGCCCTAGTAAAAATACTTGATTAACAGAGCAGTGCAATGTGTTGCTTTATTCAAAGTTAGAGGTAAAAATGGAGTATTATTGCTTATACAGACGGGCAGGCTGTGAGTTTGAATAAAGCAACAAATTTTACCGCTCCGATAATCAAGTATTTTTACTAAAGCATAAACATACAGTAGATCAAGGAAGCATTGTGTTAACCTGAATGAGCACTAAAATAATAGTCGAATTTTCAGGAATTTCTCTGTCAACTAAACAGTTTACTCTACTTAGATACTTTGATAAGCCGTTATGTGTTGCTTTGCATATTATTATATTGTGAACCAGTGTCCATTGCACTTTTTGAAGTATATTCAAGTAGGTTCTAGACTTTCACAGTATTTTTTTTATATATGTGATTAAAATAATCCTTAATAACTCCAGCTATAAGTAGCATCTTCATCCTAAATTCTTAAATTTGAGGATGTGACACTAAATAGGGTCCTTTAGGATGGTGGAAATTTTGCCAAGCTGCTAACAAAACTGGAATAATATAAATTTTACATTTACAGCATTTGGCAGACGTCCTTATCCAGAGCGACTTACATTTATCTTATTTATACAACTGAAAGTTAAGGGCCTCGCTCAGGGACCCAGCATTGGTGCCTTGGTGGAGCTGGAAATTGAATCTACAATCTTCGGGTTGGTAGTCCAACACCTTAACCGTGAGCCACCACTTCCCCATAATAATTAAAAACGTATTTAATGGCTGCAGAAAGGGTGTTTCCATAATGCGGCCTTTACAACCATAGGTATAGCACGCAATGTGGGTGACCTTTTACAGTAGCTAGCAGAACGTTAGGACTGTAAATTGGGGACGCTGGTTTTAAAGGATTCAGTAGCCCTGGTTTAATGTATGCAGTAAAAAAAGTTCAGGTATTAAAAATATGTATGGCCTATAGACATTTGAATGTTAAAACTGAAAACCTAATTTTGTAAATAAGTCTATTTTCATGAAAAGATTTAGCACTTTGGAAATTTCTTCACGGTTAAAGAGGGTCTGTGGCTGCAAAAAGTTTGAGACACGCTCAATAAAAGATATAAACCGATATGTCACCAATCACCCCTTATGAAGGCCAGGCAGCACACTTTTATCTCAATTAATTGTGATATTGGCGTAAGCAGTGCTGCTGCCTTAAAGCTCCGGAGTACTCGGTTCAACCCTCGCCTGTTGTCTTCATGTTCTCCCTGTGTTAGTGTAAGTTTTCTCCAGGATCGCTGGTTATTTTTACTTCATTCCCAGTGTATTGCATCACAAAAATTAGGCAAAACATACAAAATAGGCAAACATACTGTACAACACATTACAATTCCAAAACTGGGATTGCGAAACTGCCTCCAGTTTTTCCCCTTATTACACATGAAATTTGTGCTTTTTCTGTGAAACTAATAGAACATTTATGATGATGCAACACTGGAAAATAAATGTCAGGGTTGCCTGGGGTTTTCTTATAGTTTTAGATTGAAAAAAAACACAGTTTAAATCAAAATTATGAAAATTGCCGTTACCTCAATCTCTGACAAGTTGTAAACTCAGTGGTTGGTCCATTTCCTAAATTCTAGCTCAGATTTTAAAGTTGTCATTCGAAAAATTCCATTTTGTTTTGTTTTGACGTGACTGTGTGCAGGACAAAATATCTGTCTACTAGTGTTATTTTTTGTTTATGGCACAAAAAAGATGTCTAGACAGGTGTGATCATCTGTGAAAAGATCTGCTTTTTTTACATTCCTACAAGTTCACAAAACTGTGAAACTTTATACTTTGCTAAATGGATGTGTAGTCTCGATGACAGGACCTTTTAAGATGTCTGCAAGAGCTCACAAGAACTTTTTCTTTCCCATCTTATATCACACTGTGAAGGTGTTTAATGCCAGAATTAACAAACACAATGTAATTTCTGTGGTAAGAGCTTCACATGATTTATATATTGCTGTTAATTGTTGTGACTTGCATCTCAAAATGAGTATGAGGTGACTATCATGAGCCAGCAAAGTCAGAACGAAGGTCAGCAAAAGCAAAAATATGATTTTAGTCTGCACACAAAAAAAGGAAAGGTTCTTTACCAGATGTACATGTGTATAGAATTCTGCCTACACTTTTAGACATTTAGTCTGGAGTGCATTATTTAACATCACAAGTGTGACTCCCTGATTACCATAAGCTCACTTAAATATTTCTGCCTATTTGCATTCTAAGATCTGATGAACTACTTTTAATCAATTCAATGTTTGTTTATGACTGTCAGATTGGCGGTTTGGAGGACCACTACCATTTCCATCACAGCCATGTGGTACGCAGATCTACCTTTGCCACCAGAGGCACCCACAGTTTTATTCACATGGACCCCAAGGTAAGTTTTCACTTTGCATCTCTCATGCACTTACCATTCCCTTTGCATCCCATTTCTTGATCCATACCTCTAAATACACCTCCAAGCCTATTAAAATGACAGGGCGATGGGCATCCACTTATCCATAGCCTTATTTAACAGTGCAGCCAAGCATTCAGAGTTAAGCTGTTTCTAAGAAGCCAGAAGTCGCCCCGCTCCTACCACGATTATCTCCTCTTGACAGCCAGGCTCTCAGGAGCAATAAAACTTAAGGTGTTGCTCAGTTAGTAAGCAGCTTTGCAAAAACTCTCTGATCATATCATGCTCCATAGCTCGAAGTAGTGTGGCAAATTCTCAATAAAACATTTAGCTGTCAAGTTGCATGTCAGAAGCCCTGGGCATGCTGCTGAACGAAGCTATTGGACTGAAGTGGGGAAATCGCACTAAATGCCCATCTCCATCCTATGGGGTTGTTTATCTGACTCAGCTGGAATAGCAGGATATACAATCTTTATATAAATAGTGTTGGTACCTGCTCTGAGAGTCTGCATTCATAATTATTTCCATACATTTTGCAGCTTAATAACTGAGACAGTAACCTAGTTAGAGAAATTTATTTTTTAATAATTATTGGTGAAAAAGCTTCTTGAATCAAAGCCATCAGAATGCTTTAGGTAATTTTGACAAAGTTAGCGAGATTCTTTATTACGGAGGTATTTGGCTATGCAAGACTGACTTTTTCAATTAGTGTAATGATTATTATTGGGCTATTGTTATTTACCGACATTGATTTTACCTTAAATGAATTCGGCCGAGTAAATGCTGTGCCTTTAATTACAGGGATGTAGGTTTGTTGCTTTGTTCTATATCTTCTCTTTTAATGTTCATTTAAAACCTCTTGATGGTCCAGTTAGCTGACTCTAACAAATCGCTTGCACAAAAACATTCAACAAAGAAATTCAAGTTTAAATATCTTTTTGTAATCACACTGAAATGTTTCTAATGTTAATGATAGAAATTACACTTGCTGTTAATTCACAATATTTTTTAAATTTAGCAGATTTATTGTCAATAAAATCTGGACCAAAAAGACAGATTGAATATATATATGTGTGGAAAAAATACAAAATGATAAATTAACCCTAAAATATAGATTAAACACATTCGGTTTAGATTATTAGAAACTGACTTGTCCCAACTAACGAGTTTTCGGAGATACTGATTGGCTGATTTTTTGCTTTGAGTTGCAAGCTAAAATTTGGGTTACAAGCCAGCTTCAGACACGCAACCACTAATTGGTGTAGTGAACGCAATAACATCCGCCCAGTATCCTGTGTCTCGCGGAGTCGCGGAGTCGCCTGACCTCCAAGGTAAATGCTGTATATTATACTTAATAAAACCATATTTTTGCAGTACATTTCTATTGTATTGTTTTTTATACAATATTCGTTATTTATAAGTATTTTTTTATTTAAAAACATGTTACAAAAAAATTGCAGTGTTTTTTTGGGGGACCCGGAACGGATTAATGGCATTTCAATTAACTCCAATGCAGAAAATTGATTTGACACCGGTAATTTGAGTTACAAGCTTATGGAACAAACTAAACTCATACGTTAAGGCACCAGTGTATTTAAAAAAAATTATTTATGGGTTAATTTTAAAATATACCTAGACAGCCATATAGGGCAAAAGATTTAGAATAGGTATTTCCCCGTCACACACTTTTCACACACTTAAGTTTTTTATTCAAGATTTTATTCGATTTTGTTGTATTGAGTGGGTAGTTTACTGCTTTGGAATTTGACCCTATCAAATATGCTGCATTTGAGTGTGCATCAGTGGTGATGTCAACACAATGTACTCGGCTAAGGGATTTGATCTTGGCTCTGAAATTAATCTGGCCCAAGCTCATAATTCTTAACAGCTAGGTGCTCGTAAACATCCTGTACTGGGGATTACTTACAAGCACAGCACAGCAAAAACACCAGAAAGCAGTAAGAGTTACTTTCCAAACGAATGATTAAGGTAGGAGGGTGTTTATAATTCTCAAATGTTTCATCAGCATTTGGAAATCTAGTTCCTGCCAGGCACCCATGACAATCTCAAAGAACGCTGGAGGAGTCACACCAAAGATGGCTATGGATATTAGGACTACAGTATGCATCTTAACACACAACACCGAATGCTGACTGTTTCTCTTCACAGCACCTGTGATAGCAGGCTTTAGTAATCCAAATACAATGACGTTGCTGACATCTTGCTTTTGGTATGCATTTGAGAGCAGAGCTAAAGATGTTGAGGATTTCTTTGGGAGTGACGAGGTTGGACGAGTTCATCAGGGGGACGGCTCATGTTAGATGTTTTGGGGAGAAAGTCATGGAAGCCAGATTGAGGTGTTTTGGACATGTACAGAAGAGGGATAGTGAATATATTAGTAGTAGGGTGTTAAAAATGAAGCTACCAGGCAGAAGGAAAAGAGTAAGACCAAAGAGGAAGTATTTGGATGCGATAAATGAGGACATGAAGTTAGTGGGTGTGAGCAAAGAGGATGTAGAGAATAGGGTTAGGTGGAGACAGATGATTCGCTGTGGCAACCCCTAAAAGGGAACAGCCGAAAGGAGAAGATGATGATGCTCTGTGTGGCAAATATATATGATAAACAAAAAAATTACAGAAATGCTTCATAATACAAACAAAGTCACACAGCTCACTGGCATAAAGCTGGATACTGAGAATACTACCTGTCTCATCACAATTGTGTAGTGTCAGTATCTGCTCTCAGACTGATCTACACAACGTCTTTCCTGTCTTCTTGCAAAAAGTCAACTTTAACTTGTCTTTTAAATGCTGTTCCTGGTATATGATCCTTGTGGTCTCTTTTGTATTAGACTGCAGCTATTCAATACTTTGACCAGCTGTTTATTTGCTGTTGGGTGAGACACAGGGTTGCTTCCTTTTTTCAAACAAAGGTGAGCCCAGTAAGTGGTGGTGGTCATTACACTATCCTGTAGCCTGTAGTCTGTAAAAAAGCTGCCTGGCTCTTTATTTATTTAAAAAGTTAGGAGGTCTGTGCTGCCAGAGCAGTATTATTATGCACCTGCTCCAGATGTCTTGACATTTTCGCAGTGGTGTGAGCACACATCACTGTTCCACCTGATGTCACCGGATGCCTGTGCTGGATAAGAGAAGTAAAATAAAATGCTGGATATACTGTATATGTGTGGAACCTGCAGTGATATAGATCTGATTTTGCATGTGAATGTTCTTGGATAATGTTAATCACTGTGTCTGATGTCACTAATATTGCTGAAAACATGCCCATGTTGTTATATACAAAGGGTTAATCAGATGTTGTTGTACATTGTTCCTATTTGTGATTTGAGTTTTTAGAAGCTTCTTGACAGTTTTATTTGTTACAAATGAAGTTTGGGGTTTGTTTTCTCAGGTGGACTGGATCCAGCAGCAGATAGTAAAGTCTCGAGTGAAACGCTATGCCAGGAGCGATTTCAACTTCATCTATTTCAACGACCCCAAGTGGTCAAACATGTGGTATATCGTAAGTACTTTTTAAATAACAAATAAGGTCCAGACCATATACAATAAACAATTTTGTGCACAGGTTTTTAAAAAAAACCTTTTTAATTCAATAGTTGATTATGTGTTCCCTAGAAATAATTAATTTATATGCATCCTTTAATATTTACAGGGTAGTTTATATATTTTAAAGCCTTCTGCTGGTAAAAATCTTCAAAGGCTATTTATCTTATTAATACTTCACAGCACTTATAAGGGATGTTCAACATACTGTATGCTATTGTTCATTCTTTGTGTAAGAGTGCTTATTCTTACTTTAGGCGCCACAGTGTCATAAATTATGTCATATTGTATGTGTGAGTTGGGTGATATAATATGAGAAGTACAGTATATTATTATAACTTCACAGGTATCAGGAGATTTGAGTGTCTTCCTTCTAGATCCGCTGTTAATTAGTGTGGCAAAAAAGTAATTAAAAGTTTTCAGTACTAATTAGTGGCTTCACTGTTTTTGTCATATGAACAATGTGACAAAAATGTGGGCCATTTTTTTAGTAGCAAAGACCCTTCGTTTGTTTTGCTAATTATGTTTTGTCTACCTAACAGTGAAGGTCTGATTCATGCCTATTATTTCGGAGACACATTCAGCTTTAGAGCTGAACAAGTAAACTTTAATTAAGATTGCTTATGAAGCTTGGCAGCCATTTATGTTTAGAATATTAATAGCTAGATGGCATAAGTAATTTTTAAGGTTCTATCTTGTATCTCCAAATTCATATATGCTTTTGTGTTCATGTGTATAGCTTAGATAAAATGTCCCTTTATTAGTATTGCAAATACTCCAAAATGCAGTTCTTACTGGTACACGTTAATTTAAACACATCACACCGGTCTTACTCTTCCTGCCTTGGTTTAGAATAGCATCTTGTTTAAAGTAAGATTTACTTTAGTCTTAAAAATGTCTAGCGCCTTCTTATTAATCTGAACTTGTGACTGTAGCACAAGGCGTTGGACTGCTTATCGGAAGATCTGGGTTTGATTTCCAGCACCACTTATTTACCACTGCTGGGCCCATGAGAAAGGCTCTTAACCCCACTTGCTCAGTAGTATAGAGATAAATGTAATTTGTTCTGGATAAGAGTGTCTGTCAAATGCTGTAAACGTTGAAGGTCATCAGATCGAAAACTGTTAATGGTTGCCAGATCAAAAGTAAAAAAGGGAGATCGGGCTTTGGCCATAGTCTGCCCGAAATAATGGAATAGGATAATCCCAAAAGAATCAAATCTCTATTTAAAATTAAAATCTAAAAAATTAAAAATGCACAATTTAGAAAATGTTTCTAATATTTAAATCATCCTGAGCATGTCTTTTCTCTTCCGTGTCCTCTGTACCTTGTCGTTGCATGCTGCTTTATTGTTTTGATTAGTGTTTTATTATTTCGATTTTACAATTTTTTTGTTGATACTGTTCATTTATATGAATGAACGAAGCTAAACTAACTTAGTACAGTGGAAAAACCTTGACAACGAGTAGTTATTTTTCAGCAACCTTCACACTGTCATTTTAGACAAAACGAAAAAAATATAAAGAAGCATCATGTCAGAAATCAATTCAGTGTGACAGTTATAAAATGGAATATATATATGGGATATGTCCCTGTATATATAGTGCCTTGAAAAAGTATTCATAGCCCTTAAACTTGTTCACATTTTGTTAACTTTCAACCACAAACTTAAATGTTTCTTATTGAGATTTTATGTAAAATACCAACACAAAGTAACATATAATTGTAATTATAATCGAACCCTGCCTTAAACTTCTCCACAACTATATCCCTGACCTGTCTGGTAAGTTCTTTGGTACTGATGCTGTTTGTTCACTAGTGTTTTCTAACAAACCGCCAAGGCCTGTTTTTTGAGGGCTTATGACTTCATTTAACTACACACACAGTGTGGTTGCGTAATCCTGCTACCTGTTTTGTGTACAGGGGGGCTGAATACAAATGCACGCCACACTTTTCAGATTTTTACTTGCTTAAACTTTTGGACAACTATGTGCTATTTTGTGTTGGTCTATTACATAAAATCCCAATCAAATACATTTAAGTTTGTGGTTATAAGGTGACAAAATGTGAAAAAGTTCAAGGGGTATGAATACTTTTTTTAAGGACTGTACTTCTGGCTTTAGAAAATGCAAGTGAAGACTCAAAATGTGGACGTTTACTAATGTGGAGTTAAATTCTAGTATTATGATTAATGTGTTACTTTCAAATGTTTATATTTATGTGTGCCATCGTTTTCTGCACTCAAATCATTTGCTAAAATAATTGGAATATTTTGACTTAATTCATTAATGTACTTTTATCTATGTGGTTGTTCTCATTTACATGTACATTTTTATTCCTATACCAACAAAGGTTAATTTAATCCAAATATTATGCACCATTACATTTTCATAATGGGTTTTAAATGTCAAAGGCAAATGCAGGAGCAAGGCTAGCTTTTGCCATTATACAATTCAATTCTTGGTCACTTTACCGATTCATTATAAATTAAACCAATCGACAACGTTCGGAAATGGCCCTTGACTATTCGGTGTCCTGTATGTTGTTTATGTTAAGATTTCTGAATGAACCATCGTGTATGCTCTTAATGTTAAAATTGTACTTATGTGTATTTACAAATTAATCAAGATATTCATAATGCACTAAATGTCAGGTTGCTGTTTGTGTAACTCATTTAATCCTCAAACCATGACCTTATCACAGCGTCTTATGCATTCACAATCACCTGATTACTAATGACTCCCTCCAAATAACCTGGTTCCTCTGTGTTACTTTCCAAAGTCCTTGTCATGTGATTTAAATTTGCTTATCCTAATCATGTTTATCAACGACCTGATAATATTTCCTGTTGTCCGGTTCTGAGTTACCACCTAGCCTAGTATTTTTTGTGTGTGTGTTTATCTCCAAGCTTTATGACTTTTAAACATCATACATCTGTCTAAATTATAAAGATTTTGGTGTATCTTTATATTCAAATCTATTTTAAATAGAACATTTTCTATTTATTTTTAAGCACTGCAGTGATAAAAACAGCCGCTGTCGCTCTGAGATGAACATCTTGGCTGCCTGGCAACGTGGCTACACAGGCCGAAACGTTGTCATCACCATCCTTGATGATGGGATAGAAAGGAACCACCCAGATCTGGCCCAAAACTATGTAAGCAGCTTCCTACCTCTTTATTATACTTTGTTTGACTCGGAAACCCATGTTCATTGAATTCCTTTGTTTAGCTTGTTTTCCTGCTCTATCCACTGCTGATAACCTGTTTCAGGTGTGTTCAGTTAATCAGAGTGTAGGACATACCGAATCACCAGGTCTTCTCCCACTTCACCCTAATCTAAAATGGTATCTTCCAGCTTCTGGTTGACTGAACGCTCTATATACTTATCAATATTACAGATTTAGGAACAAAATACAAATCAAAATTCAACAAAATGCAAAATATAACAGCAAAATTGTGTGTATCATTACTTTTATACTTGGTTCTCTTTTTAGACATATAATGGTTCTGGAAACAATAAATTAATCTAAACTATTTTACACACAACATTGTTACATATTTTATTTTAGCTCCATCAATAGTTTCCCAGAAAAGCCACAGTTAGACATGTCTGTGACAGCCTATGTTAAGTGTTTTAACAGTTTTAGCTTAAATGATAAAATCAGTGGACCAGAACTGAATATTGTTTAAAAAATTCTAATTTCTGTTACAATAAACTAATTCAAGACATACATTATCCTTTGGAGGCAAAACGGTGCTATACAAGCACTTGATTTGGGAAAATACAATCACTGGGCTTCACCCTTGCCTTTAATGCATTTCATTTTTTTGGCTGACGCTTTGGATTACTACACTAAGTTAAGGCCTGTGTGGGGCCCAATTTATTACCCTCTCTATAATAATGTAAAAAATGAGAGATGACCGAAATGGGAAGAAAGCCTGGATGGTAAAATATGATATATTTATGTTTATTTCCTTGTTTATAGCTGTTGCTAGAGATGATTTGTTTGTTTTTTTCTCTTTCTTGCCTGTACCCAGGATCAGCTAGCCAGCTATGATGTTAATGGTAACGACCATGACCCGATGCCACGTTATGACTCCAGCAATGAAAACAAGTGAGTAAAAAAATTCTGTGTACAGATGGAACAGGGGTTTTGACTGATTTATGATGCCAAAAGGCAATTTTTATTTTATTTACTTCTTTGATTAGTACAGTTGATGGAGGTTTGAGCAACGAAATCTATTCTATGAATACCTACGATTAAACGATTGAGTCTTTATAGTGAGTGGTACTGTATATCAATATGTTTGCCATGTTCAGTGAACGAATTCAGTGAAAAAAAACCCTTTGGGTTAAATCACTAGGCAAGGCGGGTTTATTTATATAGCACATGTTATACACAATGGTAATTTCAAATGCTTTACATAATCAAAATTATCATAAGAAAATCACAACAGTAACAACAAAAATCCAAATAAAAACAAAGATTTATAATAAACGAAAACAAATATGAATATAAAATGATTATAGATTATAGTTTCGGACATAGCACAGTGCTTATTTGCTTTACAAACTACTACAAAAACATTTGTGTAGTAGACAGATATAAAGTTTGAAGAGTTTGTAACTGGGCACCATATTTAGTTACAATGATAGCAAAAATATACAATGAGAAAAAGCAAAATGTTGAGGGCAGGCAACACACAAAATCCAATTCCAGAAACAAAGTCAGAAAGACTAAACAACAGAAATACAAAATTCAAAGTCGATCCACAAAACACAGGGAAAACAAAAGAGCACTGAGATATGTAAGCCGCTTTCTGGGGTCAAGGGTGATGGAGTTATAGGTTAGTAGTAGAGATTTAATGCTCTCTGGTGGTGAGAACATCAGAGTGTCCTAAACAAAATTAAGAAATTTCTGAGTTCTTCTTCTTATCAGAAAATACATGCCTGGAGATCTTGTCAAAATATTAGAAATACTTCATTTGTTTATATATATATATATATATATATATATATATATATATATATATATATATATAATATATATATATATATATATTATATGATATAAAATTGTCTCAGAATCAAGTATGGAGGAAATAATAAAGGCACCTTAGGCTTTGTATTTATTTTATTTTTAGCTATTTTTTTTCTTTTTCTTGAGGTATTGCATTGCATGTACTGCAATATATTGTATAGTAACCCATGTATCGTGATATATTGTATTGTTACCTATGTATCTTGATGTATTGTATCGTAACCCATGTATCGTGATGTATTGTATTGTCACCTATCTATCATGATGTATTGTATCGTGACCCCTGTATCGTGATATATTCTATTGTGACCTATGTATCATGTATCGTATTGTGAGGTACTTGCCAGTACATGGCCCTATAATATGTTTTAGACTATATACAGACATTATGTAAATAAGAAAAGATTACAGGTCGTTTTAATTGACTGACACCTCAGATTGTGATGCGTTTCAAATCCAAGACCTACAACCCTAATAACTGCATTAGCATTTAAAGCATGCAAAACTAATCCAGCCTAATAACATTCAAAAAACACAAGACCTAAAAAAAATGTTTTGTGCCAATCTATTTTTCTTGCAGGATTAGTACAGTAGATGTTCTCGATGGAAAAATCTTTTTTTTTTTACTTTTTTGCTTTGGGTAAATTCTTGTTTTCTCAGCAGCATCACAGCGTATGTGTGAGGTTGTCATATTCATTTAAAACAGTAGATCCGTTAACAAGCTCTGTGGCCTCAGCAGCGACTTTCTAATCTACATGTGTGAAGAAGCGTCAAATCCCAAACGCCTTAAGTCAAAACTATTTCACTTTCATTATATAGTTTCTTAACTTTTTTTTTTATGTATCTAACGAGGCATGTTTTGTTGACAAACCGCAGCATGGTAGTTATGCAATTATGCAGTATTGACCTGGGTTTTATTTAAAATGGCTTTTGCCCGTCAATAGACACCTGCAATAATTACTGTTCTTGTTCCACATGCCTCATGTTTACAGATTGTCCCCACAGTAGGCTACATCTGCAAGGAGCTGCAGCAAATCCTCAATTGAAGCTCACATCCCATCTTGATTTTTTTAAATATGTGCAACAGTTTGTTTATTTAATTCTCAATTAATTTGCCTGTTCACGCTTAGCTCTAATCTGTGCAAAATAAAATGAACCTGTCAGAGCAGAAAAGTTGGGAAAATTCAATTAAAGGAGTTCTTAAAAGTACAAGTGGTGCAGAGACTTAAAGTGGAACTACTAGCTGGAGAGAATGATTACAAGAATAGCAGAGAATAACGGAGGTAGATAGTAAAGTATGGGTACTTTTCTTATTTACTTTAACCAGTCACACTTTGACGCTAAAAAGGGAAAAGATATGTATGCCTACCTATTTATATTTTGGTAGAAATATGCCGTCCATTCAACTTTAATGACAAGTTAATATATCTTTATGATGATCTAAAACATATACCTGTGTATACAGAGCATAATTTATTTATTAGTAAAATGATTACGCAATTGTAAATTAACTTTTTAAAAAGTTACCAGATTAATTTTCTTGAGTCTTAGTGATCCATGGCACAGATTCCACAGGAAACTGAAGCAAGTTCTGAGCCTTGAATGTTGTAGTCTCATGCACCCATCTGTCTGTTATGTTATAATCAACAGGTTAAAATAGTATTACACCAGTTCCACATATTTAAACACAAATATGCTGGAAAGACTTTAATTTCATAATACATAATAGATAGATATGCTGAGTAAAAGTGATTTTATATGCTTTTTCAATGAGTGTAAATGCGATATGTGCCTGGCTGTCATATTCATTCAAGTTGTTTCTTGAAACATGCTGCTTTTTTAGTATTCTGCTGTTCTTTCTAATGCAACTGCTTAAAGGCCAATCAGTTGCTATTGCGTGTCGTGATAAACTTATTAGGGAGTATCAATCGATGCATACTTATTACTGACTACAATCTGAATCTGTCTGAATCACAGGCATGGGACCCGATGTGCTGGGGAGGTGGCTGCTGTAGCTAACAACTCGCACTGCATTGTGGGGGTTGCCTACAATGCCCGAATTGGAGGTATGTTACCTTGAAAAAAAAAGTCTTGCTTTAACAATAATATGTGCTCGATTCGTATCATTTTAGATTTGGGTTTAAATCTGAACTAGATTTGAGTTTTAATTTTATTAAAAGCTAGTAAAAATCCCCAGCTGACTGGCCTGAACAAACCCGAGCCAAAGTCAAATTTTTTGTGGATCGACTGCAAACTGCCTAATAACCAGGAGTATTCAAAAAAATAGAATTAAAACACATTGATGCTAAAACAGGTTGATGCTTAGACTTAAAAAAAGTGCAGTCAGCTGTATAGTCATGTAATCCTTTAAAACAGACAATATAGTTCACAACAAACAAACACTAAAGGGAAGTGGTAGCTCACTGCTTAAAGTTTCAGACTGCAAAATTGTGGGTTTGCAGCACCACCAAGTGACCACTGCTGGGCCCCCAAGCAAGGCTCTTAACCCCAGTTTTAGAAATGCAATAAATGTAAGGCGCTCAGTTTATAAGCGTCTGCTGTAAATACAAATGTAGTAAGATGTAATGCAGTAACCCTGTAGATTTTTTAGTTCGTTCACCGTCTATGATCGGATTTACACACATTTCATGACTAGATATACAAATTAAAGCAAAATGATAGAAACTTTTGCACAATTCAGCTGGAGTTTTCTTACATGCTCAGTTGCCCTAAGCGCCTTAAAAAGTGTGTGCTTTGCTACAGTTATTAGCCGTGCTGAAGACTCCAAAGGTTTTATTGAATGTTTTAAGCTTTTATAAACTCCTAAACACTCTGCCATGTACTCATATATGTCCTGTGAATATACATTCACAAAACTGTAAAATAAACTCACCTATAAATCCATTAATCCATAAAATTCCAACAAAAATCATGTAGTCATTTGGTAAAGGTTTCTTTTGTCACCACACAATATAGGAGATAAACATTTAAGGCTAGAATTTTTTTGTCCTTATGTTTGTGGTCTCACATTTTGTCTCACAAAATTTTTTAGTGTGTACCCAGTACAAGTTGTCTTAATTAGGGTCAAATGTTTTTTTTATTAAACTATATATATATTTATGTGTCTTTAGTCAGTGTTGGGGTACTTTTTTTTAAGCCGGCAGCATTAACAATTTATATATTAAAATGTGTATTGTTATTAATCAATATTGGAAAAAAATATCAAGATAATATATATATAAATATTATATATTTTGAACTTATGCAAAATATAAACTAAAGCATCATATTACATCATTATTGATATATATATCTGCCCTGTGATGGACTGGCGACCTGTCCGGGGTGTACCCCGCCTGCTTTTCGCCCTTTCAGATCCCTGTGACCCCGAATAAGCGGGTGTAAGAAATGAATGAATGGTTGAATTTACGAATAAGTAAATTATTTACATCCTTAAAAAAATGCTTATAGATCTCATTATAGATATACTGCACAAATGTGCTCAACATTCAGGATAAACATTCAGCAATATACATTATAATGGGATTTTTTAAATATATCCTCCTTTAAATAAAGAGGAACATAGTAAAAGCATTCTCGTGTTTGGTTTTAAAGACACTGTTATAAGACAGGCAATTATGTGCGTAAATGTAGCTGTGCTAAATGACATGTTGCTAAAATGTGGTAATTTCCCCTATGTATGGAGGCATACATGTTTTGGGACACCCCATAAAACAGATTATAAATGATTGCTAAAGCAGCTGAGGTTCCCCAGGCCTGTAAGTCATTGCAGTTAATTGGCAGTGGGCTTTCCAGAAGCCATTATAAATATTTTTGAAACTCAATTTTTGTGCAAGCGCCGATTTAACTAGAAACTAAAAGTGCATGTTTACAGGAAAAACTATCTACCGTAATTAGCAGCCTACAAATGAATCAGTATTTCTCTCAAGGGGAAGAAGTGTTGAGATCCTGTTTACCCGGTGCTATTTCGGTAACAGCAAATCAATTTGCAGTGAAACACCGCTTGTTAACGGCAAGCGGATATAAGAGAGACGCATTGATCCTCAAACACTCTTTCATATACATGCATATCTGAAACACACTTCCACATGTTTGTGGAGGCATTTCTTTCAGCTACCTTTACCCCTCAGTAACCCACGGGGTTTAAATGCTTTAAATTTAAGAGAGTGTTAAATTTCTTTGCACACCCGCTGTTTCTTATGATAAAATTCCTTCATTTTTATAAGTTGTAAAAGTTAATGTTTTTTTAGAGATTAAATAAAGGTTATAACATATCGTGTGGAACCCTGTAGAGATTGGCTAGAGACACCTGTTCGGAACACACACTCGTAAATACACATGCACTTACAAACGCAAGTCAAGTCTGTAATTAACCCATAAATAGTTTGTAGTTTGGTGGAAACATAAATGCAACATACAACACACTAGTAAGTATGTTTCTATAAGACTGTGCAACATTTTCAGGTGGGTCATATAAGAACACACACTGGAGCTTAATCATCAACAATAATAGATTTAAGGGCACAGAATGAAATGCAGATTTATGCCATGGAAAACATTTCCATAGCACTAAAATAAAATATATATATCTGGAATATTCATACATATATGTATGCTTATTTATTCATTTCATTTATACAACTGAGCAATTTGGGGTTAGAGGCCCCTGAGCAAGGGAATTACAGGTAACTTGGCACTGGGAATCCACAATCTTCCGGTAAGGATGTCAACATCTTTACCACCGCCCTACCACACATATATGTAAACCGTAAATTATTAAGAATGACTTTTGCTTTGTGTGAATAGTGAAATGGTTCCTCTGACCTTTCTGTAGGACGTGAATTCTGCTGTTTAATATTTAAAACTAATTTTAATGCCATATAATATCCACTTTTGTTGAGTTTTGCCAAATTCAAATAGTTTTGTCATATTTAAGCTCCATAGTTTTAGATATGAGAAAACATAGAAACAGATAAATAAATTTAGGATTGCATGAATATAATATATATAGAATATATGATATCTATATAGATATATATATATATATATATCTATATATAATATATATTATATATATATATATTTTTTTTTTTTTTTTATATTACACAGTTATTTAATTACCTGCATTGCTTTTTGTATAGCTCCCCAAAAAAAGCACAAACTTCAGACATCAAACACACCGAACAGACACCAAAATGTATAATATATATTAAGCATTTCTTAGTCTCTACATTAAAGCACACAAAAAAATTGTAAAAGCATGTTAAAGAATAATTTATGTATCTCAGTACAGATGAAGGGAATGTTCTATTTTCATTGCACACAGATTATTTTTACACACACAATTAGTTGCAATTCTAACTTATGTACTTAGTTTTTTTGCCTTATGTTTGCCTATTTGTGAGAATATGTTTGCATTTTTTGTGTCTGTGTGTGTTTGCATTCAAAGGCATTCGAATGCTGGATGGAGATGTGACTGATGTGGTGGAAGCCAAGTCGCTTGGGATTCGGCCTGACTACATTGACATTTACAGTGCCAGCTGGGGTCCTGATGATGATGGCAAGACTGTGGATGGACCAGGCCCACTGGCCAAACAGGCCTTTGAATTGGGCATTAAAAAGGTAATTTATACACACACACCTACAAACAAATCTGTTATTCATTTTAATAAAATGTCCTCTGTAAGTTTGACTAATAACAAAAAGACATTTTCAAATGACACTAGACAATAAAGAAAATCATGGTTTAAAAAGATCAAGTACTTAAGGGTTGACGGCAAAAAGGTGAACATGTCGGGACCAATAAAGGTGCAGAATCAAACTGGACCAAAAACAAAAAAGCATATTAAACCAAACAGAAGTACAAGAAAAATGATTGTCATCATTAACAGCACACAAATGAAACATCATCAACACGTTACATCAGTTACTCAGTTAAAGTCTCAGAATTGTTTTGTAGGGATAGTGTGTACATCTTTGTGCATATCTGTTCAATTGTGTGTTTGTGCAGGGCCGCAAAGGTCTGGGCTCAATCTTTGTGTGGGCGTCCGGTAACGGAGGTCGGCAGGGAGATCACTGCTCATGTGACGGCTACACGAACAGCATTTACACCATCTCTGTTAGCAGCAGCACAGAAAACGGCAACAAACCCTGGTACCTGGAAGTCTGTGCATCCACCATGGCCACCACTTACAGCAGCGGAGAGTTCTACGACCGCAAAATTGTTAAGTCATTTTTAAGTTTCTCTGGCTGATAATACTGTTCCAAGATAGTGTAGTGTGGATAAAAGTGCATTTGCATACTGTAGCGAACTTTGAACATTTGAATGTGCACATACATTTTATACATTGATATTATAAATGATGAAAATTTCTACAAAAAACAATATACATGTTTTAAACAGGCTGTGAATCCTTAGGTTAATTGATATGCATCAATTATCATTAAAGTACAATGCTAACAATGAAATATGCAGGCTAAAACATAATATAGGAATGTTGACCACCATATTACCACTGCTCAGTGTAGTATATGTCCTTCCCTATAAGGGATTTGACAAATTCTATAAGGTGTTATGCAGCATTATGGAGCAGGTATTTTAAAGATATCACCATGAGCCATTTTTAACAGAACTGTATATTTTTACTCAATATGAGGAATTTAAACTGATTTCTGTTATTCTGACCTTTTGTCAATCACCACATGTAAATCTGTAACATTTATTGTTGCCAATATTTGCTTTTCTATTTCTGTGCAGTCTGCTTGAAATTGTTATTATAATTTTTTGGAATCAGGAATGAGGTTTGTCTTCCAAAAAGCAGTCATCTTTTTCTTAGACACTTCTCACACCCCCGCCAGATACAGCCTTTCCTTTCCGGGCACATTGCAACACAGACATATCTAAGATACTTCACATGCTTTGTTAGATTTGTGCCATTTTCTCTTTTTGTCTGTTTGCTTGTGCAACCAAATGATAAGAAGCAAAGATGAAGTCTAAATATTTGATCTGGCTGACATTCAAAACCAACTATCTATAGTACGTTCAGGGAGATGAGCTAAATCTTATTTACTTTTGTTAAGGTCGACTGTTCCTTAGGGCCTTCAAAACATCAATCAGGATCAGCTGTGAAGTTTTTATGTTTGGGTGCTGAAGTTCAACTTTCATACGTGTACATGCGTTTAACCTCGTATTGCTGTATACAGATAATCCAAGCATTCCTCTTACTGCATCACACCACAACACACCCCTATTTAAATTTTTTTTTTTTTTTTGGTGTGATAGCTTTGTGGGTAGTGTGTTGACAGATGGTGTGCTATTCTGCTCAGGCTTACCCAGGTTTAATTCTAGCTTGTGGGTTTTTTTAAGAAGGTATACAAAAAAGTATTTGTATTATTATTATTGCATTGTTTATCATCTCTTTGAATATCTTGGAAACTTTAACTTTGTCTAAAACAACAGTGAAACAGTCTGAGGTTAAAACACTTACATACATACCACAAATAAAAATGCAGGGCATACCAACAGGACAACACAGGGTTTCTGCTGCTTTCTAACAGTAAGGTAATAACAGAGAAAACACATTTCCAGAAATATATAGACGAAATGATTTTTTTTTTAAAGAAAAAGGTTTTTACTTAGCTGTTTTAGTGTAGCTGTATAATATGTAAGAAAACCTTTAGTTTAATTTTAAGTAGAATTACAATATTAAAAATTCACTCCATTGTATTACTTTTTTTGCAAGGGTGCCAATAAGTCAAAATTATTTACATGTTATGAATCATTTTAGTGCAATAGACAAATATTTTAGCCCTATAAAGCCACTAATTTTCCTTTCTTTGCTAACAAAATGTCCAAGCAAATAGATAGTTTTAATTAAAACCACTTACACATATAATAAAATAGGATTATACGTTGTCACAAATACAGTGTTAGTTTGTTTATCCAGCATTATTAGGTGTTTAATAAGTGATACAGTTCTATAAAGATCCTGTGAGGTAGATTTAAAAGATATTTAAATATCTGGGTTGCATTTCACAAAATGTATTTTCTAAACATCTGTGAGTCAGGTCACTGATACATGTGCTATTAAATTTACATTTACGGCATTTGGCAGACTTACATTAGCTCTTTTATTCAACTGAGCAATTAGGGGTTAAGCGCCTTGCTCGGGGACCCAACAGTGGCAACTTGTTGATGCTGGGAATCAAACCCAGGTCTTCCAATTAGCAGTCTAACACATTAACAACTGCTCTATCACTTCCTATAATAACACTGTTTGTTCTGCTTTGTGTAATTGTCAGATTACTACAGACCTGCGGCAGCGCTGTACTGATGGACACACTGGCACATCAGTGTCTGCACCAATGGTGGCTGGCATCATCGCTCTAGCACTGGAGGCCAAGTGAGGTTACTTTTTTATTCTGTGTCTCTTATTTATATTGTAGAGAAGGTTAAAGGCAGGGCTGTGCGATTTAGTAAAAATATCCGATTGCGGTTTTTCTGACAGATATTGCGATTGCAACATGCGATTGCGATTTAGCACTTTTAATGTAACCACTTCCAATAAAAAAAAAAACATTTTTCCTCTGTAAACAAGCTCTTTTTTAAATAAGGTAGGTAGTCTAGCTATCAGTAAGTCTGCACAAGTTTGTAGCTGGAAGTCGGCACTAATATAGTGCACAGTGAAACTAAGCTACGGTTCGGTGGTCTGGCTAAACCACAGGTCTGTTATAGCTTAGTATTCCACTTCAACTTTATTCTTACATTCAGTGTTAAACTGTATATATCTTCTATCCAGTGCTCGGATAAGGTTTTTAAATCCCCCTTTTGTCACTGCATTAAAAAGCACTATGTCCTTATTAAGGTAGCGGATTATGGTGTTAGTTTTCTCCTGGTGTTTTTGTAGTGTCTTTTTATATGGTGTAACAGCTGCAAACAATTTTGAAATTACTTAGTTTGCTAGTAGACTGAGTATCAATAGCAGTACTTGCAGGCGTTTTTTTAGCAACACACTCCAGCCGCCTGTGGTGCTTTTTTATTCTTGCAAATTATCTTTTTTTGTGTCTGTGACTTTGAAGCCAAAAAAATCCCATATTACAGACATGCTTTTTTTGGGGTATTATGTGGCGAAATGATCCCTCTGACTTGAAAGAAGCCATAATCCCACTTCACCGCGCTTTACTTTTTGTTGTTTTAATGGTGGGCGTTACACGCAAATCTCCAACATGTGGATTGGCCACACTAAGCTGTGGGCACTCAATTTACTGGAATGACTTACTCTCACTCACTCACCCTAAAAAAAGGGCAGTCATACGTTTGCTCTGGGACTTTTTACATCGCATTCACATCGCAGCCTTTTACGATTAGCTAATTGCAGCTTTTTAAATTGCGATTTCGATTCAGTTTCGATTAATCGTCCCAACGGTGTCAGTCTATTAGTGCTTAGGCTTGAACCCTGATCCTTAACAATCAGCAACCCAAAGCATTACCGTTTTAATCCACCACTGGCACTAAATTTGGTTTTAAATATAGCTGGATCTCCTGAAAGGATATTCTCCAAACCTCAGCAACATAAGCATTTAAAAAGATGCCTATTGCTGATATATAAACATATTAATCAGTTGTGTTGAAGAACAGTGATTATTGTTTTACTGCCCACAGTGAGGCAGCTTATCATAGACATAAGTAAGTCTACACGAACTAGCTTTTAGCTTCTAATAAGAAAATAAGAAGCACAATTTCATTTGCAAATATTTATATATTTGAAAGAGTGACATTTTATTGTGTATGATTATGTAAACAGGCGAATTCTGCAGAACGAATCCTTGGCATTAGACCTTGTAAGTTTTTTTTTATTTTTCAGATAATCTTTTGTTATAATAACACTGTGGAGTTGCCCAACAGACAAGTCAAATTCAAAGGCGTACACGCCTAAGGAGCTTTTTGTCTATTCATTTTTTATGCATCTTTTCATGACTGTTGTTATTCAACATGGAAGTTGTCAATGTTTTTGTAGTCAGATTTATTGCGCTCACATACACACATACATTAAGTTTAAAGTTTTCTGACCCTGAAGAGTGTACAATGTGAATGTAAAATAATGAGGCCTGAAGTCTAAATGTTAAAATAAAAAAGGAACATGCACTTTATTAAACATAGGAAAATGAAAGCAAATCTTTAAATTTTAACTTAATCAGCGGGAGGCGTCCACTAGTTTCCTCAAACGGCCAGAGATGGAATTCTTCTGAAGGAAGTTGTTTGGGATATTGCCGAGAACCTCATGAATCTGTGGCTACAAGCTCTCCGGTGTGCAAGTGTTCACTATTGTCTATTTAAAGATTGTTTTCATCACGACTCTAATGATACTACAAGTTGTATAGCTATTAAATATTGTCTATTTAATTAATTATTTTAATTTGCCCACCCTGTACATAAGCATCAGTGTTTTAAATGCGCTTGATAAATACATTAGAATGAATATTAAAAACAATGTTTTAAAAGCTTTTGCAAATGTGGTATGTTTTGTATGCTTCCCCCTTAACAAAACATTTACAGATGAAAGCTTCATTAATAAGGCATTTCACAAGTATATACACTGTAATTATGTTTATATGTAACACTACTCACTGTCCAAATGTCCGCAATGTCTAAAAGCAGCAGTCTTTATCTGTTATTGTAATTAATACAGGATATTTGCTTTCATAAGACAGTTCCCGGATAGAGTAAAGTGAAAAAATACAGTCATTCTGGGAAAGGAATGATTCATGGGTTACTTAGTTAAGTACTGCACAAAAATTGTACAGATGGTGCTGTAAAGAAAATATAATTTAATAATTATAATTTAAAAACAAGAGGAACTTTAGGTTGCAACAGAATGTACATTTCAGTCCAGGATGTCAAAATAGATCAATATCATAATTATTTTGCACAATGATGTAATAGTTTTTAAAGGATAGGAGTGAGTGAGGTTTAGCATGGGTCTATGAGGGTCTTTTATTTTGACTGTTTTTTGGTTAAGACGTTTGTGTGCGTGAGAGAGAGAAAGAGAACGAGAGAGAGACTATGAGCATTACAAGGCAAAATGACAACTAAATTGTCATGAACCCTTGTATGGTTTTACTTTCCAAATTTGAATCCCTGCCATTTTATGTAATTGTTATAATAGAAAATAGAAAATTATTATCCAATTCTGGGTTACACCATGCAATTACATAAAAATAAAACCCCTATTTTTGCTCAAATACTTTCAAAATGGGCCATGTTTAAAGACTAGGTTATAAAAAAAGATTTAGCGTCTCTATCTAGCGTGCCAAAGGACCAAGTAAAAAAGGAAGGTCATGTAAAGTGTTAAGATTTTTTTCACACATGCAGAGTTTTTTTTTGCTGCAAGTCTGCATGTTCTGTACTATGAAGTTACTAGTAGCTATTCCTGTTACTATAGTTATAATGTTTATTAAGACGTAGGTCTAAAAGCATTCCACTTCACAATAAAAAAAACAATGTTCTTGCTGCTAAAATGAAACATCTGTCACTAAAAGTTTGCATCTGGCATTACACTGTGTCTGATTTGCACTGTGTACTTTAAATAATACCAAGAATGTTACACTTTTATTCTGTTTTTTTACAGTAAATTTGCTTCTGCACTTTTAACTGAATAAAATTAATCAGTAAATTAAACAAAAAGTGAAAAGAAATATCTTAAAACATTTCCTACAATTAGTTAACATGGTCAATATTTAAAAAAAAAATTAACCTAGAAATAGTGTTGAATCCTGACGTCTAGACTATTTATTATTCTTTCCTTAATTTTAAATACAGTGGTACCTTAACTAACGAATGTCCCAACTAACGAGTTTTTCAAGATGCGAGATGTGTCTCTTTGCGGTTTTTTGGGGTTTTTTATTGCTTTGAATTGCAAGCTAAAATTTAGATCACGAGGCAGCTTCAGACACCCAACCGCTCGTTGGCGTAGCGAACGCCGTAACATCCGTCAGACATGCGCGTTAGCAAGTGGAGTTGTCTGATCTCCAAGGCAAATACTGTACATTACACTTAATAAATCCAGTTTTGCAGTACAATCTATTGTATTGTTTTTTTATACAATATAAATTATTTATATTTTTTAATTTCTTATTTAAAAACAAAGCTTTTTAATTCATTTCAATTGGGAAATTGATTTGACATACAAATAATTTAAGTTATGAGGTCCATCATAAAATGAATTAAACTCGTAAGTCAAGGCACCACTGTAGTTTAACAACTAAAAATAATTCTATAAATTTTTTAACCCCAGCTTTATTATCTGGTGACACTTGAAAAACTTCCCTTCTATGTCATCTAAGTGTATTCAGGAAACCAGCTATTCTGTTTTATTAAGTAATTGTTTTTATCTAAACTTTTATTTCACGATTATACTGGGTCACTGTATCATTAGACTGTTGTGTTTATTAGTATAAATATACTTTATCTTTTAGCCCATTAATAACATGGAGGGATGTCCAACACCTCCTGGTCAAGACATCTAGACCTGTTCATCTGAAAGCTAGTGACTGGAAGACCAACGCAGCAGGACACAAAGGTAATGAAAGTTATCATTCAAAATGTGTCATTTACACATATTAGAGTTACAGTATAGTTCATCTATATAGTTATCACAGGTTGTTATAATACATTTATGTGTACAAATGTGCAGATAGCTGTAGCATGCTGACCTCCACTTTGCCTTTGTGTAGTTAGTCACCTTTATGGATTCGGGTTGGTGGACGCTGAGGCCATGGTTGTAGAGGCCAAAAAATGGCGAAATGTTCCACCGCAGCACACGTGCACCAAGGTGTCGGATCGCAGAACCAGGTAAGGAGAATTTATACCATTTGTGAAACAACATTTCTTACATCCAAATAATATCTTCCATGAACAAGGCTACAACATGCAAGTGTAATCATATTACAAGTTTAAGCAAGTTTGTTTTAATTATTCTGTATATAATTTGTAATTTTATGATGACTAAAATCAATCTAACTATTTTGGGCCGTATAAAAGAATATGAGGTTGGGCCTTCTAACATACCCATTCCACTCTTTTATAACTGATAAAACAGAACTCTGTGCGCCCCCAAAATCCATGAGCCCTTAGAATTGTTCTAAATTTCCCCGCCTTAGCAGCGCCTTTGGCTGCATGGGAGCAGTTCTGCATGGGTCATGGCTGAAATTCAGATTCGGCCCACAGTCTAAGTGTACTAGCTACTCACAACCATGTCATTATTGCGTTTAAGTGCATGATTGTCAGACAGCTGTACTTGCTTTAAAGCCAATTGGCTAAGCTGGCATGTATTAGTAAAGCTGATAAAGGTGCTTCCAGTGCAATTGGCTTCCCTTATGTTTTTTTTCCTTGTTCATATAATAAGCATTCGTATTTTATAAGTAAGATGTACTATTTCAGGAACTTATTTCAGCTTTACAGTTTATGCTCTCAGATCAAGGTGTTATGTAATCCTGTCAATTATCCATCATCATTGTGGAAATCATCTGACATGTGGTATCAGTTTACAATCATCAAACTTATCTGCAGTTTCCTTTTTGACAGCGTTCAGGAAAGCATACACTGCCGTGAAGACAAATAAGAGCATGTGGTGGTTTATGGCGGGTGTTTCCAGTACTTTGTCAACTTCCCGTAGATCCACTGCAGGATTGGGAAATCAAACCCAATGTATCATGCTGTCAGTAAGCGTGAGACAATCCCTAAAACCTTTGTGTGCAGAACATTTTGTGTAAGAACACAGTAATAAACTCAAGAAAACCAGCTTCTCAGAGGCAATGGATTTTCCACACATACCTGAAATGCCTGAACACTTCCAGATTTTTATCCCATTTTCACATTTGCCTGCAGTTACACATGATTTGTCTGCTTGTTGGTAAACCAAATATCAGTGTGTTAAAAGCACTGCACAGTCATCAAAAAGATGTGTGCCCTGTGGCCAGCTGTAAAGAGAGGAACTGGGAATAAATTGACCAAACAAATGCCTGGCACATGTTCTGGGGTTTACTTGTTCTGAGACAGTTTTTGTGTTGTATCTCTATTGGACTGGTTGGGTGATAGTTGACGGCTTATTAAGGTTTTGTACAGAAAAAGTACAAAAGGACTGACAAATAAAATACCAACAACAAGTGTCCTAGTTGTGTCAGTGACAGTAACTTAAAAGAGCAGTTGATGCATCACTTTTAGCTGCTTTGAGTGTCATATGCATACTCCATGTCCCAATTCACCCTTCTGTACATCTAAAAAAAAAAAAAAGCGCACCCAAATTTATGTAGGGAACCATAACCAGAAGTGATCAACCGGCTATCTAAGATTTAAGAAAGATATGCAAATAAAGATTACATAAATAACTATCAGTGAAGCTGAGTTTGCCTGAGGATACTGAAATCCTGTATCCTTGACCAGCAAATAGAATACATTTTCAACCCCATCTGCAGTTAGTTATGAGAACTCTAGCCTATCTAACCCGAAGCTAGATTGATGTATAATGTTGACTTACTAATGTTAATATGGATTTTGATTATTTAACTGCAACCTTTTTAGATTGTTAAAACAGTATAGTCAAATATACATAGACCTCTGGCGTGACAGGAATGTGATGTACAAACAGACATGTTCCCACATACATTGTAAGCCAGGTCCAGGCTGAACACTTTGATTAATGTTTAAATAAAACATTAAAATAGGGGGGAACATATGATCGAACAGTAACCATGCCTTCAATTGATTCTGGTAGTTTGGTTAGGTTGAGTATTTCAGGAAATGTTAATTTGATCAAATTTTAGCAGAAAAACAGAATAATTTTTAATGTTAAAATTATCCAGTGCTCATTGTTTCTTTTCTGTTGTTGTGTGGTTATTGAGAGAGGTCTGAGAAGAATAGCCAGAAGCGGTTTGAGCTGGAGGAACTATAGCAACGCAAATCAGATCTTGTATAGAGGAGTGCGGTGGCGTATGCAACTGGAGTGGTCCGGCTGCATTTTCAGACCTGTTCATGTCGACTTATTAGCGGCTGGTATGCGAAATGTAGAAGAACGCCTAATTGAGAGTACAAAGAAGCAATGGTGAAAGAGTGGAAAAAGGGGCAAGTAGACAGGTGCGCTTCTGGAGTCTGAAGTTGGGGCTTCTTAATGGTGGCTGCAGACCACTGTGACTTCATTCTGTCCTCCCAGACATCCCTAGGGCTTTGATCCCTCTGCCCTGGAGAAAAGCATACATACACTCTGAAGAAAAAGAAGCCTACGGTAGTTTCGCTGGATGCGTCCATTAATGCTTTCTGGTTGCTGACATCACCGCTAGTGACATATCACTCTCCAATTGGACTGTCTACACACGTGTTCCAGACTGTAGTCAACACAAGCATTCCCATAGCGTTTTGACGCAGCGTCGACCACTTGTATCTTGTGAGCAGACAAGCACCTCAGAATGCACCACACTTTGATGTTAAAAGTAGCTGGTTTACAACATCAAGCTACATTAAACTGTTCAGTGTTAAATCCACTAACAAAGTCACATAGATTACTTTTTCTTCCATTCTGATGTTTATTATAAGCATTAATTTTCAGCTCTCTGTTCATCCATGACGAGTTCACATTCGGTAATCCTCAGCAAGCAGAAACCCCAGCTCCCTTTATGTGGGAGAACAGTCAAGCTTTAAGTTTAAACATTTATAGACATGAAAAGATTTAATACTTTTTTTCTCAAATTAAATTAAGTTAAATTATATTAAAACCAGTTTGCATCTGTGCAACTGTATAACTGGGCAAAAAACTATAATTTACCTCGACCACAAGCCATAAACCACACCTCCAGCAGTTAGCCTGCGGTATTGCATGTAATGTGAAGTGTATTTGCTGTTTTTCATTTGACCCTGATTGCTACATTTGTTTAGTTGTTTACATTTGTGTTTTGGTATGTTGATCTCCTTGTGGTTTAAAGTTCTTTCTTGGTGCATCTGTCATGCTGACCTGTTTGTGCCCTGGTGTGATTGTTGATGGAAAAATGTGGGCACAAACTCTGTGTCTGGGTCAATTACTAATAGTATCCATACTTTGTCAGTGAAAAATTTAGTAAACAACCCTTTTTTTAATATTACACTAAAATTAATCTAACCACCTAAAGAGCTTGGTTTGTGAGTCCCCACCAAAGATCTTTAAAAGTGTATAGACCCACCAGTCACTTTAATAGAAACACCCTGTCAGAGGCCAGGAGAGAATCAGATAAGATGTACCATAGGTAGGTTTATATTTTCACCACTAAACTAGGCCAGTTGGAATTGGACACCATGGTGGCCGAATTCTGAAGCAAGTACATTAGGACGGGGTGACATTGCTGCTGGTAGCCCTGTTCTGGTTGGGCCAATCATGGTTCTCAAACTTGGTGTCCCTGTTGGATAGCCACCCTCTCCAGATACTGGTCAAAAAGAAACCCCCTCTCACTATGGAACCTGTGGGCGAAGTTATGGGGACCATACTCTAATTCTAAGCTGCCGCCACAAGGAATGTCTCTGCTTGAAAATGAAACCTATTTGTCTCCTGGTGCAGGGACAAACAGCAGGACCCAGTTAACTGCCCGATTGGTCCAGTGCTGGAATTCTTGCAAGAAAGATTCTTTGCAGGTTTAACACCCTCTAAACTGAGGATAAACTTGGCAGCTATAGCTGGAGGAGGCTTTAGACAGGCACCTTACTATGAAAACAGTGTTTTTAAAAGACATTTCCTCCAACTGCAGGACCTGGTCCTATCGAGCCATTTTGTTCTCCTCCCTTCTGAAATTGAATAGGAAAAGCTGAACTTTCTGCGCCCTGTGGAGGTCAGATCAGCCGTTTGTCTGTTTTGCCCTGCCCAAGAGAGGGACGGCATGGGTGGGTGGTCGAGACCATCACTCTTGATTGTGAGGCCACCAGATGCGGGACGCACTCTACAAGGGGTGTAGCGGCCTCCAGGGTCTTAATGTGGTCTTAACTCCAGGCTCCAGAGTTCTTGTCCTGGTCGATAACATTACCTGCCTGTAATGTAACACTCTCTGATGAGTCGGATTACCCTCTGGGAACCATGGTTACATTTTTTTTTTTTACTTATGTTAAGGTTTTAGCTAGCTGGGACCTAGCTTTTGATTATTTTGCTGTTAAGACACTAACAAAAAGATTCAATTTGGCTATAATACGGTGGCCCAGTAGCACCACCACATTGAAAAAGCAAACATAAGTTTATAACACAACCAAATTGTCCCTGACCTATAGGAGACAGCCTTGGCTCTTAAGCTCTTCTGGGTGCACAAAAAGAGTATAGAGTATATCTATGTAAGTACTGTGGTCTTAATATGTGTATTTGAATTTTATAGCAATATATAAAAATGTTGTTTTCACTTACATACTCAGTCTCTATGTGTGCAACAATAAAGCATGCGGAATGTCTATTTAAATGCCTGCACGCATTTACTCGTTTTCACGGACCAGCAGCCCCATTGGTCTGGAGCATTTCTGTTGTGTTGTGATTTGGTTGTGTTATGAACATATGTTTGCATTTTGAATACTGTTATTTCATAGCTTGTCTCCCTTGTGTTTCTGTTGTGTTGTAAACGTATCTTTCCTTTTTAAAAGTTATTGCGTTGTGCGCTACTGGGCCACCGTACTATACTATTTTTCTTTTGATTAAACACTCCTAGATCTGATTAGTTACCTTTATTTTGTATTTAGTGTTTCTATGGTAAAAAATAAATAATTTTTCAACACCTCTTGCAGCAGAGCATTAAAGCGGTTGCTAAGGTTTCTGCTGCCACCAGTATTGATCAACGATTAAGCCCTTATTTATGGTGTTGGAATGGCTATTGAGGGGCAGTTGGACACGGACGAAAGCTCATCTCAGGTCATGCTTTGAATCTCATTAGACCAAATCAGCCACTTATTGATTTTTCCATTGCCTGTTTTAAGCCTTGTGAATCATCAGATACCTCTATGCCGTGAGCTAAAAGGCTGCATATTGGATAAAGTTTGTTAATCTTCTCTACCATGTAGTGTGTGTCTTGCATAAACCTCTAACAAATTTTATTAAATTAAATATTTTGAATCTAATTCAAAAGGGCAATAAATAAATTGGATTTTATTCACAGTCATGAAGACATTTATACAGAAAGGCATGATGCAATCCGATTTTCAATATGTATAAAACTGCCACATTTATATTTTGCTGAAAAGTTTACAAGTTGACGTTAATTTAAAACTCCTCAGTATTTAAAATGTAAAAATAATTTAAGCTGCTGTATTTTGTTGCACTACCAGCAATTCTTTGATATTACAGGCTGCATTTGTTACAGATTCATTTGGTATCTTTTGCACCATTTTGTTGGTGTCAGCTCAATACCGTTCCTGGGAATCAGATCAGGTCTATCTTTACCTCTATAGCAAACGAACTAGTGTTAATAAGAGAGTTTTTTTATGCTTACAATTAAGCAAATAAATTATGTTTCTGTATTTCTTGCAAAAGGAACACCAAACAAAGCTAAAAAAGGTTAAAATATTCAAAAACTAAGCTTGTTACAATACTTATTAGAAAAAAACTAAACTAAGGATCTGACCAAGGAAGCGAAGTTTAATAAAATAATAATTATGACACATGGTTGTCCTGGTTGATTGCTAGTTTCACTCATTTGCTTTAAAGCCTTTTTTTCTGATACAGTCAAGTCACTAAATTTGTGTACTTAGAAAGCGCACCCACTGAGATCTGGATAACAGTTTCATCTGAGTTGGGAGTTTAATAAGAATTCATCCAAGATTTGATTGACTCACTTTGCTTCCATCTGTCCTTTGCAGTTTCTCGACCTAGTCCTAAAAGTGTAATTAAATATAATTATTTATTATTGCATTGGTTGTGATTAAAAACCATTGCAATAATAAAGCTCACAGATAATGTATAATACCAGTTCAGATTCAAAAAAGTCATACTAACCGTGAAAGATATGCACAACTAAAGTGTAATAAACCAAACAAAAGAAATTAATGATTAATTTTTTATGCTATAATAAGCCCAGAGCTAGACTACCTCCTTCTTCTTTTTTTTCCTTAAACTTTTACTTTATCCAGAATTTAAAAAAAGTTCTCCTTTTATTGATCTAGTGATTTTTTAAAATATTAATTTCTATTTAATTGTACAATTTATGCATTAATTAAACTTTAATTAAAGTTTTTGGATAAATTGATAAATTTATCTATTAATTTAAACTTTAATTAATTTTTGACAATATATGAAGGTGGGATCAAAAACTTCCATCTGGACAAATAAAAGTTCACTTATGTTGAACAGTTTATTTAAATAATTCGGCTCTGAATAAGCTGTTTTTTTAATGCAGAGCTTGAAAGGTGCTTCTAACCTAAATAACACATTGTAAAATATTATTTAAGTAAAAAAAAAATTCCAAATAATTCTAATAGATGAACCAGTATGTTTTATAAAGTAAAGCATGTGCAATAAATAAAAGTACAGCTTTCTAATTAAAGATCATTCTAATCGGAACAGAAAAAAGAATCGTACACAAAAATTTAGGGTTTCTGTCCATTTCAGGAGTCTGTTTCCCACCGCAGGTACATTCGGCCAGAGCAGAAGCTAAACGTCACCATGAGTAGCACTGGTTGCAGCGGACAACCAGAGCAACATGTAGCCTTCCTGGAGCATGTAGTGGTGCGGGTGCTAATTGTTCATCCACGCAGGGGAGATCTGGAGATCAGCCTTATCTCTCCATCAGGAACACGCTCCCAGCTTCTTGCAAGAAGGTGAGTACATTAGTCATACATCTAAGCGGGTCAGTTATAGTCTTTTACTGTATATGACTTGGAATTTGCAGTTCACCGTGACGATAAATACAAAATGAAAATTACATAATTTAATCTATTAGTAGATGTAAGCTAGTAACTGTAGGAACAAGTAGCTGACTGATTTGATTTCTGCACTGTCACAAACATAAAAGAATCTAAATGTTGGATACTGACTCATTTGAATTATGGGATTCCGTGTCTCTGTCAGACTTGTAGAAAACTAAATACTTTTCCTATAAAGTTATATTTTCCTCTAACAAACAAAGCTGCAAAACATTGTGGGTGGATGTGATTTTGCCAAGTATTTTTTTTAATCCTTGAAAAACTTTAAGTGAGTAAATGCTAAAAAATAGCTTATTATTGAGACTGGAAATTGATTAATTCTAAAAGAATTTACAGATAGCGAATCCTGGATTAACATTAGATTAAGATGACATTAGATCAGTCCAGGGACAACATTGGTGAATTTAGACTATGGATTGTGATCACCATCATCACCAATCTCTGATGCACAATTAAAATTCTCTGAAATGGCGACCCTGTAAATGAATAAAGCAACAGGATTTATGTTTGTTTAAACACAATCTGTTAATTAAATCACAATCTGTAAAATGTACCAATCACAAAATATATTTTCATGCCATTTAATTATTTAATGTTTTTGCATTTAATTAAACATTTATAATATTACATTTTGGTTTACACAAATTCAAAAATGAATTAAGGCAGATTTGGTCGACACGCTGATGAAATCGGATGGTTATAACTGGTTGATCCAGGATTAATAAAGAATCACATCCATCTTGGCAAGATCACATCCACCCACATGGTGATAGTTATGCAATAAATCATTACAGAGCATTAACCCTTGTATGTCTCACTCACTTTATTACATTGTCTGACATTGTTTCCTTTATTTCGAATCTTTTCTGAGTGTCTCTAAAGGGTTAAATAATGTGATGTTGTTCCTGTCAGTCTAATTTACATAATTTTAAACTACTCTTCCACTTCTTACGGTGATCCCTGACATCATCTCCTGGCTTGTCAAAGCATACAGTTATTAACTTTGAGAGACGCTAGTAGTCTGCCAGCTTATCTACACTCCTTTTTATGTGTCAATCACATACGGTTGTTAGAGCCTTTATCTTTTTTTGTAGGTCAGGATAAATATGCCGGATTCTGGCTTGCAATGCGAAGTAAAAAACACTGCTGTGACTTTGTCCTTCCACTAATATAAATGACAAAAGTCAGCTTTAAACGGTTGTAGTAGTATCCTGCTGTCCTAATAGCTCCTCACTGACCTTTTTTGTTGTGACACATTCACTCATTATTTACTGCAAAGGACAACAGAGACCTATCAGAATCTTCCTTTGTGTAGTTATCGCTCCCGAACAGCTCACTTTAGTCATAACAAATGTAGCAAGGGATGACAAGCTAATGGTGCTAACAGAGTGTGTATTTATTAGTAATTGTTTGTTTGAACATTCTCTCGCCATAGGCTATGTCATGATGTTTCTATATATTACCCAGAGCCTTTTTTTGTGTAAAACTTAATTTGCAATGATTCTTTGCCCTCCAAAAAAACTGGTATTCTACTAATAATTCTACTAATTCTACAACTATTATAATAAATACTATGCGAAAGCAACATAATGAATAATCATTTCATTTTTATCTATCACGTTTTTACTTCCTTTTCTGGTTAGTACGTTCACATTGGGTTGTTTTGCTGTGTATGATATCGGATACAGGTCAATGTTAAAAAATAATGCAAGCAGGTCATCAAAGAAACCTTGTTTTTGGTAGAAGCGCAAATCAGATACTATTTTTATGTTTGGTATTTTTACTAACTGTACTATGAACATTTTTTACTGGTTAATGATACATAATGTTGTCTCTGGTCGTCTAGACTATATGTGTTCATGCGTTCTGAAAGGGTGTCTTTAAACCGCAAGGGTGGGACATACAATTTCAGTGCTATCTTTTTACAAATAGCATGTTCCGAGATGTCCTACTGCACCTCAATCTCCATTTAAATTCTTAAAACTACTTTTTGTTTCCGATTTTATATGTAAAACGTATTTCCACCAATCAGCTAGTGCATTTACGATAAACTCCAGTGCATGTCTAAAACAGTTTGGGAAAAATAAAAAATAGTGGCAGTAATTAGAGATATAACCACACTTTTCTTTATATATATGTTAGATTGATAAAGCTGAGCTCAGAAAATTACACTATTTAACTGAGCAAGCTGTTGATGTGTCGTGGGAAGCTGTTCGTAACAACTTTTGTAAAGGCTGTTAGCATCACTATTTCACTAAGGTCAAAAACTGGCTGTGGTTGATGATGATTAGCTTTCAAAACAACACGGAAACAATAAAAAAACCCAGAAGGATTCTAGATTTGAACCCGACTTAAAAAACTTGTGGTTTAAATTGAAGTGGGCACATGTGTCTTCACATGCACAAATCTAAAAATATAAACAGGCCTTAAACAAGATCACTTTCAACCATCTTATGATCTAGTAAGACATAAAACGCAGCTATTTAGTGGGGAAAATGCAATAATTATTATGCAT
This sequence comes from Bagarius yarrelli, assembly GCA_005784505.1. Taxonomy (NCBI): domain Eukaryota; kingdom Metazoa; phylum Chordata; class Actinopteri; order Siluriformes; family Sisoridae; genus Bagarius; species Bagarius yarrelli. The sequence goes on along the minus strand of VCAZ01000035.1, from coordinate 68,163 downwards.
GCTTTAAAATTTGTTTAAATAAAACCATCTGTATGTTTAAGTTCGTATTACTTACTGCTTGTGTTATTTCTTTATAGATGTTCATTTCTGCTTTGAATTTTAATGAAAAGTGCATAGTACCCATATAACCCATATTGTTGCAGTGACCTGTAAGGACAGAGTACCCTCAAAAGCACATGCAGTTCGTTTATATGTGCGTGTGTGTGTGTATGTGTGTGACAGCTGAGAAAACAAAGCCAAAATAAAATCTGTAAACAGCTCATTTGTGCGCAGCCTGGAGAGCTAGGTTTAGAAACTGTAAGCCTTTTTAAACTACTAATTACCCCTGGTGTAAAACCACAAATACGGCCATTTTCTTTACTACTTTAACTACACGACAACCTAATTCCCAAAAACACCTCCAGTCTACAGTTCATTTCGTTGGGTCGATATAACATTGAGGGGTTTTTTTTAAGATCCAGGATGCTAAACATAAGGAATGGGTGGAAACTAATGAATTGTGCATATTAGTATCCTAATATTTTTCCATCCTACATTTTAAGGTGAAACAAAAAACCTTTAGAAAAAAAAAAAGGGATAAAATTTACAGGAATAACAAATGATTCAATTCAGTTACCGTGACAACAAAAAAGTTTTACTGATTGTGGTCATCCAGTAATATTTCAGGTGTGATGCAAACTTCCTCGTTTGGAAAAAAAAACCTGTAACCATCCTTGAACTTTTTATTTATAGATATCTATATATCTATAAAATATTATTATTTCATTGCATTTCCCACACTTAAAAACGGGAACCAGAACATTTTAGATAAACTTTTATCTGTTTCTGCCACAGGCTATTAAATTGAACAATTTCAACCAGCTCTACTTTCCAACCAGTTCTATGTGACGTTGTTGTAAACTGCAATTAAGTGCATTAAAACACATTCAAATACGTTTTTTCCCCCTTTGTTATATTGCGAACATCATGCACCCATGAGATGTCATTACTCACTCTCAGCTTGGGTTATGTGGGCAGTAGCTATTTCCTGCCAACATTTGTCCTGCCTGTCATGGAAGGATGATCAAGAAATCTCTAAAAGGGAACATATGATATTGGTAACAGTCAAACCATGCAGTCTGCCTTCTGTCTGCTCGTCCTTTAAGTCATTCTGTTGATAATATTGTCGTTTCCATGCGCAGATTCACATGTGCAATGAATTTAGGAAAAACAGTTCATGTCACTGAATATATTAATCGAGTTGTCTGACATCAGATCCAGCATAAAGTGTTACTCTGGCACTTAATGCACAGTGACATCATAGCCATCTTTAAATATTCTGAAGAAACCACAATAGGCGCATAATGGGATAAGCTTTTTCTTTTCTGTTTGCTTGTTTTGTAAGGGTCCCAATGCATAAATCCATGATTATTAGTCATGAAAGCAGCATCCAGCTAAGAAAAACATAAAACCACCATGTGTTTTTTTTTTCTTCATTAAGCTGTTTCTTTCTATTTTTGCATCCCTTTCCTCTCTGGGTCCAACCGTTGCAGGTTGTTCGATAACTCTAATGAGGGCTTCAGAAACTGGGAGTTTATGACTGTGCACTGCTGGGGAGAGAGGGCAGATGGCACATGGACCCTAGAGATATCTGACTCACCTTCACAGCTTCGCAGCAACCTTGAGATTCTAGGTAAGGACTAATACGGATTAGAGCTTTATCTCGGGTTCTATAACACTGTTGTTTTTCCAAACTTCTTCAAATCTTGTTATTTACCAGTGGTATGGTCGAAGAGTTTGGCTGAGTGACTTACGCAACTGTGGCTGAGTGATCTATTAGATTGAAATCTTTAGATCAACTAATAAAGCAAAGAAAATGAAGGGTGGGTGCAGACCTGCAAATCTTAAAACTCTTCTTTGATATAAGCGTACACTTTGTTCTACTTCACATTGGGCAGGGGGGCTCAAATGGTTAAGGTGCTGAGTTGTTAATCTGAAGACCAGAAACACCTGGGTTCAAGCCCCAGCTCCAGCAAGTCAACCACTGTTGGGTCCCTGAGCAAGACCCTTAAACCCTCCTGCTGCATCATAGATGACCCTGCGCTCTGACCCCAACTTACTAAGATGGGATGTGTGAAAAATGCATTTCATTGGCTCTGTACATGTACCTTGCACAATGACAATGAAGTTGATTATTATTATATATTATTGTCTTATCTTAATTTTTCTGCAAATGATATATTGTAAAAAATGAAGTTTCTACATCAAAGAATAAGATTTAACAAACATTAGATGACTTACGGGAAGGTAATACAAAAGAATTGTGTGTACATGTACAGGTTTTATGGGTACACCCAGAACCACTGTGAAGCCATGTATATGATATACATGCAGTCTTCAAGCATTTACATTTAAGGTATTTGGTAGATGCCCTTATCCAGAGCTAATTACATTAATCTCTTTTGTAAAACTGATCAATTTAAGAATTAAAGCCTTGCTTAGGGGCACAGCACTGGCATCTTGGTTGTACTGGATCAAACCCTGGTCTTCCAGATGGCAGTCCAACAACACCTTAATCACTGCTCTACCACTTCCCCAATTGCTACCTAGCACTAGTTTCAGATCAGTAAAAGAGCTATACTGAAAAAATATATTTATACATCTTATATTTATTACTGGCTATTTTATCAGGTACACCGGGTTGGACCCCCTTTTGCCTTAATTTCTCATGGCATAGATTCAACAAGGTGTTAAACACATTCCTTTTAGAGATTTTTTTCTTAGAGAGCTTTGTGACATGGTGCATTAATTTTGCTGGAAGTAGCCACCACAAGATGGGGACACTGTTGTCATAAAGCAATGAACATGGTCAGCAACAATACTCAGGTAGGCTGTGGCATTCAAACAATGCTCAATCGGTACTAAGGGACCAAAGTGTGCCAAGGCAGGATGGATCCATGCTTTCATGTTCTTTACGCCAAATTCTGACCCCACTATTTAAAGCAGAAATCGAGACTTATTAGACTAGGCAATGTTTTTTCAATCATTTATTGTCCAATTTGGTAAATCTGTGCGAATTGTAGCCTCCGTGTCGTGTTCTTAGCTGACATGAGCGGCACCTGGTGTAGTCTTCTGCTGCTGTAGCCCATCTGCTTCAGAGTTTGACGTGTGCGTTCAGAGATGGCATTCTGCTTGGTTGCAACGAGTGGTTATTTGAGTTACTGTTGCCTTTCTATCATCTCTAAACAGTCTGGCCATGACCTCTGACATCCAAAAGGCAGAGATGGTTGTCTGTGAAAATCCCAGTGGATCAGCAGTTTTTGAAATACTCAGACCAGCCCGGCTGGCACCAACAACTATTCCATGTTCAAAGTCACTTAAATCCCCTTTCTTAACTATTTTGATGCCCAGTTTGAACTTCAGCAAGTCGTTTTTACCACATCTACATGCCTAAATGCATTGAGTTACTGCCATGTGATTGGCTGATTAGCAATTTGTGTTACCAAGCGATTAAACAGGTGAGTGTATGTTTGTTCATAGTCTGCTTACAGATCCATCCTTTTAATTATTAGTTAAAATGCATCTGTTGAGTCACTTTTTGCACTGGGTCCATTAATGTATTCACAAAAGGTGTTGAATGTTATTTTAATTTTCTCTTCTCAGAGGAGTTTTTGCAGTAACAATAACTAAAGCACCCGCAGTAGATTAATAACAGAAGGCAATTAAAACGCCAACTGATGATTTGAACAAATAATATATAATTAGCAGCCAAACATTACATTTTTTGTAATCAGACATGGCTATGGGCCATAAATTGTCCACAGAGTTTAATTTGGGCACTAGCTTTAACCTTAATTTTCCTTTTTTTCACATGAACTCTATCCTCCTTCCCAAATCTCTGTCTCTGTTTCTCTTGGTGGCTCGTTCAGGTAAGCTAAAGGAGTGGACACTGATTTTCTATGGCACATCAGAGCACCCCTATCAGTCTAACGGTTCTCAACACTCTCGTGCTCGGATGCTGGAGATTCCCAGCGTTAAGAGTCCAGAGCCTTCACCCAGTACAGCACTCAATCATGAAGATGAAGAAGAGGAGGAGTACACTGGTACTAATTATATCCTGTGTGATTAATAATTTGTTATAAATATTTAGAACCAGGATCTCTCTTAGATCTTTTGCTTATTTGATCAATCCATTTAATTATAAATCAAAACTCATCATCTTCCACGCACATGTTAAATGCTGTTTTTGAAGAGAGATGGTACTTACATCAGCTAATAACATAAAACATGTTATCTAAATGGTGCAGAAGTTAGATATTGGTGGTTATATTTTATATATATGTTATAAATATATTTTTTAAAGAATTTGTTTGGGCATTTTTTGCCTTTATTAATAGGACATATCAATAAATTTGTGCATGTGGGTGCTGGCCCTTCAACCCACTGTATTTTAAATGTAATTATGTCTGTCTTTTGCCATACATACATCACCAGACAAGATCTAAATTTGGTTAATTTCCTTTAACTTTTTTGTTTATGGACAAGACAAAGACACTGTTCTGTGCTGATGCTTTTAGGGCCATGCCATCATGAATGTGGTGATCAGGGCTGTGATGGTCCAGATGCTGACCACTGTCTAAACTGCATCCACTTTAGCCTGGGCAGCCTGAAGTCCGGGAGTAAAACCTAGAATGAGCAACATAAATGTCCTTTTTAAAATTATTAATAAGTTATGGAAATGGTTCCTTTTTTCCGGTTCAAAATTTATTTTGTAAAACACATAGAATGAGCAACATAAATGTTCACTTTAAAATTATTAATAAGTTATGGAAATGGGTTCCTTTTTTCTGTAGAGAATTCAAAAAGGGTATTTATTTTGTAAATTTACCTCTTTTAATGATTAGAAATTTTTCTCTCAGGGGCTTAGTGAGAATTAGGTTACACATCCTAATGTTCTAAAGTCAGTTAATGCCAATGTTTTTTTATCCCTAGTCATGCCATGTTTTTATATTCCCTACCAAGAGAATTTTAAATCAGTATCTCTTAATACAGTGATTCCAAACCAGGTGGTGTGTAGTTGTAATGGGGCATGGGGCGGGGTATTCTGGGTGTGGACGAAAAGCTATTATAAAATCAGCAGATTTTTATATGGATTGAAATTTTGTTGGAGAAAAAACGGCACGAAAGGCTAGGGTAAAATCAGCAGAACATTTATGCCATCCATTTTTATGGATCCACTGAAATTTGAAGGAGAAATGTGAAAATTTATGCCACATTTATGCCACCCGAGTGTTCATGTTCACTCGGGCGGTGTTAGTTTAGTTAGCCGCTGTCACTGCACGATGTGAAGCGCTGCTCAGCTTCCTCTTAATAGCTCTCCTGTGAATGTGTGTTCTTAATGAGTTGCTTATAGCCGATATGGTGTTCTTTGATAGCGGCCGATACATACACGTTAATAAAATGTGGGGTTTTTTAGCATGTTGTCACACACTAACACTTACTGTAATTACCATCACTTAATTAATTAATGGGAGAAGGGGCGACCTGAAAAAGTTTGGGAACCACTGTCTTAATAAAAATAGTGTTGATTTCATGCCTAAAAAAATCAGCTGTTTTTAAAACCGCATAATAAAGCTTCTTGGTAGTCAAGACTGAAAACCACAAAGTCTGCATTTATTAAAAAGAGAAGCCTTTGTTTGTTTTTAATCAGACAACTAATTATTATTAGTTAATTAATTATTATTAATTATTATAGTGAGTGTTTATTTTTTTAGAATTATTTTTCTACACATTGTGTTCAAAAATCCTTCTCTCTTTAAAGGAGGTGTGTTAGCCACTGTCCGTTGGGTTATTTTGAGGACAGTGAGGCACGGAGATGCAGGCGTTGTCACCGAGGCTGTGAGAAGTGTGTGGGCCGAGGCTTAAAAGAGTGCCGCGCCTGCCGAAGAGGGTTGTACTTTTACCTGGAGGACACCTCGTGTGTAGAGAACTGCCCCACTGGATACTTTAATGATGAGGGTGAGACAAATTCTTACTAAGTGTCTGCTTCATGTCAGAAAGTATTAAAAATGCATACAGTTAAAAATCTAGAAACAGCATACATAATCATACATATTTAATAATACAAACATCATACACAAACTCCTGAGGTCCATACGTCTGTGTCCTCTACAATACAATAAACAGGATACCTGAAAAGCACAGCATGCCTCTCACGATGTCAAGGATGCTGCATGTTTTTTTGGTTTTTTTTTTCTTTACAAATGCAACTCTGTAAACTTCTTGTAACACTGACGCACAGATTTCAGCCACAAGACTGATATTTATTATCTAATTCCAAATCTATCAAACGCAGCTGCAACTAATGCACACCATCTGTGTCAAATTGAGCTGAACTTATCTGGCTCTGGTTACTGAGTGAATAAGCACTTCATACACTTGCACAGATGCCAAACAACCTCCCCAACCCTTAAACACACACATACACAGACAGACAAAGACATCTGGAGACTTTTGGATCAGTCTATTTTGATTACATAGTTGTGACGGAGGTGGCGTTTAAGACGCTACACATCAGTGTGTTGAATGGAAATATTAACACTCTCGAGCTCTGATGGAAGGCCAAACTTAGTGTTTGCACACATTAGCCTTATCTGTTTCGCATGCACACACTCTCTCACACACACACACACACACACACACACACATAGACACATACAGCAGGCAGATGATGCTGACGTGAGTTGTCATAAATTGCTTGAATAGATTAAATTCGCACTTCTGCTAAACTTTAGAGCATCCAGAGTCCCATGTGTTTAATCTACAGTGTGAAATGCAAAGTGATGTGAAATGCAGGCTAAATCTACCCCCCTATTATTGCTGTCTCTCACTTTCTCTTTGGTTCACTTTGTTGTTTTTTTTTTCCTTTTTCTTTCTGGCTGTTCTGCTTCAACGACCAGTTCAAAGATCTTGTCTAAAGTGTCATGAGAACTGTATGAAGTGCCTGCAGGATTCTGACAGATGTACAGCATGCAAAAAAGGCTTTAGGTAAGACAAATACAGGAAATAAACTCCAACCCTATTGAAATAATTTAAAATGTCGTTTTCATCTGTGATGTCTAAACATAAAAACTTTTATACCTAAAAGCAGTATAGTTGTAGTACTTATATAAATACATCTAAGCCCTAATTCTGAATAAATGCCAGAAATAATGAGTTTACAAATACAGGGGGTGGTTTCTAGTCTTCTTGATAGCTTGGCAACACAAAAGTGCCTTGGGGTAAAGCTGTGTCTTTTCTAAATCAAGTTGGGGTATTTTTGGTCATTCTTCCCCCTTGTATTATCTTTCCATCACTGATTGTCCTCCTGATCTGTTTCTCCTTTAAAATTTATAAATCTTGATATAAAAAAATAATCACCCAGTTTTGGATTAGACTGTGTTCAATTTAAGCAGTAATATAAAATAAAAAATGAATCTAATGACTACAGTAAAGTTAAAAGAATGGTAGCCTCTCAGTAGAGGCGTATCCAGCAAAAAAGACCCTGGGGCAAACTTGGGACCCAATAGAGAAATTATCATATTTCACAGCTGGCCTGTGACCATTCTGTAGGTATGGATGAATCTGAATGAAGTTTCTGACTGCTACCACTAAAACCCCAACTATTTAAAATTAATAAGCTATGAAATGGTTATGGACACTGTATGTAATCTACAGGGTGTCCCATAAGTTTCCATACATAGGAAAAATTAACATTTTTTATGAAAACCATTTTCCCAGATCCCCAGATTTCACCCCACTTGATTTTTATCTTTGGGTGCATTTGAAGACAGAGGTGACTCAGGAGAAGATAAAACATCTCAAGAAACGTATCACCAATGCTATTACAAGCATAACTCCAGCTGTGCCTATACGTGTTCTTCAGCAGTGGAGCAAAAGAACTTGAAAACACAAAAACTTGAAACTAAACTTAACACAAACAGACCTGATGACATCAACTGGAACTTGAACCCTAAACTTGACTAAGAGACATGACATGACATGACATGACATGACATGACATGACATGACCTCGACCTCGACTGTGACATGCAACAAAGCAAAAATAAGACGGACTGAAACACGGGTATAAATACTAAACCTGATGGGGAAAACAATCAAGTAAACAAGAATGTCAACAAAGAAAGTCTCGCTGTTGCCCTCCGGTGGTCCAGCAGGGCAATGCACCAGGCAAGCCTGACAGTCATTACACTTCTTTAAATTTGATAGCATTCCTCCATTAATATTAATTGTTAATTATAAAAATGTAGTTTTAATCATGTTAAATATAATGTCATGTTAAAGATAATGAGATCGTGAATACTGTGATGGGCTGCCGCAGTCTAATGTACGTATGTCAAAACTTACTCATTTTTTTAAAGTGTGCTCAGTTCAGAAACGAGTAGAGAATAAAGAGTGATAAAACAGTGACACTATGAGTGGGGACAATCCACCAATAGCCTTACGTTTAATATTTTTTTTGGATTAAAAAGTGGAAAGAACACTTACATTGTGAGATGCCTACTATGTGCACAAAAATACGATGATATACTATGTCAGAGGACAGGAATTCCAGCTCCAACCTGAGAAACCATGTTGCAGTAAGTATCGTAATAAAGGCTATTTATGTGTGATTCTGCAACTATGGACAATTTAACCTTACCGTAAGTTACTATAAAATCATGCACATTTTTTTTTTGACTTTTTTTTCCACAGTTAATTGTTAGTACTTTTTCTGGCTTTAGGATTTTCCCTTTATTTGATCAGAACCAAAGTAACTATAACGCAGTACTCTGTAAGTAGTTTTATCAATACTTACTTACTCAAGTAGCTTTAAACAATAAAACATTCACTGTTACGTGAGTAATTTTTTTCATAAGCAGGAAACTTTTTGGCTACCCACCTGATTTTATTTTTAAAAATGTTATGTAATGCTATATAGTTATGATGAACTATATTCCCACTGCGCATTTGGAACTGGGTCATGTTTGTTTTTCGTTTTCTTGTTCTGTTTGTGTTATTTTTTTTGGCAGACATCAGCACAATTTTAAGTCAAGTCACCTGCCTGTATATTACTTTAGCCAGACTTGACATGTTCCTGGTTTTTTCCTATTTTTTTGTATTATTCTTGTTTTTGACCCAAAAGATAATTTTTGTGAATTAAATTAGTAATATTAATACAAAAAACAGGCCTTTTTTCGAGGGAAAGATTCCGGCCACTTTGTTTGCCATGATTTAGATTTTGATAAGATTTTTAGAATCTTTGAGAACAGCTGCAGTAAAGGAAATTGAAAAATTCCAGTCCAAGCATGAATAGGTTAGGTTGAGGTAAAGAGCGGTCTGTGTTAATGTATTGTCTAGGGTACATCTGGTCATCTTTATACAGTATGTGCTGTCTGCGGTTTACTCATCCTGCAGCGATATGCTTTTTAAAAAATCCTTTCTTTATTCTCATTTAGAGCAAATCTTCACATGTCTCGAGTCATGAGCTGGCGGGGATCCTATAGCACTTTCTCTGCCTCGTTCAAAAGTTCCTATTCGTAACGTTAAGATACCGGAGGCTTTTAAAATCTTTGTGGAGGCTTTAGAAACCTTTGAGTTTGAGATCCAAGGTTCTTCATGCTGAGTTTCAGAGAATGAGAAGTAGATGAAAGCATGTTTACCTTCTCATTTTCAACCGCTAACCTTGGCTTCTCATCCAATTGCTGTAAACCACTCAGCAGGCAACAGACACTGAAATGACCTAAAACAGTGACAGCCAAAATTCTCCATCTTCATCTGTCATTGTCCTGAGTTATAACATAACTTCTTGTTCTCGCTCTTGTTCATCTTGTAGTTTAGCAGGAATGACCTGTGTCCCTGAGTGCACAAATGGAACTTTCTTTAACTTGGAGGAGATGAAGTGCAGCCCCTGCCACTTCTCCTGCTCCACATGCACAGGTTCTTTTATTTGCTATTCCAGCTTTTTTTCTATTTATAGCTAAGCAATGTGTACATTTGAATCTCAGAACCGACTGTACCTGCTGTTATATACAGTATAAAACATGTTTATATTGTATGGTGTGGTGTGTGTTAAACTATAGTCATGATTGTATATATATAGTGTATTTAGTATAGTAATTAAAACGTAATTAACGCACGTAACTTCCTATTGTACAGCCAAAAATATACTCTGTACCACAAAAAAAAAACATTTGTTCGTCTGTAATGTACATCTGAAGTAATGTATGTTAGATGTGATAATTGGCTCAAGAACTGGCTGTAGGGCACAAGCTGAAGAGCCTGCATTTACACTAAGCCTAATGATGTAGAAAGTGTCATTACAATGTCTAGGACAAAAACATTTTCACAAGATACATGTTCAGCATCTGATGGTCACTGCCCTCTACGAAGAAAAGGCAAGCAAATTAGCAAACTCGTTAGTGAGCTTGTTAGTACAGCGTATCTTGTGTCGCAATTGTTGCATGGCAACTTGGCTTCCTTTATTTGGCTAGAACGTGCAGCGGGAAGTTAATTTAGAATGAATGACATATTTCTATAAAGACATGTTTCTTGATAAAAAATATTCCACCTAATGAACGGATATAGATAAGGTTGTACGATAAAGAACTGAATGTTAGGTATTGCATGGCATGGGACCAAATTTCAGGACAACTTAGTCATCGCAAAACAACAACGTTAGACAAAGATTCATTTTATTTGTCTGTGACACAATTGCAAACTTAAATCATGACTCTCTCCTGGGTTTGTGAGACAGACAGATTTCAGGCATTGTGCCCTGTGAGTGCTTGTATCACAAACGGATGATTGACCTGCAGCAGTGAGTGGAATATATAACAATAGATTAAACCAGCTCTGCTGTTTGTTTGTGTGTGAGAGTTTGTGTGTTCCCTTGAGAGGATGTTCTAACTGTACAGCCTAATTACTTCAATCAAAGCTCTTTCTCACATCACTGCCTGAAAGTGCACAGGCTGTATTTTGGATGTGTGTGTGTGTGTGTGTGTGTGTGTTTGTGTGTGACTGTGTAATTATGGATAAATGTTGTGATAAATGGGCTTTATGCCTTCTTTCCTGGGCAATAAAAGCAACTGACTAATTTAGCTTTAAGCTTAGAAATAAATCAAAACCTACTTTTTTAGAATGGTCTTCTCCATAATGTTTTACCTAAAGATCAGACTGTTATAATCGTATCGTTATTGTTATCTTCGGTGTGTATTTACATAGGACCAGGCATGGAGGAATGTCTTCACTGCTCGAGGGACTTCCTGCAGGAGGACTGGCGGTGTGTGCGGAAATGCAGCCCTGGATACTACGAGGGTGACAGCATAGCATTCCCACAGAAAATGTGCCGCAAGTCAGTCTTGTTTATTATTTTTTTTAAACTAAAAATGTTACTAGTCTTACTTTTTGTGATGTTTTTTTATTTAGTGTCTCACCTGCTACGGTACGTTGTAAGCACACATTTTGTAGGCAAGCATCAGTGTTTTAATGTGTAAAGCTGGCGAAAGCCAGGGGAGGGAGTGCGGCAACGGGGTGGTGTGGGAGAAACAGCTGCATTTTAGAGCATCTGCAGAGAGCGAATTGGGCTTAGAGGTGAAGTAGACTAGTATCAAAATGAAAAGGGACTGCACAAACAATTAAGTGGATAAAAATGGCCAAATTATTATAATACAACATGACTGTGTCAAATTGGCAGCATGAGAGGAAAAGGATTGCTCATGGCTACTGCAAACAGTGTTTCAAGAGTTTATCCAAGAAAGATCTTAACACAGAGACAAATCACCTGAGATGTACAGCAGTTGGGTTGCCATCTATGATGTTGTCTGACAGACATAATGATATCTGAGCATAAGCAGCAGCCTCTGAGGGAGAAAAACTAATAAACATAGTGCAATTTTATTAAAGAATACTGGGAAATATGTACAAGGTGACTAGGATGGTAAGATGTAAGAAAACAAATTATGCAATAACCAAAAGATCAAACGGAACAAGATGGCATGAAAAATGAAAGCAGTTACTATATTTGGGAATGTGAAGTGGGGTGGTTGGCACACGCCTTTTGCTTTCCTTTTGTTGTTTTATCCTGGTCATATTTATGCATCCACAAACACGACAAATTTAAAATAGAACCCAGCCAAAAACACATCGTGGGTACACCCTGGCCAGGTCGCCAGTCCATCACAGGGCCACACACACTCACACTTATTCCTATGGGCAATTTAGAATTACCAACAATTCAGACATGTTATGGGAAATTACTTGGCTGTGACAGTTTTATCTAATAAACATGGTAATGTAGAATAATGGTGGTGTTGGTAGAACATTTATGAAGATTTGTGTATGCACTTTTAAATAAGGTTTAAGGTAAAATATACCTTAATTACTTGTTAGGTTCATTTGTCTCGTGGCTCCAAGGCAATATTAAAGAGGCAAATATTGAACATTACCCATGACTGATCGTCTACATTTGCAATAAGGAGAAACTTGTACATGTACCATCTGGTTCTTTAATCCTAGTAAAGGCAAATAATATTTTGTATAATTTTGAGCATTTCAGTAATATGCTGTGCTGATATTATTATCTGCAAGCTCTTATGTTATATGAGTTGCCCATAAATAAGTCAGCAAAATCTTTACACACTTTATTTACTACTGTCTTGTGTCAGCAAGAAAGGATACTCATGCAAATCACGCATTGATTTGTCCATTCAGTGGATCTATGGTCTATCCCAGGAGCACCGGATATGCTCATGCCTTCACACACACTTGCACATTTTTGAAGCACTTTAGAGACCTCAATCTTGTGGACTGCCTTTATGTTCTTTTCGAAGAAACTGAAGGAAAGCCTACATGCACAGAATCCCTAAACAGTTAGTAACCCAAGCACAGTAAAGCACCAGTGTTCTATCTATATTTTGCTTCATAGGAAGTGAATTTGGTATTTATAAAAAGCTTTATAAGCAGTTACCCCTTCTTTACCTTCTGCAAAAAGGGTGAATTTACAGCACTTTGAGCCTTTAATGGGTCATTATTACGTCAGATAGAATCATTCATCTAATCAGTTTACAAGCAAACAGAGTCAAAACAGGTCACGAATGGTGCATAAATTATTTTCTGGAGAAATGGAACGGTTGCGAACTGCAGGAAGTAAAACCTTGTGTGTGTTGGGTGGGGCTAAGAGAGCAAAAAGGTGTGACAAGACCAGACATTTATAAAATGTCAGCAAATTTGACCCCGAGGAAAAATTTACAGAAGGAATGACGGACAAAACTGTAAAAGGTTGAGCTCCTACACAAGGTTATGAAGAAAAATCGCTTGTTAACATATACAGTATGTCAATATTTCATAGGAGGTTTTATTTCCTGCTGCTGCTGCATTGATCAATATAAAGTTTACAACGTTCTGTTTTTACACTACAAATGAACCTGGAATTATTATAGAAACACAACAGTTACACAGCCTGGTCTTAGTGTCTGTTTTGATTTATTTTATTTTAGATGTATTGATTTTCTTGCTGATTTTTAAGTTATGTAGCTTTACAGTGTTTGTCACTTTTGTGGTTCCATTTTTAAGTGGAAGTGGAATTTAATATAATAGTATTCATTTTTCAGTCATAGATATTCCCTAGAAATACAACCAACATTTTTTTTAATTTTAATAAAATGAAAACCAAAAGACTATCAAATTACATGAGCTAATATTTTATTATTATTATTATATTATATATTATTTTAGTATATAGTATTAAAATATATTATTAATATATTATTTGATGTCGAGGAACATTTTGAAAGTATTTTTACACACTCTATCACAGATTGGAGAGCCTTTGTCTATCTTCTTTGCTGTGTTATCCTATGCCTATATCTTTATCAATGTTCTATTGTAAATAAAACATTAGCTCATGTGATTTGAAAGTCTTTTAGTTTTTATTTTATTCAATTAAAAAAAAAAACATTGCAACTTTTCCAGAATTCGGGATGTATTTCCAAATGCATATGCATAAGTAGTAAACGCGTACAGTGTTGCTGTTTATACAGAATGCATTATACATTATATAATAAATGGCATTGTTTTGTACAAAGGTTATGATATTAATATATGCAAAAATAATGGTTTTCATAAGGGCTCAGTGCCAAATAAATATATCCTTTTTCTTTGTTTGAGCACATTTTCGGGGTTATCAGTTTCTGGTTGTATAAATTTTTGTTTTACTATATAATGTCATTTTCCTGCATTATGCAAATGTTATTTAGTTTATAGTTATAGTTTATATTTAGGTTATATTGGGGTTTTTTTTAACAATTTCTATTATTTAGTTTTATTTAGTCGATTTTTACATTCTCCCCAATGTTCTCCTATCTAATAAAACCAATGTGGTGGTAGCGTCGTTGTTTTCTAAATCAAATAGCTTTTCGGTAGCAAAGCTCTTTTTTTGATCAAGTAGTACAGAAGCTTCCACACAAGCTATCATTACTGATCCTGGATCAGTAAGTGATCAGCTTTTAGCCTCAAGATTTAAATACTACAAGATGTAATGTAGCCTAATAAATTTAATGTACAGTTACTGATAGTTTAGTTTACTACATTTTTCAAGTAGCTTGCCCAGCACTACCTAACAACTAGGGAGGGTAAATGCTGTCAGGTGCTTCTTCTATGTGAAGCCTTCCAACCCTCAGCATGTCATCAGAGGGCAGTATTACACACTCAGAGAAAAGTGTTAATTGCTCTCTTTCACATACTTAAGTTCAGAGACTCAGTACCGTCATCACTGGGATTCAAACTCACAACCTATACATGATGGCTGCCACACATGATATATTTTAATCATTTATATTAAAACTATCATACTGGTATTTTATCACTGCTGTTATATGTTATATATGATGTCTCATGAGCGAGTCACACTTCAGTTTAGTTGTGTAATTAGATTAATTGTACAGATCACACTTTAAAACTGTGTCATTTGGGATGCTGATTATATTGTAATGTAAGCTCAGAAGAGCATCTTGAGATCACCTACAGAAGATTCAATAGGAATACACGACGCAAACATCTACGATCTAATAAGAAGTAAAGAAAAACCATGATGTTTGCATAGCTTTTGCCTGATATGAGTGTCCATACTAAAATATTTAATGTTCAGGTGAATTGTTCTGTTAAATCATGATTCTGCACCTTGTGTCTCTTCTTTCAACTTGATATTTTGCAATACTATAATCCCACTTTCATCATATGTTTTTTTTTTTTCTCCTTGCCTTTCTATCTGAGCATGTGAGAATGTATGTGTTATATCGGTTGCTGAGAATCAGTGAAGCAGCCAAATAGGGTTCAGTGTGGCAACATGGGCTGGCAGATGCTCTCATACATATTTATACCATGATTGTCCATGTTTACTGCATTGGCCACTTGAAAAAACAGAAATTTATTTTCTTCTTTGATTAATAAAAAACATGATTTTAAGTCAAAGACAATTTTTAAAAATGACATTTCTTTACAATCGTGTGTAAATTGTATGTTGTGTTTTGCAGATGTGATGAGAACTGTCTGAGCTGCCATGGGCCTGGAACAAGCTGTACTCAGTGCAGAGACGGATACAATCTGGTCAGCGGTACCTGCGTAATCAACGCCACGTGTAACAATAGTAAGAACTTTAAGTTTCAGCTCTACCTTAAAAGTTTTGCGAAATTGCATTGCTTAATTCAAATGTTTTACTTGCACTGTTGGACAAATTGATTCTGGTGCTTCTTGCTCCCCTAAGACCTCCTCGCTCTTTCTGTTTTGGATTTGTAAAAGAAAAAGCACACACAGTGGGCAGGCTTCCAGAGGCACTGCCATGTCCTCGGGCAGTTTATTGGGTTTTATTGGTCACTTGCAGTGAGCTCAGCGTGCTGTGAACACACACACACACATCCTATTATAAAAAATTTATTTTTAACAGATGCATTTCAAAATAAAAAATCTTTTTATGCATATCCAAGCTTGTTAGGAGCTTGTAGGACATTCCACATTCAATCACCTTGGGTCCCTGAGCAAGGCCCTTAACCCTTAATTGCTTAGTTGTATAACAGATAATAATGTGAGCTGCTTTGAAAAAGGGCATCTGCCAAATGCTGTAAATAAGAATGTCAATTACTGTATTAAGCTTATCAGGCCTGAGTTATTATCAGTCATACGTATATACTTTTATACTGGTGTCTTTACAGAGATACATGTCTAACAATCAAATCTTACCTATTATGATATGTGTATGTATCTTTAATTTAATCTTAAAATTAATAACTACTGCTGTGTTAATTCGAGCAAAGAACACAATTTTAAATAAATCACTATTAATCAAAGTTTATTATTACTTAATGTTAAATTCCTGTAGAAAAATAATAGCTGAGGCAAGTTGTTGCGTTCCAGCAACCCGGGTTTGATTCCAGCTCGGGTCCTTTTTAGTCCTTTTAGTGTATATTTCTATCTTCCCTATTTCATTCCTCTCCCTTATCAATAAAGGCATAAAATGCCCCAAAAAATATTTAAAAAAAGAGAGAAATAATAGCTGTGATATGATCAATATTTTCAGGGTAGAATTCTGCCTGGTTATCTGGAAGATTTTATAAGATCTATTTGTCTAGTATTTGGCAGACACTCTTATTCAAAGCAAATTATGTTTATCTTATTTTTTATTTTTTTCTACCAACTAAGTAGTTAAGATTTAGGGGCCTTGCTGAGGGTCCCAGCAGTGGCAGCTTAGTGGTGCTAGAAATTGAGCACATGGTCTTCCAATCAGCAGTCCAACACCTTAATCACTTAACTACCATTTGTACAGCCAGAACATTTTTTACAAAGATGTTTATGTTTACTAGATTTACTAAAGATTCCAATTCTAAATGAATAACATGACATGGGTTATATTCATGTTCAAGGTTGTGGAATATTTGTGAAATGTTACTATACCAACATATCTGTACCTGCTTTAAAAAAAAGCATATTGTCATGTTGCTAAGAAACGAGTAAAGAAAGAAGTATAAACTCTTCTGACCTATAGACTCTCTCAAGCTGTAGAGCTTTAAAAAGCAACATGTTGCAAAACACTTAACATCTGTTTCATGAACGATAACTAAACCTTTCTATAAACCATCTGCTGTACAGGTCCCTGTGTACGAGCTGTTAATGCAATTATGAGTAAAATATAACAAGCACATTAATATAAATCATCAATACAGATAAAACTATTGTTCAATTGGAGCTAATAATGTGCATCTAATGGATCCAATCAGATTCAAGCCAGTGGCGGGCCTTCAGTGGCCGGCCGATACATCCCTTACCACCACTATCACGTCGCAATTATATAAACCATTAATACTATACAACAATGCAATATAACACATTGTGACATTATAAAGAGACAAAAGCATTTCGCGTATTGAGAATTAATTCTTTTTTTAATAAGGCAAGGAAACTCCAAACCTCTACACTACAATTGCAACTGTGCCACGTACATCATCTGGAGCAGTTCAGAATCAATATTTATCGAAGAACATGACAGGAACGTCAAAAATGTAAATGTTCGGAGGCTGTAAGACAGTGGTACGTTGTTGTTGTGTCACTGTTCTGAAAGTGGGAAATAAACCCTTTCCCAGGCTAAGACAAGCTAGTTAGCTTTAAGGTTTTATACTATACATTTTTAGCATAGTATAATCTAAAGCTAAAATAAAAACTTTTGACTAGTCAGAACTGAGAAATCCCCAGTGTGGTATTAAATGACAGATGCTACATGCTAGAAGCAAGAACATAGTCCAGTACTTTGTAATTTACAAGAAATCTGGATATAGTTTAAAAACAATACACAAGGTTATGTGCCGCACCGACATAAAGTTTAGATTTTCTTCTGTTGCAATACAGTCTGTAAGGAAAAGTTGTTCAGCGACCGTGTAACGATGAATTTAACTAGAACGGAGCGGAGATAGCCAAGAGCTGCAATGTCATGCCGTGCTCCAACAGTCCGTTTTTACAACTTTGTTTTTTGTGGTTTCTTTACCCGAGAGCTTTTAGAGGCCACTCGAGCTTTAAATTGTCTCTAACAAAGCTGGTTGCAGACAGCTAAACTTCGGCCTATGAGGTCATTGTCTCTTAAAAACTATTTGTTAGAAAGAGAGCAGAGGAGAAAATACAGTACAGTGAAACAGATACAAGTAGAAAAGTAAACTATTGTTGTTATTGTCTTGTGTAATTCTGTGTTGTTTCATTTCACTGTGTACTGCATCTGCTATATATGGTTGAAATGACAATAAAGCTTCTTGAACTTGAACTTGAAACTAGAAGAAAGTAAGGAATTAAATAGTAGGTGGTACACATATATATATATACATATATATATATACTATATATATATATATATATATATATATATATATATATACAGAGAGAGAGAGACAGAGAGAGAGAGAGAGAGAGAGGGTAACAACAAGGGACTTGTATTAGACGGGGCACAGGTTTCCCCCAGGAAATACACACTCAGCATAATGTAAACAATGCTGCTTTGAGAGCAGAACTGGGGTGACCAGGCAAGTGGACGAAAACAAGGAGGCAAGGAAGTAGAGGAAATCGCATGAAAGCAGAAAGCAATAAAGCAGAGAAAATATGTAATAGAATGACAAAAATGTATAGAATGGATGTCAGACACTGAAACTCGGTTCAGACTACACAGTTTTTTGTCGGTTCGGACAGTCAGTCTGCCAGAATGTGCGATTTTGACCAGTGTCGTGGGTACCAAACATGCCAGACTACAAGATGCTTTTGGAGAAATCATTGCATGCAATGTGAGGTGCTTTTGAAGCTGTAGTAATAGCTATTCCTCTGCAATGGCTAATAACAAAGCAGCTGTGCTAATACATTTAAAAAAATAAAAATTGTCTGAAGACAATCAGTTACCTTCAAAGATTCATAAAAAAACTCCTGCCCCGCCACAAATTAATTAAATGCTATTGTGTATGAGAACATAATGGGTGAGTTTATAATTACATTTGCAGCATTTGGCAGACACCCTCATCCAGAGCGACTTACAATATTCCTTGTTATACAACTGAGCAATTTGGGGTTAAGGGCCTTGCTTAGGGGCCCAACAATGGTGTCTTGGTGGTGCTGGGAATGGAACCCCGGTCTTTCTGGTATTAGTCCAACACTTTAACCACTAAGCCAGCACTTCCCACATAGATACAGTTCTAACATACTGCACAGTAACTTGTAAAGCAGACACACAAACCCTATAATAATCACTTTTTTTATTATTGTAATGCTATTATTTCACAAAGACGTATTACTGTCGGCATTTTGATACTTTTGGAAGTAAACCTTGATTAAGAAGCCATTTATGGCATCACCGGCACCCATTATTTTGCCACATGAGAATTATCAACACGGAGGACGGAGCTTTGCTGTTTCTTTGTCACATGGAAAATGATGTCATGGGAGAAGAGAGGGAAAAAAAGGAGTGCATGTTGAGTTGCTATCTTACGGTTGCCAAATTGGATTGAAAAGCTCTATCATAACTACAGTGACGATTTACATAAAATACTAGCCCAAAATGTGTGTGTGTGTGTGTGTGTGGTGTGTGTGTGTGTGTGTGTGTGTGTGTGTGTGTGTGTGTGTGTGTGTGTGTGTGTGTGTGTATTATATATATGATATATATATATATATATATATATATATATATATATATATATATATATATATATATATATATAGATATATATATATATATATATATATATATATATATATATATATATATATATATATTTTATTTTTTTTTTTTTTTTTTTTTTTTTTTTTGTTTTTTTTTTTTTTTTTTTTTTTTTTTTTTTTTTTTTTTTTTTTTTTTTTTTTTATTTTTTTTTTTGTATTTTTTTTTTTTTTTTTTTTTTTTTTTTTTTTTTTTTTTTTTTTTTTTGTTTTTTTTTTTTTTTTTTTTTTTTGTTTTTTTTTTTTTTTGTTTTTTTCAGTCTGACATGAACAAAAGAAGCCCTCTTAGGCAGAAACCTTGCAATTGTGCTCTTTAAGTTGCTGAGGAGGTGCCTCCGCAATCAATTGCCAATCTTTATTCTGTCATGGTAGTCCCTCAATGACACATGATAAAGACAAGCATACTGTTGCCATAGCTCCACAAAACCATTTTCCATTTTCAAGTCCCACCTGCCAAGTCCACCTGGTAGCACAGTCATCTCTCTTTGGTTTCGCTATGTTTGAAAGCTGTGTACAGAAGAGATTTTGTGTTTCTATTCTAAATCATAAGGTTTTAACAAATGGTGGTAGGTAAATAAATATTTTAATGTTAAATTATGGTGTGCAGTCTTAAGCCTTGGTCAGACTTTTTGATTGGAACTGAAACACAAACGATCCCCTAAGCCTTCTATCCCTCAATCAGTGACTGAAATCAAGATAAATAAGATTGTCATCTTATATATTTAAAACATTTCATTTTTTTCATTATTATTTTATACCTGTTATTGTTTAAATTATTGTTACTGTAGAATTTATATGCAAATATAAGTTTAAAAACATGATAATAGAGGATTGTGAGGAGGTGGTGGTGCAGTGATTTAGGTGTTAGACTGCTAACTGGAAGATTGTGGGTTTGTTTCCCAGGACCACCAAGTTGCCACTGCTGGGTCTCTGAGAAAGGCCCTTAACCCTTCATTTCTCAGTTGTATAAAAAACAGATATTTCTGGATATCTGGGGGCGTCTGCCTTAAATGTAAATCTTAAATTTTAGTTCTAAAGACTTTGCCATTTGTTTTTTATACTCGTAACACACCTGGAATAACACTTTAGGAGCTTTAGGTGATGGATAATAACTGCATTTTGTTTTCTCTTTGCTCTTCTCTTTGGCAGCGGATGAGATGTTCTGCAACATGGTGAAATCCAACCGGCTGTGTGAGAAGAAACTCTTCCGGCAGTTCTGTTGCAGAACTTGTTTGATGACAGGATGAATAAAAGGGGAGTAAATAAAGAAGGGAAGGTCACTTCATTTAATATGGCTTTGTTATCTGATGTACATTTTTAATCCATTTCTACATGGATTCAAACCCAACAAACTACACATTTCAGTAAAACCCTAAAAGAGTGCTATTCCATTGCCATAAAATATTTTTACAGCTGTCTGTTTTATAAACTTCATATAGTACATGTATAAATAATTTACTTTTAATTCTAATATGATATTACAGAGTTAACAATCAGCCATAATATTAAAACCACCGCTTAATATCGTGTAGTTCCACCTTACACTGATAAAACAGTTCTAACTCCAGAGGCATGGACTTCAAAACACCAAACCTTCTGAAGATGTGCTGTGTTATCTGGCACCAAGACCTTTGCAGCAGATCCTTTAAGTCCTGTAAGTTTTAAGGTTGGCCTCACATCTCACAGATGCTTGATTGGATTAGGATCTAAGGCATTTGGCGGCCAAGTAAACACCTTTAACTCCATGTCAGGTTTCTCAAACCATTCCTAACACTATTTTGCAAAGGGCATTATCTTTCTTTGGGGTCGTTATCAAGAGGTTCCCATGAAAGAGTGTACTTAATATCTTATCTTTCTGTCAAAATAACATCCACATGAATGCCAAACCGCAAAAATTCCTGTCAGAACATTGGCCAGAAAAATGATGTTGCCTTCACCAGCTTGCCTTAAGCAACACAGCTGATCAACTCTCAATATGCTGTAAAGGAAAATGCGAATTGAATTTTCAGACCTGGCCATCTTCTTCCATTGCCTAATGGTCCAAATCTAATGCTTACATGGCCATTGTAGGCGCTGGTGGATGGGAACGGGATATTCAAAATGACTCCTCTGTAGCTACACAACCCAACACACAGTGAGTTTTTTTAGCAATTTGTGCTGCTTGAATTCTTCTGTGGCACCAAACAAACTAGGGTTCACTTACCAAACGCATCACTGAGCCATGGGTGGTCCTTTGTAAAGGTCATTATAAAGGTCATTGTTAAGGTCATTCAGATCCTTACACATGCCAATGTTTTCCTGCTTCCAACACATGAACTGCAAGACTTTCTGCCTGATATAGCCCACCCTATTACGGATACTAATGTAATGGTACTAATGTTCAATCATTTAATAACATTAATCAGTGTTATCCACTTCACCTGTCAGTGTGTTTAATGTTATGGCTGATCAGTGTATATTGCCTCCAAAAGCTTTGTGTCAGTATAAAGATTAATCTGAAGGGGCTGCATCCTCAGTAAATTGATTTCTAGCACTAAGCTAAATTTATGACTATGATGCTAATGGTTTTAATCTTCAATAAGTGAGAAATCTCTTAAACTAATAAATTTTATATCAAGAAAATAAATGAATACTCCTCTGAATCTGGGAATGTAATGTATAAAGTATTCGCTTCTGTAACAGTGGCAGAATAAAGTGAATAATTTGTCACCACCAGCAAGAGAGCTTCTGTTATGCTTTTTTCCCCTCTGTAAACCCTGTGTGTACCGGGTTAAGTAATGCATCATTCTCTCAGTGACCTTTTGGAACAGGAAATTGGATCTGGATTTTCACTGGTAAATTGCTGGCTTTAGGAAGTTTGTTGTTGCCAAACATCAAGATCATGAACTTCTCAAGCATGCTGTTTGAGCACTGTGCCCTGAATGAATGAGACTTTTGTCACAGATGAGGTTGCATCCGTGACTTGACAGACTGGATGTTGAACCCTAAGGATGATTTCTTTATTTATCTTGCTGCTTATTTCCCACAGTTGGATACCCTTAAGTGGTAAATGTTTTGAAGCTTGTGTGGTTTTTATAGATAGGATCCTCTGTCATCTATTACTAGATGCAAGCAGAAAAACAGCAGGACACAGGATATGATTTGATGCGAGCAGAACTGGGTTTAATGAAATCGTAGAATAAACACACACATACGGGGTTCGGCAGCTGTTCTTGTCTTAATCACAGCCTATTCTGGAATCTATACAGGCACCCGGTTCATCATGTGGCATCGTGTTGGTGTTTTTGCAGCCTGCCAGCCCAGTGATTCAGACATTATCACATGTTTTCTCTGTAAAAAACCATGACAACAACTGTTTCGATCCATGAGTTCACTTTTGAATTGCCTTTAAACAAAGTTTGTTAGGAGCTCGTCAAGAGCTTCAGTATGATCTTCACATCGAAATGAGGAAAAAATGAGACATTAACCATGGCATGGAGGTTGGTTTGAGAAAATCTTACATACAAAACCATCACACAGAGCTGTGTGTCAACAGTTTAAGCTCCTGGTGGTGTAAAGCTGTGGGGAATTTTGTTTCGGCACACAATGGACCTGTTAATACCAGTCAAAGATCATTTAAAAGACACATGTTTGAGGATAAGTGTATGTTCACATAATACGCTTACAATATAATGTATCGAACCCTAATTTACAGTATTTGTTTATTTCTCTTTAGTAGAGTTATCCTGGGCAGAGTTGTGATGGACATCTGTACTCTGTATAGGACACCTGTTTTGGACAGCGATGCTTGCGAATGTATACACCGTAAATGAACAAATCTGGATTCATCCGAGTCTATTGACCTGTCCTTTATATGACTCAGGATTCACGAATCCTTCTCATTATTAACTGAGTCCTAGGTTATCTTGATGCTAACAACAAAGATAAATAGAAACTGAAAATAAATTACATTATTCAGTTATTCTTAGCTACTTGTTCCTACAGTTACTAGATAACATCTGAGTTGTTTAGGAAACTTCCTGCATTTTCAAACATATAAGAGATTTCAAATGGTGACTACTGGTTCACGTGATTCATCTGAACTATGAGATTTGTAGTATGTAGTAAAACAACCGGGTCCAATGAAAGTCAGTGTGTGTGAGATCCCAAGAGTCCAAGGGTTTGGTGGATTCCAGGGATTTGTTCAGTTTGTGAGTCCCCCTAGTGGAATAACCTAAAGACTCGGATCTGTTCAGTGAGTGATTCAGAAGGATTTGAATCCAGATTCAGATTTTTCATCATTAGTGTACACTAGACAGTAGGGTTTTTTCACCATTACCCCTGTGCTCTTCTAATTGGTCAGCTTTAAATTTCCCTAGCGCATTTTTGCA
Organism: Bagarius yarrelli; assembly: GCA_005784505.1. NCBI lineage: Eukaryota > Metazoa > Chordata > Actinopteri > Siluriformes > Sisoridae > Bagarius > Bagarius yarrelli. Next base: position 44,044 of record VCAZ01000035.1, on the reverse strand, counting down.
TACTTGTGTCTAATTTTTGTATTTAAACTTTCTTTTAATACAAAATCTGGTATGTTTCAGCTTTGCATGCCCAATATAAGGTTATCCTACATTACATTACATTTACTGTGTTTGGCAGACGCTTTTATCCAGGGCGACTTACAGTTATCTTTTTTATAAAAGTGAGCAATTCGGGGTTAAAGGCTTTGCTCAGGGGGCCCAGCAGTGGCAGCATAGTGGTGGTGGAAATCAATCCTAATTTTCCAGGTATCAGTCCAACACCCTAACCACTAAGCTACATATAAGATAATACCTTTATATCTAATTACGCATTTCTCTTGGAAACAGCCTCTATATGAACCCTAACCTGTACCTAACACGTACTATTGCCACAAACTGTCTTCTGTTACTGACGAGAAGAAGAACTAAGAGTCGTACTTCCTACTTTAGGGTTCTAAGGTAGGTTTCACAGGTAACCCTGGACAGCAAAAATATTTGAAATGTTTGTATTCCTGAAATACTAATTTATAAATATATTTTCTTTTTAATAGTGCGTTGATTTGACAAAACAGATTTTAGGTGAACGAAAAAAATAAATATCAAAATAAACAGTTACACCAAGTTATATTTATTGCTGTTGGTGTCCACCTGAGTTGACACTATGTGCCACTGTTGCTTATTCAGTGACGTTCGATTTGCATTTTCGGGTGAAAATCTGATTTGTCTGCTTACATGACACACATCCATTGATATCTAATTTGTTTCTGGGGCCTGAAAATATCAGAATCTGTGTGTTCCTTTCCTGCTTACATGGTCATATCGAAATTGGGTCACTTGAAATATGCAGTAATAATGCGGCGTAAATATAATCAGAAGTAAAAACCAGCCACTGGAATAATATGTAACACTTACTACAGACAGTAACTTGCGCGTCAAAATCGTACCAGGAACTAAAGTAAAGCCTTCCTCTTTTACAGCCTCTCCCCAACAGATGATGTTCACTTCTACACTGTGAGGCGAATTAACAAAACGTTTAGCAACACAATTAAAATGCAAATCAAATTTCTCTGATACAAAGTACACAGCGGTCCACACGAGTCCTCTGCGCTCATTGATAAACACCTTGTCAAGGTGAGCTCCTTCCAGTCAGGGTGAAGATTAAGCAGAGGACTGAGAGCTTTGCTACATGCTAAAAGGCTTACACTTGCACAGCAGACACATCACCTTAATATGGATGCGCTAATCACATTCTGTTCAGGGCTTTGGAGTTAACAAGAAGCCTGCAGGTATTACAAAGTGCTAAATCATTTAGAGGGAAGGGCAAAAGAGAAATTAGGGAGAAAAGGTTATTAAAAAGAATAGAAAGGAAAACTTTTGAATCCAGAAGTTGCATCAAAGTATTTCTCTCATCAGTCATATAGATAATATTATAGTCCACAATCACAACTATCTATTTAGAAAAAAAAATGGTGAATGATTAGCTTTGTCCTATTAAAAAAATTATATTTTTAAGCATTTTTGTCTTTGTTATGAGCAGTATGTAAAGTGAGAAAATAGGGATAGAAAAAAGACTCTGGGAGGAAACCAGGGTACCTAGAGAAAACCCGCGCAAGCACGGGGAGAACACAAAAAGGCCCCTGCCAGGGACTTGAACCCATGACCTTCTTTTTGTGAGGGAACAGTGCTTACCACTAAGCCACACATGCAAGGCTCAAGCCATCAGCTGCTCAACACACAGAACTGAACTACCTCAACTTACACACACTTAATACAAATAGATGTTTACAGCAACATGGAAACACAAAAATACATTTTTGTTAAGCACGGTCACTTGCACATACCTCTTATACTTGCACATTTTTGTAATTTGGTTGGCGCTATTTAAATTGAATGTACTGTACAGTGTTGTGTTTCGTTCTGTATTGTTTGTTTTTGCACTGTCTAGTGTAATGTCTGTATTGTTATTTGCACTGTCTGTCTTGCACCGTTTGCACCAGGTTGCACACATGCACTTTATGTTGCTGAAACATGTTCATTCTTAGTCTTTAGCGCTGTGTATTTCTGTTGTTTTGTGTAGTTCTGTGTTGTTTTGTGTAGTACTATGGTTTTGGAGAAACATTGTTTTATTTCACTGTGTATTGCATCTGCAATATATGGTTGAAATGACAATAAAGCTTCTTGAACATGAACTTAAACCATGCTGCCCAGATCTGCATTAAATTCAATATTCTGTTTTATGGGCATGAAAATGTTAAGTTCATGTCTTCGCAAAGCGTAGATCATTAATGTAGGGAAGTCATGCAATGTGCTTTTACAAATTCTTGTGTAGAATTTGTTTAAACATGTTTGAATCAATCAAAGTTTAGGATTCCAGAGTTTATTTTCAGCAGTATATGTTTAGCAAATTCCTTCATCTCTTACATTATACAGTAAAATTCATTCATTGTGAATCTTTTCAGCAGCCTATGGCATAATATCTAATAACCAAACAAAGAAGAAAGAAAAAGACACAAGAAGTAAATTACAAATTGACATTTAATGCTCTTAATGCTGCATGAATAACGTTTATGGTATGCATATGTAAGTTTGTGGTATGAAATGTAAACTTGGGAAACATTCATGTACAGAGCTAAAAATATCATAAAAATAACAAAAAATGTGCAAACAACATTAATAGCATTTGGCAGACACCTTTATCCAGAGCAACTTATGTTTATCTCTTTTTTATACAACTGAGTGTTAAGGGCCTTGGACAGGGGCCCAGCAGTGGCAGCTGGGAATCAAACCCATAATCTTCAGATTGGTAGTCCAACGCTTTAACCATAAGCCACCACATTACATGTTCTGGAAATCCAGTAGATTTTAACCAACCCGAGTGACCGCAGGCGTTTCCTGCAGCGTTCTGTACTTGAATAAACGGTTTACTGAGGCTGAGACCAAAATGGAGCACTAAAAGGAGAAAATACACCCTGGACCATTTATACTGTGTATATATATATATATATATATATATATATATATATAGATATATATATATATATATATATATATATATATATATATATATATATATATTATACATACGCTTATGTAAGAAGTGTAAATACATAATAGAACCTAATTCCATTTGCATAATCGTTCTATTACCTTGGTTTAATTGTTGTTAGTATAATTGTGTATCGTGTTCTCATCGATTCCCTGCGCTGACTGATTGAGCAGGACCGACTGCTATTCCTGAGGTGTTTTTTATTCTATCGGAACACAAAATATTTGTGCTTCCTGTTTTCTTTTCTAGTTCAGAGAGAGAGAGTAGAAAATCCATTATTTCTGGACAAGAAGTTCAACAGAGCAGAACCAGCTCAGTAAATCCCTGCTGACTTTAAAAGACGGGCATCTGAAAGAGAGAGTGCAGCTAAGAACCACACTGAGAGACAAAGAGCCAGAAGCTTTATGAGATTTAAATTCCTTCCTTTTGATTCCTTTTTGATTATGAAGTTATGATTTCTGAAAAGTGAACGAGTCTGTGTTTTTCCAAAGATAAATAGTGGACTAGAAGAGGGATATTAAGAGGTGTGTGTTATCAGGAAATTGTCCTTTGCCGGCCAGCGATACATTTTCTTCCTTTATTGTGATGTATCATGTGTTGTATAAAGTATGCACTAATCGAGCTCTGTCAGAAACAGTGAACATTAAAATATTATATTAACTCTTTTATGCATGAATTATGAGAACCTCAGTCAAGATTGTTGTTAGTTTTCTCTAGGCATGATGAAACAATGCAACTAAAATGTGTTTTTATAAACCTTTTTTTATGCAGTTACAAACCTGTCCACTCAAGTGGACACCATGCGTTTCACTTTTTAATCAAGAAAACTATATATTTAACAAATCAACAGCAGAAAATTATAGACTTTCTGAAAACTATAAAATATTTTTAATGCTGCTAATCTTATATTTTCTTCTTAACACATTCTAATACTTTTAAAAGCAATGCAAAAATGTTATATCCAAGCCTAGCAGAGTTTCTAGAATCAAACAAATATGTTTGCATCAATTATCCTGGAATGTTCAGCATTTCTGACTTTCTGTCAGCCATCTTGGATTTAAGTAAAGAAAAAATGCAGTTACAATGACTGAGATATAGATGGCAGTTTATGGGATGATGCACAAGCATCTACTGTGTTGGCTTATATGCAACTATAACAACAAAACCAGTGCATATGCTAGGGAACAGCTTTTGATCAGCTGTCCACTGTAGTGACCACTATGCATGAAAGGGTTAAATGCAGTGCAGGAGGACTGGTCCTTTTTAAGATGAAATCAGGGTGTGAGGCTGAAGGTGAGAGCGCAAACCAGGATGCTTCAAAAACTCTACGAAGCCTAATCTTTCATACAAACTCTTTTATAGCCGAATTTTTTTTAAATAAGCCCTTTGCAGTTTGGACTCTTTTGAATTATCCTGAAAGCTTTTTTATTTTTTTAATAGAAATGTTGGTAGTCCTTGGAAGCAAACATTTCCGACTGCACTCATACAGTATCTCGTTTCCTTTTTCAATGATTTTATATACCAGTGAATTCAGGACGTCTGTATTTTGGAGTGCTGTTGTGGGGAGCTTTTACCCATATGAATATTGCTCTGCTGCAGCTATTTATATACATTTTAGTACTGGGGCCCTGACTTTACTTTTTCTTTTACCTCAAGTGCCCAGCTTTATATCAATATGCTACCAGTCATTTTAACAGACAGACAGACAGACAGACAGACAGACAGACAGACAGATAGATAGATAGATAGATAGATAGATAGATAGATAGATAGATAGATGGGGAAGTGGTGGAACATGGTTAAGGTATTGGACTACCAACCGGGTTCGATTCCCAGCTCCACCAAGCCACCACTGCTGGGTCCCTGAGCAAGGCCCTCAACCCCCAATTGCTCAGTTGTATAAAATGTATATAATGTAAGTCGCTCTGGATAAAAGCGTCTGCCAAATGCTGTAAATGTAGATAGATAGATAGATAGATTGGTGGGCGGGACAGACAGACAGACATATAGATAGACAGATAGACAGGTGATTTATATTTCCCGACATAAAACAAAAAACCCCAAAAGTGTACACGTGGACAATCCCGCCCCATACCAGCAGGGTGCAGCACTGTAGCATTATCACTCCTAACGCCATTTAATCCGGAAGTAAAATAACATGAACTTGGGTACTTCCTGGCGGTAGCGTGCTGTAGACGTCGTCCATTTGTTCTTTTGCTTTATCTATCTGGCTGTGCCGTGTTTAGTATATAGTTTTGTTTAGCTTTTATTTTTTTTGCTTAGTCGACATGGTGAAACTGTCGGCAGAATTAATCGAGCAGGCCGCTCAGTACACTAATCCGGTCCGCGACAGAGAACTGGATCTCCGAGGTAATGTAGCTGCAGCCAAAGTTAGCAACACAGTTAGCATTTCTGCGGTGGAAGCTACTGTTTTAGAATCTGGTGGTACATATACAGAAAATAAATAGCGATTTAGAGTTAAATGAATGAGTTTAGGAGATGCGTAAATATACATTATAGAAAGAACTGTATAAAATAAACGTTTTTTTTTTATCTTGTCTTACGTAGTGCCTCATTAATGGCGCCTTCTTGTTCCTGCAGGTTATAAAATTCCTGTTTTAGAGAATCTCGGCGCGACTCTGGATCAGTTTGATACTATAGACTTTTCCGATAATGAAATTAGGAAACTGGACGGATTTCCGCTGCTCAGGAGACTCAAAACCGTGTTGATGAACAACAACCGCATCTGGTGAGTGAATGAATGAATGAATGAATAAATGAGACTCTGCTTCCTTTACTAATGTACAGACGGATGGAGAGGTTTTGACAGACGCCTTTAATCAACGCCACTGACATTCAGCCAGTTTAAAATAAACAGTTGAGGGTTTATTTGCTTGGTGATGCTGAGATTGGACCTACCAATAATCCGGAGTGTCTCACCTTACACACTGAGCTACTGCTTCTGTTTAAATGTAAAGGGCTTCTAGTGGTATTAATGGAGGGCTAATATCATTCTGTATTTCTCTCTTCCGTCTTATTATTTAGTGAAAATGTATATATCGAAAGGAGGGCTAATATTATTCTGTATTTCTCTATTCTCTTATTTATTAGTGGGAAAACTATATAAAAAGGAGGGCTAATATTATTCTGTATTTCTCTATTCTCTTATTAATTAGTGGAAAAAATATATATTGAAAGGAGGGCCAATACTATTCTGTATCTCTCTATTCCATCTTAATTACTGAAAACGATATAAAAAGGAGGGATAATATTCTGTAGCTCTCTATTCCATCTTAATTACTGAAAACGATATAAAAAGGAGGGATAATATTCTGTAGCTCTCTATTCCGTCTTATTCATAGTGATAAACTATATTGAAAGGAGGGATAATGTCATTCTGTATCTCTCTGTCAATGACTGTATGTGTCAGCAACAACTGGATTAGATACAACTTTGTCATTGTGCAAGGTATGTGTTCAGAGCCAATGAAATGCAGTTGGCATCTAATAATCTATAATATCGTGCAGCCGTACGCTGAGGGTTTTAATAAAAGATTAACATAAATCAGTAATTAAAATATGTATTAATACTAGAACTTATTAGAGTATTGATGCATTAGTCTGAAAAATAATCATGGTGATTGGCTGTTTATACACTTATTTTTTAGTCTTTAAATATAAGAAATAAAATTCAGAACTTCTTTTTAACTATCTAAAAAAAAAAAACTTTTTCGGCTGCGTACAGTTAAATCAGACAAAACGTTTTGAACAGGTTGATTGGTGTAATTCTGTATGGTAATGGATTGTGCTATTGTTTGTTAATGACAGAACTAAACAACTCTAACAAACTCTAACATTTATGATCCAATTAGTTGTTTCACAAAAACGTAGCTGCTAATCAATGGTAGCAGCGTTAACGCACATGTCTGAAAACTGGTGGGGTTTTTTTTGCAGTCGGATTGGTGAAAATCTCGAGCATTTCTTGCCCAATCTTAAGGAACTGATCCTTACGAGTAACAACATTCAAGAGCTGGTGAGTAGCACCTATTCCTAACCCACTGAGATGAATGTTCTTACACTCACAGTGCAGAATCTGAAACACTGTCTGTCTCACTGTGATGTCAGTTCTCTGATCAGACACAGTGACTGCTGTTTCCCCCTATTTTTCTCTCTCTCTCTGTCTGATGAGTTAATATACTTAAAGGTTCCCAGCAGTAAAATGCGTAGGAACATTTGCTTTATTGCTCCAGCAGGCTGAAACAACTGGGACTTCTTACACATTGTTGTCCTTGTGTTTGATTTGCAGGGGGATCTGGATCCTCTCGCTTCCGTCAAGTCTTTAACTCTTCTCAGGTATTTCATCATCATCATCACTACTTTCAGAGACTGTTTGGCCGCATTATTGACAACTTGCATAATATTAAACCCCAAAGCAAGTGTCTAGTAGCAGTTTCTATTTAACGTGTTGGGAATTTTAGTCTGTTTTTTGTATGTACTTTTTTTTTTTTTTTTTTTTATTGCTCTGATTTGAGACGTTATTATATCAATGTTTTCTTTTATTGCCTAGTTTTTTTTTTTTTGTTTAGGTCAGGTTCTTCTGATTTTGCTGTTTTAAGTAGTTGTGAATTAAATAAGAATTTCCAATAAGAGCTTAGTATGCGGTCTGGAGTGTGTTATTTTGCCACCTTTATTAAAAACCTTTATGTTTCTTAAAATGTTTTCATTAACTTGTGTTCTGTGTCTTGGGTTTTACTCATTTAGTCGCAGTAGTTAGATGAGGGGGAACAGGATACTGTCAGGGTTCCGGTTTATTTTAGATTGTTAATAACATGGATTATTAGGATCAATGTCACTGTGGCTAAGAATACGTTTTTTTTTGCTATGTAGAGTTTAAAAGCCATTTCTTAGTAAGAGGTAAACATTTACAAAAGCTTTTGTTCCTCCCCCAAGTCTCTTAAGGAACCCAGTAACCAACAAGAAACATTACAGGCTGTATGTCATCAACAAACTTCCACAGATCCGCGTTCTGGATTTCCAGAAGGTGAAATTAAAGGTAAAGTACGGTGCTAAACCCTTAATTTAAAAAGAGAAAGCATCAGAAAGGTTAGATTTTAAAATGTAATTATTGAAAGATTGGCTGTTTGAGTGAACAGAAATACATTCTTAAAACATAGAACACACAGTTTTTCTTAATTTTTTTTTAAATCTGCAAACTTGTGAAAGTGAGAGACACCAGATTTGCTGTACTGAATGCTTCCTATTTACGACTTGAGATTGGAACTGTCAGAATTGGAGTGAGAGGAAAAAAGATTCTCTGATAATGTGGGGGAAGTGGTGGTGCAGTGGTTCAAGTGTTGGACTGCAGATTGAAAGATGGAGTGTTTATTTCCATGGACCATTAAGGTGGCACTGCTGGGCCCCTGAGACAAAATTCAAGAGTTTGTCATGTGCACAGAAAATGTCTTTTGCACCATACAATAATATTCTAAATAGCTGAATCCTCCCAGAAGTCTGACATAAATTTTAAGGAAATTAAAAAAAAAATGACAAGATGTAACTGAAATGTTACTAAAATGATTATTAGTGCAAATAAATGGCCTGTAACCGTCAGTCGGATAAAATGGGACGGTGTTCAAGACCAGCTGTGATTTGAGCATCTTTTGAGATGGTTCAAAAAGAAGCAAGTCTAATTCTGTGGCTGAGACATTCTACTAAAATCAATCTCTTATTTAATCTGGTCTAGAATCATTAATCTAAAGGTTCAAAGAATCTGTCAGATCAAAACTTTGCTGATTATCGCAGCTTTGTTGACTGTTAATCCACCAAATGCAGACTCACCTGATTTCAAGTATTTCTTTTCCTCTGTGATTCTTAACTGGTTCTCATTTTGAAGTCAAATCCTGCTCAATCTCCTCGGTGCTTTTTCACTTTAACTCTGTGATGTATCGCTGTAGGAACGGCAAGAGGCTGAGAAAATGTTCAAAGGCAAGCGGGGCGCTCAGCTCGCAAAGGATATTGCCAAGCGCACAAAAACGTAAGGCGAAAGCCCTTGATCAAGCACAGCTCTTCTGAATCACTGGATTTAAAGAAGTGTGGGTTTTTTGAGCCCTTAGACCCCAGAGACCTGATTTGGATTTTTATTTTAACAATTGGCTCTTACTTAAAACCATAAAGCTTTAAAATATTCCACAATCTGCACCCATCTGCAGTGCATTCCAGGAGAGCTGACTCAAGGCATTTCTCACTATGTATCAGTTTATTAACACTAATGATAAGATCCAGAAGATACTACACTCTGATGGAAAGAACAGTGGTTAAAAGACTGAAGGAGCAGATCTACATGAACATGCCTTTGAGAACTCTTTTGTGCGTGTGTATGTGTGTTGTCAGATTCACGCCAGGAGCCGGTTTGCAGGCTGAGAAAGTGAAAACAGGACCTTCTGCTGCGGAGGTCGAAGCCATTAAGGTCAGTGATTTTGTTTCTGTTCTGTTTTGTGACGTGTGGAAACGATTGCAGAGCCAAATACAAACTTTAATTTTTACACGTCATTTTTAATAGGGCTTTTTTTTCTAGAAAGCTGATTTGAAACAAGATCTTTTAGACGTGATATCTTCCTGATTTAGTATATTTCCTTTACTTATTTATTAATTCTGAATACCATCTTATCTCTTTATTTTTTTGCCATCATACGGTCACTTTCTTTGCCAAATATTTCATCACGATTGTCGATTTAAGGTTTATTACTAATTTTCCTGCTAAATTTAGTTTTCTATCTAGGATTGTTTTTTTTATTCATGCACAGACACAGACTGTCATAAAGCATTTCAATGAAAATATCATTTTTTTTGTTTTTATGAGACAAAATTTGAATATGACCCTATGGCTAAAAGCAGCGTCTTTCCCCACAGGCTGCCATTGCAAATGCGACATCGCTGGCGGAGGTGGAGAGGTTAAAGGGAATGTTGCAGGCTGGTCAGATTCCTGGCAGAGAAAGCAGACAAGGTAACACAGGGATCAGCGCTCTAATTTCCTCGGTGTTTTGATCCGACAGCATTAAATCTAATCTACACACATTTACACCGCATGAATCAAGTAACCCAATTCTTTTTTTTTTTATGTTATTTATTTTTCCTTTCCTTCAATGTGGCAGAGATAGAATATGATCGTGTAAGTAGAAAAAAAAAAAGCACATGAATTCTGATATTTTTAGATCAGTTTTAGGCTTACAGGATTACATCGGATATAAATCTAACATCTGCCATGTAAGCAGACAAATGAGATTTTCATCTGTTAATGCGAGTCGAATGTCACCGAATAAGCGACAATGGCACATGATGTCAACTCATGTGGACAGTAATATGTAATATATAATATAAAATGCTGCATTAACCCACCCTGCAACAGATTTTTTTCCCCTTCCCTTAAAAAGTTGTTTTGCTGACCTTCAAATATGATGCGAAACGCAAAATACTGAATAATCTTTTTAGTTTTTGTCTATTGATGAAGGTTTTTCCATAGGGTCACCTTGTTTTTTGCCATGTAGTCAGTTTGAAAAGATATCAGCTGGTTGTCAAATCGGATATAGTCACAATTAGGGCATCAAGACCTGCAGTGTAAAGGCTGCCTAAATGATAAAGTACTGACACGGTGGCGAAAGTTCGGTTGTTAGTGCTGGACTACTGATCAGAATGTTGTCAGTTCAGTTCCTACCACCGCTGATGAGTCTGTACACAAATCCTTTAGTTTGTAGGTCTGAGCTAAAAATGTAGGGCGTTTTGGATGAGGACAGTACTGTAAATGTAACTCGTATTTGGGCAAATGCTGTCTCAAATTTGGATAATTGTCAACGAAATAATTGCGATTATGATTTTAAAGCCTGTTTTAAAAGCTTTAACGATTTTAACAGTTTTGGGGCAAAAAAAGCAACTCAAAGCATTTCATAATTGCTCAAATATGTGCCCCATTAACGCTCTACTGTAAATACTTTATTATAGTAGTTGCATTATGAGTCGGTAAAATGAGTTGAGCTGGTGATGGAGCGTCGGAAAACCCCAACGCTTTTAAATTACACCACTCCACTCACTTACTCTGGTTAAACGTAGGGTGCTGCAAGTACTACAGCTCCCCCTTGTGGCTAATAAAAGTATGCAATAAGTGGGAAGTGTTGGCTTATGGTTAAGATGTTGGACTAACCAACCCGAAGAAAGTGTTATCGATTCCCAGCTCCACCAAGCCACCACTGCTGAGCCCCTGAGCAAGGCCCTTAACCCTCAATTGCTCAGGTGTATAAATGTATGTTGCTCTGGATAAGGCCATCTGCCAAATGCTGTAAATGTAACTCCAGTTGGTTTCAACGGTCGCGGTTAGGTCAAATTGCGATCATATGAATCTTGTGCCATCTTTTTATTCCTTTATTACTGTTGGATTAGGTGGAGTGTGGATTATACCGGTCCTTTCTAATGAGCGGTTTCTGTAGAAACAATAACATTAAAGCACTTAAATATAAACCTTTTTGCCCTCCTGTCTGTTCTATTATCAGCATAATAACAAGTCACACGTTGACTTTCATTTGCCTAATATTTCAGGTGCCCAGAGCATGGTTGAGGAAGAGGAGGAAGATGAGCCTGAAATGGGGATGCAGGAGTCTATGTACAGCTCTGGCGGTATGGATGAAATGGAAGACGACAGAGTGGAAAACGGAGAGGAAGACATGCACGTTAATGGATCGTAGTTTGTGTTGTATAGATGGTGGTTCATACTTGAGTTTGTGTATAAATGTTGGAAAGAAAACTTTGTATGCTTTTTTTTGTTAAACACATTTGACCAATTTTTTTTTAATTAAAGATTGAAAAATAAAATTGTAATTGCTTCTTGTTTTATCTTTGAGAAATTCAACTAAATTTTAAGTAACTTGTCCTTTACAGTCAGAAAATCTATATTAATTTTGTGCACCAGTGTAGTTTATGGGAAAAGTCGGTACAAAATCTTCCTAATAAACTTTCTAAACTGTATAATGCGGTTTTAAATAACTAACACATCTGCAGAAGTCCAAAATAGATCAAACCGTACAACTTGGAGATTAGTAAGTAGATGTAGATGTTTTGTTTAATCTTAAAGAAGCCTATTGATCATCTTACGTAAGAAATAAAGTCCTCAGTTACAAATGAGTCATACGGAATTATACCAGAGCCGCATGTTTTTGTATTATTGATGTCCCCTAAAGTAATATGGTGTAGTAGTATAATACAGTAGCAGGCTGAATAAGACAGTTACTTGTGCAGTGTCTTGGAATTTCATTTAACTTTGTAGTTGCTTATTTAATATAATTACATATGGATTTATTCTGGATTAAATATCAAACAAATCAAAATACATATTGTAGACGAAGCTAATTAGTGAGTTATCATTTTATAAGGAGATCATAGTAATATTTAAGTAATTATTATAGCTATAGTATTTACCATTACGGAATTTGGCAGGCGTCCTTATCCAGAGCGACTTACATTTATCTCTTGTACATTTGAGTAATTAAGGGTTAAGAGCCTTGCTCAGGGGCCCATCAGTGGTAGCTTGGTATTGGGAATTGAAACCCAGTCTTCCAATTGGCAGTCCAACACCTTAACCGCTGAGCTACCGCTTCCCACACAGTCATATTCAAGTAATACAACTAGTATACTGTTAGTATACTAAGTATGGTACTGATCTGAATTGAAGGATGGAAAAGCTGTAGTAAAAATAGGAAAATGCAGGTAAATCATTTGATTATGGATAATAGTTCCAAATAAAGCAGGCAACATTAATGCAGTTATTTTTTTTCTATGTTCAGAAATTTTGTTTTGATGTATATTCCTATTTACCCCCTCCCCCCTTCCCCTTGTGAACAGACTTTTAATGTCATTAACGTTTACATTTACAGAATTTGGCAGATGCCCTTATCATTTGCATCATTTGTATGCGACTTACATTTATCTCTTTTATACATCTAAACATCTGGGGATTAGGGGCCTTGCTCAGGGGCCCACAGTGGTGGCTTGGTGGTGCTGGGAATCGAACCTTGGTCTTTCTAGTAGCAGTCCAACACCTTAACCACTGATTTGAAAGAGAGTATTTGTTATTACTTCCACTCTTCCAGCCAATCTAAAGAATATATTTTGAACTTTTTTATTTTTGTTTGACAAATTCTTTATACATAAACAAAAATTTTATTTAAATGTAATTAATTAATTTAATTAATAATTTAGATTATAATTATATATAAGGTGTTTTTTTTTTCAATTTATTTGTTTTTATTTATTTATTTTTATTCCTTATTTATAAATATTTCCCCTTGAATGCACAGACTACTCTTATCATGTTATCTGTCTTTCTACATTTATATTGTCCTGACAGTGTTTGTTTATTTTCACTTGTTTATTATAAATAAAAATAAATTAATTAATTTTTAAAAAGCTGTGTTGTTGGCCACGCCTCGTTTAGGGACGCGCCATGGAAGCCCCGCCCCTTCCTGTTAATGCGTCATCTTCCGGTTTACGGAAATCCGGTTTGGCATAGCGAGTCAGCAAGTCTTCTGGTTTCAGGCTATTTTGCCATAAAATGGCATAAAATAATAACTTAATATAGCTGTCTAAAGCCAGAGTGTGAGTTGTAACACCATGGAGGCGAACGGCGGCAATGCTGAAATAAGACCCGGAGTTGACGGAGGGACTCTGAAGAACCAGGATCTGAGTTTTCTTCAAGTAGTTAGTGAGTAAACACTGTTATTTTACTTTTAACTCACCTTTAACAAACCTTTAACGCACAGTGCATTGACGTTAAAAGTAAAAATAATACTCGACGGTTAATAGTTTGAGTTGGATTATGTCTAAAGTTAGTTTTACGAATATCGTTACACGAAAAACCACAATTACTGTAATTATAATTACAGATGTTTACGGGTTTTATAATAACATAATGACTAGTAATTAAAGGCGTTTGGCCGTTGAAACAGTTTAAAACAGCAGCGTCATTAGCTAATTTAGCTAGCTTCTATATAGTTTCCTACCTGTCTTTAGACACGTCGTGTTTGTTTTGTGCAGCGTGATTGGCTATTAAAGCGGTACTTACACTATTGAGCCAATCGCGAAGAGTTCAGTAGTAAGCCCCGCCCCTTTGTGGTGTTCTATTCACAGGAGCAGGCCATTAATGTGTTTTTTTTTCTGTGCACATTTCTACTAAGCCCATCATTAACTCCCATCCTTTAATAAATAAAGATGTTTCCATCTTAATCGTTTCTAAGAATTTTTTTGGCATATTTTGTCTGGTTGTCTTTCAAATTTAGGCTGTAAAAAAAGGTTTGATTGATATTAATTCAGTGGCTCAAGAAGAGGAGGTATAACATGATTCCACTAACATTTATTTCCCTGAGGATATACATTTTACTGTTTTAATGCATGTCATTATTATCACTGCTTTATCTTTTGTTTCAAAAGTTTAGTATAGATATATATATATATATATATATATATATATATATGAATATATATATAGTATCATATATATAATATATATATATATATATATATATCTATATATATATATATATAAGAATATAAATAAAATGTGTGTGTTATTTATATAATGTGAAACATTTGGTTTATGAACTTTTTTCATGAAATATACTTCTAGTTCTAGTTAAAGAAATAACTAAATATGTTGTTCTTTATCTTCCAAAATATCACAAAAAAAAACCCACATCAAGTACACACAAATCAATATTACACACCCAAGTCTTTTATTAATATATACATTTTCAAATATTTCCAAACTAGTCTTGTGTAAATATAGCTGTAATAAAGCTATCTCTTGCTTTCTCTTTTTAACTTTACAAGTAAATTAAATCCGGTTAAGCTGAAAAATGCTTAACAGAATAAATCCATGATAATGTTTGTATTGGGAAGTGGTGGCTTCATAGTTAAGGTGTTGGACTGATACCAAAAAAATCAGGGTTTGATTTCCAGCTCCACCAAGCCACCACTGTTGGGCCCCTGAGCAAGACACTTAACTCCCAATTGCTCAGTAGTATAAATGAGATAAATGTGAGTCGCTCTGGATAAGGACGTCTGCCAAATGCTGTAAATGTAAATATGTAAATGTTGTGTGCGTCAGATATTCAGCCAGCATTCCGTAACGTCAGAGGCTGAGACTTTTAGGAGGGCAGGAATTTGTGCAACTGCATGGTTATGTGACTTACACGGTGAGTCTTAATTTTGCCAAATTAAGGCTGTTTATTTAAGGAATTTTTGTAACCTTAGAATGATTAAGAAAGTGATATTGCCCTCATACAAGTTTGGCAATTGTACATCTATAAGAGTGTTTTATTGGTTGATGACCCTGAGACTTTGAAGCTCGATTAGTCTCAGTAATAATTCATGCAATAGACAAATAGTACGCTAAAGACACAATGCACTTTGGCATATATATATATATATATATATATATATATATATATATATATATATATATATATATATATAGCATATATATATATATATATAAATACTCGCAACAGCAATTTATGGACAAAATATAAATATATGCTCATAAAATATTTATGTCGATTTGCACATCCAGGGTTCTTGTTCTCACTGCTTTTTTTATTTTCTATCTATCTATCTATCTATCTATCTATCTATCTATCTATCTATCTCTCTGGTTTATAAACTGTTTTATAAGAAAAAACTAAATATGTTGTTCTTTATCTTTTGAAATATCACTTCGAAAATAAAAAAGCACATCAAGTACACAAATCACTATTACACACCCAAGTCTTCAATTAATATACACGTTTTTAAAATATTTCCAAAATAGTCTTGTGTAAATATAGTGCTGGCTTAATGGTTAAGGTGTTGGACTGATACCAGAAAGACCGGGGTTCGATTTCCAGCACCACCAAGCCACCACTGCTTGTAAGTAAGCGCGGTGCAAAAATACACACACACACCAGGGCGATTTACACACGTTTGACGATTTGCACAGTCACTGTCCCAATAAATTTTTAAACATATGAAACTCTTTGTGCACAGTTATACATCTATAAATTATTATGTGTTGTGAAACATATTTTATTTACCTGGATATTTAGTGTCTGATAATTCAGAACTATTTTAAAAGCCATATAATATTCAGTTTTGTTAAATTTCACTTGTCAATAATGACAAGAATTTACAAATCACCCCACACTTTTAAAGGAAATGCGTTAACAGGGTGTAAAATGAGTAAGAATTAAGCAAACATATTATATAATAAATACTGGCTAAATTCAGTGTAATGCCGATGCCAGACCTCTCACCTCACACCCTCTCATCTCACCTGTCTTTTGTCTTTTTTGTTTACAGTTGCCGCTATACTTTCTCAGTACGGATGGTTCCTCTTGTTCGTGTGTGTGACGTTTTACCTCCTCATCCAGTATTTCAGTAAGATGCTCCCCAACCCCTATGAGAGCACCGATTCAGAAGTCAGTCGAGGTCAGTGCTAAGACGAAAGTCTGCTATGTGAGGAATGTAAAACTGGTTAAAGGATAAGTGTTAAGCGGATTGGTTTCGGTTGGTTTTTAGACCCTTCGTCCGTGGCGAAGCGTCAGGAGGCTCTGGAGGCGTCGCGACGAAGAATGCAAGAGGAGCTCGATGCCAAAACTGCCGAGTTTAAAGAGAAACAGCAGAGAGTGAGAACTGAATTGAGTTGCAAAACGGATTTATCAGTATTTTTCACCTGATATTTATATGTAGCGTAAAGACTGAGAAATCAATTAAAACAGCATCGAAAGCTGTCTAGAGTGGAAGTTTTATATGTGTAGCGCTTTTAACAATTTACAAAAAATATATACGTTCAGGTTATAAAAAAATAAGGCGTAGATGTATAGTTAATGAACCAGGCAGAATTTATGGTGGCTACAAAAATGTCCAAGATAAAATAAACAAGAATAAAATATAAATAAAATAAATAAACTAATAAAAAAAGTTAAAACTAGTAAAAAATAAGTATAATTTAATTCAGTTTTATTTGTAAAGCGCTTTTTTTACTATGGTGATTGTCACAAAGCAGCTTTACACAATTGAAGAAATTATGATGAGATAAAAACATAAATATATATATAACAAAAATATAAATAAAGAAGTGATAAAGTTTGTACACAATACATAACAAACTTTTTAAAATTAATTAATAAAATAATAAAATAAAATTAATTTTAAAATTAAAAAGTTAAAATAAAAAATATATATATATAAACTTATTATTATTATATAACTTAACTTATTCTTGGGTAGCTTAAGACCACAGTGTGTTTAAAATCCTAGTAACAAATCGTTTATAATACTGTGCATTGGAACATATTTTAAATGCTGTTTAAAGATAAAACATACAAAAAAAAAACATACAAAAGTGTGTGTGTATATGTAGATATTATATATATATATATGATATATATATATATATAATATATATATATATATATATATATATATATATATATATATGCCACAGTATTATAAACGATTTGTTACTAGGATTTTAACACACTGTGGTCTTAAGCTACCCAAGAATAAGTTTAATATCTCTTAAACATGTAATATAATCGGTAGAGCCATTTAGACTTCTTTTTCTCAAGTCAGTGAAAAAATGCCTGCTGTGTTTAACAGTTTAATCTTATTTCTTGTAGCTGGAGGAGGAGAAAAGACGACAGAAAATCGAGCAGTGGGGGAGAACATGAAGGAAGGGAAGAGTTCTAAAGGAAACAGCCGAACTAATCAGGTGTGTCCTATGAACAGAACTTTTTATATATATATATATATAAATTTACACAATTGCAGCATGTGATGTATCAGGATTTTTATTTGGCCATTTTTTATTTCTTTTAAAGGATGGCGATGAACCGTCCGATTTCACCACAGTGCCGAAGCCAAAGCCGAACAAGAAACCTCTGCGGAGCAGCAGCGGTAAGTAACATCTCAGCTGTTAGCTATTCATCATATACACACTACACGACCAGGGATTTATTAGCAGCACCACCAAGCGGTCACTGCTGGGCGCATGTGCAAGGCCCTCAACCCTCAACTGCTCAGGAGTGTGAGTACGATAAATGTAAGTGGACTTATGTTATTGCTCTGGTCTTAACACGTAGAATGTAGACTTATAATGAGAGATTTGGAAAGTTGTGAATTGTCTTTGCTGTTGAACATTTTTAAATAAGCTTGTTTATTTGACTGGGTGGGAATCCGAGTACCACAGTCATATATCTCACATTTCCTCGTCGACTCTCGCCTCGTATTTGCCCAATGATCAGTCCGAACTAGTTTCTACTTTACAATTATAAAGGCGGTCGGCGCGTTTGATTTCCATCTCGGGTCCACTTATCTCTGTATCTCCCCTGTTTTATCCAAAACAGGCAAAAAAAAGCACAAAACATCTCTATAACACAAATTAAATAAAATTATAAAGGCGACTTTTTGGTAAGATTATTGCCTTATTAAATGCCTTTTAATTATAATCCCTGAATCTTGCAACATATTGATACCGGGATACACAACAGCTATAGGCGTTGTGTATTTTACCACTATCTATTATTATAAACCACGTGGTAAGAAAAAAGGCCTTTTTTTATTCAACAATGATAAAAAATAAATGTCTAAAGAGAAACAAATAATAAAGATGATATTTGTAGATTACATTTACATGTAGTAACTGTTTTTTTCTATCTGTTTGTATTTTTATTTTATTTATATTTTAAATTTAATTTGTTTTAATATCATATATATGTTATTTTTATATATATATATATAAAAAAATTTACTTACAAGATATTTTTGAAATTTAATTTTTTACTTATTTTATTTACATCTAAACTTTTTATTTGTATTTTAGGAGTAAATGAACGTCGATTCAACTTTTTATATATTTGTTTCAGCTTTTTTTTCTGAACTTCAGTTCTTTTATATCGAAGAAAAAAGTTTTACTTTTATTTTTTGTATGATTTCCTTTTTGTTAACATATTTGGATTTTCTTTACCACTTCAAACACATGGCCATTTCTTGTTTTGTCTTGGCGTTTTGGTGTCTGTGTTATATTCCTTTGGTACTAAATGATGATTCACAATTTGAGAAAAACACACAAATACAACAAATTGAAAAAAATGTGTGTGTTTGTGTGTGTTAGGGTATAATCCATTGACCGGTGATGGAGGAGGGAGCTGCTCATGGAGACCTGGCAGAAGAGGACCCTCAAGTGGAGGATGAGGTTAAAGGAGGTCAGAGGGATGTGACATAACTCAACTCTGACCCTATAAACATATGAACACAACAAGCAACTGAATGAAACTGTCTGCACTCACAAAGGTTCAGTAATATTAATATCATTTAAGTAAAATTCTAAATATGTTTTAAGCAGGATTCGTTCCTCTTAGTCTTTCCAGATGTTTTCAAATCTTTGTCCAAAAAATAACTAATCATGGAGTAGAACAAAGATTTATTATTCATTAAACTGTGCAGGCTTTACACATCAGCTGCATTTCTACCTGGTTTTCTTTTAATAGAGAAATATTCCAGCTCGCAGTAATTACCATTATATATTGAACACATGCCACGCTGTACGTCTGTCGGTGTGAAAGAGAGACAGTTTCTAATGACGCCTCCTCATTAAAGGTACCCAGTCCACTGAGGTTGGCTGATGATTTTCAGTTGTGAGTGTCTAAACCTAAAACATTTAAATCCTAAAACTCTCTACATTAAATTAAACATTCGGACACACTAGCTTCATCGTATATTTTTTTCCTCATCCTGAGACATTTGTAATAAAAACTGAATGTAATGAATTTTCTTGTCAGGACACTTTCATAGGTCCAATTTTGTTGGAACAATGTGTTAAATATGATCTTAATTTTAAATTGGCTAAAAGAACTTAAAACCCTTTCCATTTTCTGGTTTAAACCTTTGACCTTTGGCGTTCCTGCAAAGCAGTTCTTTGTGATTGTAGGTACAACATTTGTAAACTCTCTTAAAATTTCTTTGTTGTTCTTGTAACTTTTTACATGAATAAAAAGACTTTACTTCTCATTCACCATTCAAGATGGTCTCTTGACTGAATTTAAGCAAAGTAAATACATTTTGGACCTTTTTTTTCCTCTTTTTTTTACTATCTGGGATGACGTACTCCTGGGTTTCCACCACTAGATGGTGATAACAAATAGCACATGAATACCTGATTCTACAGCTATACTAAAAGCTTGTTGTCATCTGTCATCCCAGTGTTTGTGATCGGAATTCTGAGTGGATTAAAGCTATTGAAGGAATTGAACACCTAAGAATGTCTCAATTACATTCTAATAATATTCATTCGATGGAACCAGATAAATTTGGTTCTTGATCGCAACCAAGTCACCTTTTATTTCTATAGCACATCTGTTAATAGAGATTGTGTCAGCAATTGAAATCGAACAGTAGACTACCTTGTAAATACACTCACTAAAACACTCAGTTTGGTTTAACTAGTATCTGTTAATTAAAAAGTCCCCAAAGAAGCAAGCCAAAGGCAACAGCAGCAAGGAACCAAAATTCCATCGGTGACAAAATGGAAAAAAATAGAAACCAGACCTTCTCTGACCAGACAAACTCTACTACTACATTACTACTTTCACTACTACAGCAAATGGATTGTGTACATTTTGCTTCCCGTGATCTCGTCCGGATAGCTGTCTAGAAGACGGGTAAGTGGTGGCTCATGGTTAACTAATGGTGTTGGACTACCAACCCAAGATTGTGGGTTCGATTCCCAGCTATACCAAGCCACCACTGTGGGCCCCTGAGCAAGGCTTTTAACCCCCTAATTGATTAGTTGTATAAATAATATAAATGTAAGTCACTCTGGATAAGAACGTCTGCTAAATGCTATAAATTTAGCAGGGGCAGGGTGGCTCAAATGGTTAAGGTGCTGAGTTGTTAATCTGAAGACCAGAAACACCTGGGTAGACCACTGTTGGGTCCTTGAGCAAGACCCTTAACCCTTCCTGACCCTGTGCTCTGACCCCAACTTACTAAGATGGGATATGTGAAAAATGCATTTCATTGACTCTGTACATGTACCTTACACAATGAAGTTGAATATATTTTGAATATATATAAATGCAAGACAAGGTCTTTATTGGGGATCTGTCTCTGGGGCTCATTGTCTCTAAAAACCGATCCCCCATCTGGGCTGAATATGGACTGGATCTGGTGGTGACGCTGAGCTCAGAATAGGAAAGGCTTATGTTAGCTTAGATGTCATTCTTACGATGTAAAAAGGACTTTGAGTGTTATTGGTGGTGTTCCCAGTTCCGGTTGACCTGATTAATGCCGCCTAACATTGCTTTAACAGATTTGTATAATAGATAATATAAGGAGAATTGCTTCATGTGAAAAATAAAAAAAATAAATATTTAACTTGATTGTCATTGTGCACAGTACATGTACAGAGCCAATGAAATGCAGGGTTTTTTGCATATCCCATCTTAGTGGATTGGGGTCAGAGCACGGGGTCAGCTGGAGTGGGGTCCTGGAGTGGGGTCCTGGAGCAGGAGGGGTTGGGGGTCTTGCTCAGGGGCTTGAACCCAGGTGTTTCTGGTCTTCAGAGCAGCAACTCAGCATCTTAACCATTTGAGCCACCACTGCCCCCTTAAATAAAGCTGCAGTTTATGGCATATTGCATGAATTACTAAGAAACTGTACAATACAGTACTAATGACAGCCCAATATAAACATGGATTATACTTGATCTCAATTTATTTCCATTCTATGTTTCTGCTTGGAAGTGTAGGTGAAAGGCTGCTGGTCCAGGGAATCTGTTCAATAAGATACTAAAATAAGATTTCACATTTGTTTGAAGATCTTTCTACCAAGCATAGCTGCTATAAATTATGCTTGGTTTTGAGGTGACTTTAAAGATCTGTAGTGTTTCTTCATTGCGTTGCTATTCAAGATTTACAAGTTCTACATAGAACTTCAGTCTGCAGGTGCTCATCGCTTTAAAAAAGAATTATCGGCAACCGCTGCAGGTGCCTTGGACTTATTAATCTTATTTTTGATCAGCCCATATTTTTGGGGGGTTTTATTGACGGTAGTAACATCTATTTGATCTATTTTTAATTGTGAGCTGCTGCACGTTGATCAAATAGCAGCCACGTTGATCAAATAGCAGCCACGTAATGATTCAAACAGCACGATATTATCAATACGGTAGCAGCTGGATCGTTACGCTCATGACGATGTATCTCTGTATTAATATTCTGAGCACAGTCCTACCTTCTACATCTCAGTAACTACCCCAACATTATTGCTATAACCTTTTCTAGCCACATTAAACTTCATATTCAGGTAATAGCGATGAACTCCATAGATGTCTTTCTCCGTATGTCCATTCGGTTAGGAAATAACTTAAAAAGTTTCTTCTATTGCATGACAATATGTCCAGTAGAAGTCAACAGTTCCCCTGAACTTGCTTAGTAAAGCTTGTGGATGTTCTTATCCCACCCTTCTAATGCGATAAAGGTTTGTTTAGAACATTCTCTTCAAACGTCTTCTGTCCTATCCTTCACTTCTGCAGCTGCTTTTGCTGCAGTCCATCTGGTTTTTAATGCTTTTCAATTAAATTTGGAAAGTTTTAGATGAGCATTACTCAAAGGGCCTTGTTTCCCTCCTGACTGGTGTCTGTCAGTGTGTCCTTGAGTTACTGTAACAGCAGGTAAAAGCCACAGACTCGGTAAGTTTGACCCTTTAACTCGCAGGTGTTGTTTAGGGGACGGGATTTAAAATGAGTCTCTTAACAAAGTATCTGTCAGATGACCGCAAGCATCAGCTCAAGCTTCTTTTGTGCTTACCAAGTAAATCTGCCTGCTGCCCTATATGACAACTCTCAGATCACCACCACAGATTAGTTGACACTTCTACACTGCTACACTGCTACAAACACAAAATTATTTGATGAACTTTGACCCAAGGCATTTTCAAAGTCACCTCAAGTCAAGTCACCTTTAGCAGCTTTACAGAGTTACATTCATTAAAACACTCAATTTGAGTGATATCTATAAATTTACAGTCCCTGACTAAGCAAGCCAAAAGCGACAGTGGCAAGGAACCAAAACTCCATCAGTGACAGAATGGAGAAAAAAACCTTGTGAAAAACCAAATACATTGATAAACAAACCTAATTGTTTATATTTAGTAGTCTAATCCATCTAATAACTTTTCAGATTCAAGGCTGGCTCTTATGTCCCTTACACCTCTCCCTAATTCTGACAATCTCATTCAAACTGTCATAAGGGGCTTTAGAAATGCCCTTTTTCTGACCTCTTCTCTTAAATCTGTTTGCCAAAAGGCCCCACTGGGAGATTTACTCATTAAGCGTCTTCTTCATAATAGCATTGATCCACAAATGGATATGCACAACACGTGGTGATGCAGTTTAAACGTCTGCAGTTTAGATGTGTTTCTGTAGGGTTCCTCCAGATTTTTTGGTTTCTACCTGCCTCTCAAAATAGGTGTGTGTGTATGTTCACGGGAAATTCTTGCTTTAAACTTCATGTTGGTGAGTCCTGGTGGTCTTGATCCATAACGCCGATCATGATAAAGCGGTTCTGAAGATTTATTGATGAATATGTACGGTATAACAAAGACTGGGTTTTAAAATACATCGACAGAAATCTTTAGCATCATATAGGTAGCATAATAAAAATTAATAATGAATATAAAATAAAATGAATATAACATATAAATAAAGAGTAAATAATAAATATTTTCCAAGGCAAAAACCGGTGGCACAAATTTGTAAAATAAAGATTTTCCGCAATATCTCATAGTGATAAGAAAAAATGTCCAAAAAATTTGGTTATTTTAGCATTTAGACCAAGGAATCTATTGACCAGAACAAAATAGTTCAACTCAGAATCACATAATATAAAATTTAAGAACCTGAGTGGCTTAAACCCTGAGCTCAATCCACATATCACCTTTGGGATTATTAGGAAAGCTGACTAAACCCTGGGGCCTCCTTACTTTACATCAGTGCCTAACATCCCTAACGCTCTTGGGGCTTAATGACAGTAAATATCTACAGTCGTGTTTTAAGATCTAGAGGACGCTTTTCCCCCCAGAGGGGGGGAAATATTACAATAGCAAAGAAGAGACTAACTTTGCCATACTCTTGAAATGGGCATGTAATTGTTACTCAATCAACAAACCTTTGCAATGGCCGAGTGCAAAAAAGTGCAATGGCAGAGGAAACGGAACTTCTGCTTGGTTTGAGCTTCCTTGATTTAAAGATTCTATTTATTTTTAGTGGCGGCTGACGGGCTTCTAGACTTTTATCTACTACATTTACTGCATTTGGCAGTCACCCTTATCCAGATCAACTTATATTTATCTCTTCTTTTTTTTAAACAACTGATTAATGGGGGGGTAAAGAACCTCAGCTATGGCAATTTTTGATGGTCTCCTAGAAGACTTTTGAACTTTGTTTGCGAATAGACTGTTTGGAGAACTGCCTAGCCTACTTTTACTTTTAAGAGTTGTACAAACTATTTTTGTGGGAAGTGGTGGCTCATGGTTAAGGTGTTGGACTGCCAACTTGGAAATTGTGGGTTCAACTCCCAGCTCCACCAAGCCACCACTGCTGAGTCTGTGAGCAAGGCCCTTAACCCCCAATTGCTCAGTAGTATAAATGAGATAAATGTAAGTCGCTCTGGATAAGGACGTCTGCCAAATGCTGTAAATGTCTTTCCATTTCATATGCTGGCATAGGTTTAATTTAATAAATAGGGAAGCGGTAGCACAGTGTTGGACTGCTAATTGAATGATCTGGGTTTGATTCTTAGCACCACCAAGTTGCCACAGTTGGGCCCCCTGAGAAAACCCTTTAATCCCCATTATTTAATTGTATAAAAGTGTTAAATGTAAGTCGCTTTGGATAAGGGCATCTGCTTAATGCCATAAATGTAAATGTTAATGTGACCTTGTTCTTATGGAGAATGTGGAAATGCTGATCGGAAGGATATGGGCTCAATTCCCAGTACCAAGATTCTGTCACATTTACATTTATAGCATTTGGCAGACGCGCTTATCCAGAGCGACTTACATTTATCTCTTTCTTTTTTTTAAACAACTGATCAATCAAGGTCAAGGGCCTTGCTAAGGGGCCCAGCAGTTAATCCCCATTGCTTAGTTGTATAAAAGAGATAAATGTAAGTTGCTCTGGATGAGAGCATATGCTTAATGCCGTAAATTCAAAAATGTCAATGTAACTATTCTCATGGAGTGTTGAAATGCTGATCGGAAGGATATGGGGTCAATTCCCAGCACTAATCTGTCACATTTACATTAATAGAATTTGGCAGACGCGATTATCCAGAACGACTTACGTTTATCTCTGTTATACAACTGAACAATTGGGGGTTAAGGGCCTTGCCCAAGGGCCCATGGCGGTGGCTTGGTGGTGCTGGGATTCGAGCCCTGGTCTTTTCTGGTATCAGTCCAACAACTTTAAGCACTAAGCCACCGCTTCTCCACTTCACCGTTCTTTACTCTTACTTTCAAATTCTCGGCAAAACTTTCTATAATTCTATTCTATTAAATCGTATTTATTCCGAAGGGCTTGTTCGCAATCCGGTGGGCGGCGCTGTGTCCGTTATTCGCGCGACCCTTCCACAAACTTACGCTGCAGAAGAAGAAGAAGAGGTAAAAGAAGACGCAGAAGAAGAAGGAGCCGCGTCGCTGCGAAGCTTTCGGCACTTCACTCGCTCTCACAATGGAGAGATAGTCCGACAGAATGGGGACGCTGCTTACTGTCTGGACGCCGTAAATCTTTTGCCCGAGGGCTGTAATTTGTTAAGCTCGACCGAGGAATGCTTGAGGGTTAAATGGGTAAGCGGAGGAGGACGTAGTTAGACGGGTATGTCGGGAAAGCCGCGGGTTTAGTGGCACTAAACGTTTAGCTACCATGAGAGAGTGCGAGCCGGGATTTCAGCGGGGGGCTTCACTTTAAAACCGGCCTAAGAGACACGTTTACAAACCGCCGTACACACACTGACACCCGAAGAAGCGGGAGAGGTTTTTTTAAAAGGGGTGGAATGGCAGCCAGAAGCCGACGAGCATGGTTCAGCGTGCTTTTGGGATTGGTGGTGGGCTTCACTCTGGCTTCCAGGTTGATTTTACCCCGCGCCACGGAGCTGAAGAAAGCCGGGCAGAGGCGCAGTGCGAGTGGCGGGGGAGGCTGCGGCATCAGCGGCGCGCTGAAGAGAGAGCACGGCGGGGGGATGAGGTATCCGGCGCAGGGGAGCGGCATGCTACCAACGGAGAAAAGCGTCCAGAATAGCCATCATTTCCTCTTCGTGGGCGTTATGACCGCGCAGAAATACCTGAACAACCGCGCAGTGGCGGCTTATAGGTGAGTGAGAGAGAGAGAAGAACAACGCCGTGGCTCACAGCCATCAAGCTGAGTGGGCAAAATGCTGATACACCACGTACACACACACACACACACACACACACACACGGGGTAAAAGCTGCATGCTGCTGGTGATCTCCACCAAAGCATAAAAAACTGTAAATCTCAGCTTGTCAGGATCCATCAGTTCTTGTAGACCCCATGTAACATTACATGACATCATTTCACAGGTACTTTTGTTGGAGAAATGGATCAGAAACGTGCTGCTTTGTTTGTCTAGATCAACTTTCAGTGTCAGTATGTCCTGCTGGCTTAAAGCATTTCATTGATTCATTCATTCATTGATTCATTGGTTGTATGACTCAGGGTCTATCTAGATCTTTTTTCTTGGAAGTCTGGTAGTGAGGTGGCAAACCATTCCATGGCACTATGTACACACACACACACACACGTTTCATTTACGTTTATGGCATTGGCCAGGCGTGCTTATCCAGAGCGACTTGCATTTATCTCTTTTACACAACTGAGCAATTAGAGGTTAAGGGTCTTGCTCAGGGGCCCAGCAGTGGCAGCTTGGTGGTGCTGGGAATCAAACTCCGATCTTCCAATTGACAGTCCAACACTTTAACCGTTCACCACCTTTGAGGAAATTGAGCTTACATTTCTGAGCGACCTGTGAGTTGTTTTTTTTTTTAATCTTATAGTTAAGGGATTTGATTAGAGGCTCAAGCAGTGGGGTATCGATGGTGCTGGGATTTGAACCGACGACCTTCAGATCACCAATCCAGCACCAAAAACTGGATATGGATCTACGTGCATGCTGGGTCAACACACCTGTCATTTCCCTAACGCTGATTGGTTTAATAATGGGTGTCAGTGTGCAGGATGACAATTGAAACCTCTCCACATAGAATCTCAGGAAAGACTTTTCTTTTTCCTGGAAGCTTTTCTGTAGTGAAAATGCACAGTAATTTAGCTGGGCTGGGGTGGGGTGGACTGGAGGCAAAAATAAAGAGGCAGGAATTTACTTTAAAGTGGGTTGTGTTCACAATGACACATACAGTAAG
The DNA here is from genome assembly GCA_005784505.1 of Bagarius yarrelli. NCBI lineage: Eukaryota > Metazoa > Chordata > Actinopteri > Siluriformes > Sisoridae > Bagarius > Bagarius yarrelli. Next base: position 16,510 of record VCAZ01000035.1, on the reverse strand, counting down.
TGCACCTAGTAAAAGTGTATAAAGAGCTAAATTTGGTATAATATGATGTACACTAATATATTTGTGTGTGTATGTATATGTTTGTATGTGTGTATGTATATGTTTGTATATGTATGTATTTTTGATATATATATATTTATATACATACATTATATATATATATATATATATATATATATATATATATATAATACACACACGTTATCAAATATTAAAATTTTTTTTATATAATGTGTGGTATGTATGTATATATATGTATGTATGTATGTGTGTATGTATGTGTATATATATATATATATATATATATATATATATATATATATATATATTATATTATATTATATTATATTATATGTATGTATGTATTATTATATATTATATTATATTATATTAATATATGTGTGTATGTATAATTTTATTATATATAATATATAAAGAGATTGATTGATTGGGAATTGGTAGCACACTGGCTAAGGTGTTGGACTGATAATTGGAAGACGATTCTATTTTTATTCCCATAAATTTATTTATTTTGTAAAATAATAATTTGTTTTGTCTAGATTCCAGATTTATCTAGTCTATCTTATTCTAAGTGTGTGCTTTTGGAAACGCTTGAGTAGAAAACGCAAAGTTACATTTCTGGGCCCAGTTTTCTAATTGACTAAAGCTTTTCTGAATCAGAATTAATGTTTTTGTATCATGTAAGTTTGGCGTGAAAGATGACATCATTATTAGAATAATATTGCAACTGTAAATGTGAAAAGTCCTCACATCACTTGTTGTGTGTTGGTTTAGGGAAAATGTCCAGGTCACATGGGAAACCGTGTTATAAAGGGTTCATATGACTGTTTGTTGTCGTTTCTTCAGAAAATGAAACAAGTGGCTTTGATGGTAGACCTTATTCATATTCCAAGGCTATTTTTGTAAACTCCATTTGAGACACGCCCAGGGATGCACGTGGGAAAAATTAACACAGCAGCACAATCTGTGTTCCTCATGGGAAAGTTTACCACAGCAGAGAGCAAAAATGGTGCCAACGTCACCAAACTAGGCCACATGAGCCAGGAACAAAGCTTCAGCTGTTTGGGTTTATTATCCGTATCCTATAGTGTGTGTGTGTGTGTGTGTGTGCGTGCAGAGGTGAGCAGTGATGTTGGGTAGGTAGTAGGTAAAGGTTATGCTCTAGTGATTGAAGTTTAGAATCAGAGACTGCCACCGAGCCCACAGCAAAACCTGCATCCATTTATCTGTCTGTCTATCTATCTATCACTCTTGCTTTCTTTTTATTTCACTCTCTGCCTGCCACGATCTCTCTCTCTCTCTCTCTCTCTATCTGTTTTTCTCTCTTTTGCTGTCTCTTTCGCTGTCTCTCTTTATGTTGCTTTGTCTCTGTTTTTCTTTCTTTCTGTGTCTTTTTCTGTGTTTCTCTCTCGCTCTTTCTCTCACTCTATTGCCCTCTCTGTTTTTCTGTCTCTCTCCTTCCGTTGCTTTCTGTGTCTCTTTTGCTCTCTCTCTCTCTCTCTCTCTCTCTCTCTCTCTCTCTCTTTCTCTTTGTCTCGGTCTTTTTCTCTGTCTCTTTCTGTTTCCCTCTCGCTCTATTGCTCTCTCTGTCTCTTATATTCATTTAATCGTATCCTGCATACTGAAATCCCCCCATTAAATCTGTTATGATTTTCTTTGGGCTACTTTCACATTAATTCAGATGGATCCGGAAACTGATTATTATTATTTTTTTTTTGTATGTTTGAAATCTTTCCGTCTGGTCTAAAATGTGTAAAAACAGCGCTAGACTGCACATGTGTTCAGACATCATAAGCTTTTATTTATTTTTCTGTATTTCAGGTTGAATGATTCACATGACTTAAACACATTGTTGTTTTGAAATAGCCATTTGAATATCTCCATGCTCTCTCGAGTTCTCCAGATTAATGTAGACCTCAATTATTAGATCTCGATCAGTCTAATCTACACGCTATGATCAGATGGTGACCTGAAGTTTTTATAAAATATCACAGTGGGATAAATTTCCTTCTATTTCCTGCTGATAGTTTTTGCTTTTGGGTCCAGCTGTGTGTCCCAAACAGGGCTGGTTGGATTTCATAACCTTCACCATCTGGTCTGCTTTCTGAACTGCACTGAAAACCAGTGTATATATATGCGCGTGTGTGTGTGTTTACTTCTACTTTGATTTAAAGCTTGAATGTAATTTTATTATACAACAATTTTTTTTTTTTTTTTAACAAGACATTTTTTTTCCATTTTTTTTAAGTCGAAACCTCGCTCTCATCTCCTGTGTGTGTGTGTTGCAGGACCTGGGCTCAGACGATTCCAGGCAAAGTAGAGTTTTTCTCAAGCGAGGGCTCAGACACGTCCATCCCCATCCCTATCGTGGCCCTGAAAAACGTAGATGACTCTTATCCTCCTCAAAAGAAATCCTTCATGATGCTGAAGTACATGCACGACCACTACCTGGACCGCTTTGAGTGGTTCATGCGTGCCGACGACGATGTCTACATCAAGAGCGAGCGCCTGGAGAGCTTCCTGAGAAGCCTGAACAGCAGCGAGGCCATTTTCCTGGGTCAGACCGGGATGGGTGCTCGTGACGAGCTGGGCAAGCTGGCACTGGAGCCTGGCGAGAACTTCTGCATGGGAGGCCCGGGTGTGATCATGAGCCGCGAGGTGCTGCGCAGGATGGTTCCTCACATCCGCCAGTGCCTGCAGGAGATGTACACCACGCACGAGGACGTGGAAGTGGGGCGCTGCGTGCGCAGGTTTGCCGGGGTGCAATGCGTCTGGTCTTATGAGGTGAGTGATGATCAGGGAATGACCGGTACAGGAGACGAATATGCCGATTATGATATTCTGAATGTTTTAATTAAATATAAATGTAACTTTATGCAACTGTTTTTTTTTTGTTTTTTTTTATAAAAATCATAATTGTTGCTGGAATTTCTACCTCTTTTTTTTTTCTACCTTTTTTTTTTTCATTTAAAGCTGTAGTCTGCTGGATTTTCTGATTCCAGGCAAAAAGTGTTTCAGTTGCAGTAAACCTATATAGATAAATAAAAGATAATAAGGTTCTTCTCAAGATAAACAATGAGTTTATATTCTAATTATATAATCTGCAGTTTGTACACCAAGAAAAATAGAAAATTTAAATTGCACTGATTAAAAAAAACTAACTATAATAGCAAACTTCAGTTCTTTAAGTGTTTTTTTCCAAGTGTAATTTATTGTAAATTTTCATAAAATTTTTGAATTAAAAATGAATAAAATGATGTTATTAGTTAAAACTAAACACCCACTAGTTGTATCAAGAAACCAAATATTTTCAACCAGCCTAATGCATTTATTTCAAAAGAAGCCCAATTGGGCAATTGGGAACCCGTCCGAGCTGGCAACACTGGGCGGGGAACCCGTCCGAGCTGGCAATAAATCTCTGATAAGTCAGACCGATTGATTGAATTTTTTTCCAGCAAGCCTACTCTTATCTATCTATCTATCTATCTATCTATCTATCTATCTATCTATCTATCTATCTATTTATCTTGTTATCTATCTATCTATCTATCTATTTATCTATCTATCTATTTATCTATCTATCTATCTATCTATCTATCTATCTATCTATTCTATCTATTTATCTATCTATCTATCTATTTATCTATCTATTTATTTATCTATTTATCTATCTATCTATCTCTATCTATCTATATATATATATATATAATGTGTGTATATGATAGATAAGATTTGATTCATTCATCGGAGCAATAAGAAGACCTCATTTTTACCCATCTCGCCTGATGATAATTTATTTGTCCATTAAATATCCTGTATCCCTAATATAGATAGTAGCGTTGAGTTATACCCCTAAAAGCCACCATTAATATTCTTTAGACTGGTAAGTTGTAATACTAATCTAAGAAACTAAGATGGTCATGTGGGTACAAAGACCAAAAAAAATCCCACAGCTGGTCTAGTCGCATGTCAATTGCAGTCTGTTTGGCAGATAATTTTATTTTTTTTCTCCTTGGAATGCCAATTGCAATAACTAGCCCTTTGTATCCTGTGCAGATAATTTAGGAAACCGAAGGTCGGAGGGCACCGATCAAATGGAAAGTATTTATACTGTCTAAAATCCTACTGTAGAACCCATTGTTCTAAAATAAGACTTTTTTACAATCTTTTGAAGCTGCAATTTGGGCGATTTTGAAAATTGTAGGGTGAAGCTTGGCAAAAGAATCCCCCCCCCCAAACTATCCAAACTCATTGCACACCATTAACCATCACGGCTCCCTTATAAGCCGCTGCTTTATATCTTTGTTTGGGTTTAAATTATGCGCTTTCTTCTCAAAGAATGAGTTAGTCTGCTTAACAATAACATCATTGTTCAGAACTGGTTCATTCACAGCTGCAGGGGAGCGTTCAGAATCGTTTCATTCCTTTGAAATAAATGGCGAGGCAGTATGGCTATTTATACTTCGCATTTCCTTAGCAACTTTCTGGACCGTTGAGAGGCAGGAAGACCAAATGTGACTTCTTTCTCCTTTTGTGGAAATCTGGAAATGAATGAGTAAGAAATTACTTTTTATTAAAAGTATGTTGTTTTTGAAAGTTAAATCAGTTGATCTTTAACCCAGTGATATTTTTAAGCCAGTAAAAAGTAATAGCCTGTAGTGCACTGAAATTTAGAGACTGTTATTATTGTTTATAGTATAGTTAGTATAGTATAGTTATAGTTGTTTATAGTCCTGCTCACTTATAGTTTGCTGAGGTCATTAAAAATGCACAAAAAGCTCAACTAGCCTATTTAGTAATGTTCTAATAAGTTACTACTTCACTGTAGTAAACAAAATACGAAGTAACTGCTAGTATAAACCTTAAGTTAGATACAGCCAGCATGCAGATGTGTTAGCTTAGTGTTTAAGGTGTTGGAATGCTAACTGGAAGGTTGTAGGTTTGATTCCCAAATTACCAATGCTGACCCTGAGCAAGGCCCTTAACCCCTAAGTGCTCACTTGTCTGAAAAGTAATAATTGTTAGTCACTCTGAATAAGGGCGTCTGCCAGATTCTGTAAATGTATGAGCAGGTTAAGGTTTCCTGAGGCTGGTGTTGTGTAACAGTATTCAGTCAGTCTTATTCCAGATAACTGACTGTACTCACTGAAAAGTTTGTCAACATTTTTTTGCCCTTTTCAGTAAGTCATGTCGCCAATCTGGCAGTAAGTCTGCAAGATTTTCTAATATCTTTTGCCCTGTAGCGAGGCTTTGGTCTGATCTGGTAAGTAATTGACAACTGCATGCGATTGGGCAAATTCAATTCAAAAAATGCTCCAGACGTGTGGTATATTCTCCTCCTTTAAGTACCTTTTAAGGTTTGATCTGCTGAAATACTTTACTGGGATTGTCGATTGATTACTTCTGTCCATAAAGCAGTACTATATCACCAAACTCCAAAGCTCCGACTCCCAGCTTTCCGAATACTTTGCTATGGGGTGAATAGCTGTGTGTTTGCTTCGTGGAACAGCTCATGCTTTTGCACATTGGTAAAGAGCTGAAGAGGAAGCTTGATATGTGACTCGCATGTTGACGAGCCTTTTAGTGGTTCTCTGCTCCACCTCTCGCTGCAGTAGCTTCAGATGAACATTTAGGGATGTGTGAAATAAAATGATATTTGTCCATTTTCCAGCAGCTGCATATGCATATTTTCTTTATATTCGATTCCCTACCAAGTCTTTCTGAAGAATTCAGTTTACCAACCCCATCTATTAAGGCAGAATTACCTCTACTTCTTTCTTGCGGGTGTGACAAGCCGTGTACTCAGTCTTTCACAGTAAATATGACTGTGGGCAAATAATGGGCAAAATAAAATTAAGCTTGGAAGGATATCAGAAGCAACTGGATAAATGACAGGCAGCGTCTGGCAGGTGGAACGTGCCTAGAAAAGAAGGCTCTGCTTCTAAAAGCCTTTCCCTCGTGCCTGGGACCGGTGGGGGCTTTAATGTGCATTTGATGTGTGCTGTAATTGCAGTCGAGCAGGTCTGGTTAGAGACTGCACAGCTGGGTAACCTGCTATTAGCGTCAGAGCATTTTGCCTACAGTCCTTTATAGACACAGCCAAGACCTACTGCATCGCGAGTTTCAACAAGTCCTCAGAGAGACACATGCCTTGTAAAGTGACCACCAAAATCAAGAGGTTCACCATATAAAACGGTGGCTCATGACATTTATTAAATAAAGTTTGTTTTCTCTGAAAGACTAAAGATGCTGAAATGATGTAGCTGAAATGCAAACGTCTAAACAGCACACTTTTTTTTTTTTTTTTTTTCCTCTGAGTCAGTTTCGTGATGTACACGGAGCACAGCGCCGGCAGCGTTGACCTTGGCTGGTGTAGACGCCCCCATCAGTGTGAACTAATCTCTCATCGCATGACCATGTGTTAATTCCAGCATTCCAGAATCCTCCTACGATATTGTGAACCTTTTCACTTTGTTCTCTTGACTTTGTCCTCCACCAACTATCTCCAGGCTAGAGCATGACTCAAGTGATTCTTTTCTTGCGTGCATGACTGTATGCTGTATTACATTTACAGCATTTGGCAGACGCCCTTATCCAGAGCGACTTACATTTATCTATCCTTATCTGAGGTATCCTTATACAACTGAGCAATTGGGGGTTAAGTGTCTTGCTCAGGAGCCCAGATGTGGTGGCTTGGTGGTGCTGTGAATCGAACCCTGGTCTTCCAGGTATCAGTCCAATCTAGCCCTGCTTTGAAATACATTCAGAAGTACACTTTTAGTACCTCACGTATTGATGGAGGCTCCCCGATTCCTGAAGATGGACGGACAACATAATTATTCAAATATATATTAAAGAATGCAAACGCATTAAAATATTATAATTTCTTCCTATTTGATAGCCCGACTGACAGCGAGGGGCACATTTTGGTAACCCGACTGGAGGACACAGTTGCTGCTGGACGTCGGTCTAGCATCGTACTAGCCCTGCTTTAGTTTCATAAATCCACTTTTATTGTCCTCCTTTTAACCATGCCACATTTATCTTTTAGTCTAACTATTTGTACACCTTATTTAACTTTTTTCAAAACATAAAATAAAATAAAAAAACAAGCATAGGTCATATCGTCACTGTTCTAACACCCTACATGAATAAAGATTGAACATGCAGTTTGTAGGAGGGAATAGACGAGTAATGAGCCATAGATGCATCTTCTGCAATGTTGCACAAAAAAGTAACCATCATGTTACATGTTCTTTTACATGCAACATGTTACTTTCCTTAATAGAAAAACACTGCAGACTTGTACAAAAATATGCGTAATATCCATACCATGCATAGAATTACTGTTTTGTGACATGTCTGTTGTAAATACTGATGCTTTGTAGAGTTCTGTTAATAAAAAACAAACGTGTGGCTGGAGAAGTGCCAAAGTTAAGTAGTATTTGGTGATAGAAGTGTAATGTTGTGGTGCCACCCTCAAACCTCTGTAACTTCCTCATTTAGCACCTTGCATACTGCGCTCCGTTGTCATGGCACCCGGTGTATGATTGCTAAATGCTTATTCATTGTGGCTGAGGGAGTATTTTTGTTGTCGAAGGCCTGCAATTCATCATCATTCATCTCGCAACTGCCGTTCTCCCAACATAAACGCTTCCATTAAAGACCTGAAAACTCACTAAAGCACAAAACACATGCAGGTTGAGCTCTGCAGGCAAACTCTGCACTTTGGAGTTATTCATGTGAGTTCACTTCGCTTGCTCAGCTGCCTTTTTACATTTTTTTTTCAAAGCATATATTTTCTAAGGTTTTTACTATTTTAGTCATCATGATTAAAGGTGGTCTGAATTAAATAGAAGAAAAATGAATAATCGGCTCTGATGGCTGGTCGACAATACCCTGTATTGATATTATGAGTTTTGCACTGCAATATAAATTTTTATTTGGAGCATTATCAAATTATTAAAAAAAAAAAAAAGCTAGAAAAAGTGCATGACATTCTTAATTTTAGTACTCTTTAAGGCAAGTATAGATTAGCAATTTAAAGCATGACTGAAATTATATGAAGTTATATAAAAAAGGTTTTACAATAGGATTTCGCTTGTAATATAAACCAAGCTTAATAAATACTGTGTAAGTATTGTTAGTTTTGACATTTACTGATAGATTTTTTTAAACATTAAACTAGAATTATTTTTTATATTAATTTTAGTGAATGCACTATTTTGCTATATCGATAGTCTTTTTTTTTTTTTAAGGTTACTTTTGTTTCAGTTTGAATGCACTTAATTTTAATTACTACAATAATTATGTATAAAAATATATATACTTTTATAAATACTGTTCTGTTCCTATTAATATTTATCACTATTTTACTTAAATAACGTATCTATTTAAAAAAAATTGTAGCTTAATTCATGGGTTTTTGACACGTATGAGCCAACCTAGCTATCAGTATTAGTAAAATTGGTCGAACTCCATTCATGAAATTACCACCTTAGGTAATTATTTATTTTATATTTATAGGTGTGTGCAAGTAGCAGCTTGATTTTAAAGTTTCCATGTCTTTGTTTACAGTGCTCATGTCAATAAAGTCTTTCTATTCGGAACGCATTTTCTGTATTCTAGCTTTACTAAATAATTTTACTAAATAATTGTATAATTATTCAGTAAAGCTTATTAACTGTGCAAAAGTTGTAGCCCAGGTTTTGTGAATGGTTACAATTTTGCACCATTTTTTTGGGTTGTATGGTGTCCACATAACCTAAGCTACTTATAATTGGGATGCCGTTTGTATAAGCAGGGAATGTTATTGGCTTGCTCATAGAAAACACAGTGCCCTGAAGTGTTATTTCACAATTGGTAGCTAGATGGCTTTATGGGTTGGTGGCTGGGTTTGTGGATGGATGAATCATGATAGCTAGATGGGTGATTGTGTAGCTGCATCATGATTAACCGATGTGGGTTGGTTTGTGAATAGATGGGTAGATGGATGAATCACGATGGATGGACGAACAGACAAATGTGTGCTTATTCTCTTAATGCATACATACAAACATGCATGCATGCATGCCTACTCATTATTGTTAATGTTTTGTGCATTCAATTGAGCACAATACATTATTGCATTTGCTAGGAAAGCTGTAAACATTGAATAAACTTTGCTAAATTGTAAGGTGAACAAACGGTCAACCACAGAGGAGGCTGTACAATGTCTTTTATAGACTGTTGAGCATACTTGATGTTCAGTTTAGCATTCATTCCAAAATGAAGCTGTCATTATATTGTCTGGGCTTGTAGCTTTTTTTGGGAGTGCAAATCATGCTGCACAATTTTATTTAGTCTATTTCATTCATCCACTTTCCATCATGAAGACATAGTCTATTGTGGATATTTTGGTGCCTTCAAGAACACTGGAGTTTTGAATGGTGTGACTTCTAGGCAGATGACCGTACATTACATCCTACATTATTTTGTGCTCTGATGCAGTGAGTGTAGCTTGATATTAAATCCCTGCATCCGCTGCATCCTCCAAGAAAGGCAACGTTAAAGCTGCAGCATTAAAATCGCACTGATCTTGAATAAGCACCCTGCTGCGGAAATTGTCGAATCGCAGCCACATGCCAATGCAGCAGAAGTGAAACCACAAAGGTTTTCTTGTGCAGATGTGTTCGTATGTGTCTCGTCAGCAGTAGCTGTGTTGTCCTTTCGTGTCCTTTATATGGTTTGCAAATGAGTTGGCTTATTTTTTTTCATCTTTTTTGGCTAGATGTATACAGGAAGAAACCCTCTCGCATACATACCAAGATTTTTATATATATAGAGATATATATATATATAATATATCTATATATATATAGATATATATAGAGATATATATCAGTACGAGTCTAAAAAAGAATGGCGTCTAGTTCTTATTTCAGAGCAAAAGCAGGAATTATGTAGTTCCTGTAATCCTGTACTTTTGCTGTGTTTTTTTTTTTCTTCATAGACGTTCTCTAGCTTTATCCTAGATGCCTTATTATTGAACTCTGGGGTTTTTTTTTGTTTTGTTTTTGTTTTTTGTTTTTTTTTGAGCATCCGGACTGTTTCTACTGAAAACAGAAGTCCTCTCTTCCTTACAGTCCGTGTCTGTTGAATGCTCGGATTCCCTTCGTTTGAACGAGTAGCTGAAGGATTCTTTGTGTTGACCTGGTGACATTTTGTTTGTTTCCACAGCACTGCTTGGCATGCTGTACAAGTCTTTGTTCAAGCCTTCTGGACGTGGGCTGTCCCAGGAATCGGGAACAGATCATAATTTTATTTCCTGACTTATTGTTATGGACTAATTAGATTTGCCCTGCTGAGCTTGTTAAACATCCAGTATGGCTTGTTCGTGACTCTTTTTGTTTGTTTAGATACTGAATGTTCAGAACACTATTCCACGTTGTCTGTCTGGCCTTTGCGTAACAACTTTTATTAGCTAGTCCAGTGATTTGAAAAAAATCCGGCTCCAGTATCCTGTATTGGTTGCTTGGAAACCTTCTCGACTAGGTCAACTTTGATGTCTTTGCTAACAAAATGTAATAATGGTGAGCTAGATAGCAAAGTAGGGGTGCTAATACAGAAGTGCTCTTGGATTGAGGAAGTATGTATGCCTGTTTCAGTGAGACATAAATCAGCCATTAGTGCGATTTCCGATGTCGCAGTGCATCTAAAAAATATCAGTCTATTATACAGTCTACTTATTTCTTTAGATTTTTACTTGCTATATGACAGCACAGCTTTCTGTCAGTTTTCTCTTTTTAGATGTTACAAAACAACAGGGTTTTTTTTTTTTTTTTTTTTCATACATACTGCCACATTGCATTTGGTACATGTTTTCCATGTTATTTTCCAAAAAATAAAAAAAATCTGGCAAACTAGTATAAACAAAATCTATAACTTGGTTTTGTGACTTTTCTCTTTTTTTCCGTCCACCAGAAAATCTTCCTGTTCCATTGCCCAGATTCTAGATTTGTCCAATTCTCTGTCCAGACACAATTGATTGCCATTTCATTTATTGAAACTCCTCTCGGCTGCATGTATTTCTGTCCAGGTTCCCTAGGTTTGCAGATGGAATGTCCAGCCAAATGCGACACACCTCGTCTAGTGTCTTGCATTTTAAATGCAATGTCTGCATCGTAACCTCGACTGCCCGTCTCCCTTTTCCTCTCGCCATCTCTCTTAGTCAGCCATGCATGTGGCAAACCGGGTGTATTTTCAGCCATACTGTGGCCACTGGGCTGATGTATGTGTTTTTTCTAGCTCCCAGTCAGAAAGCTTAAATTAGGGCCACAACGAGCACATGAATGTTTACTAGTTTTATTTAAAAATATATACAAACTGAGGTCTAAAATCTTGGTTACGCACTGGGCTTCAAGATGAGGCTTGGAGTGTTCCCTCTGTGGAGGCTGTGGGATGTTAAGCATTTTAATGTCACGGAGTTCATTAACTAGATGAACCTAGTTGAGGCCCCACTTATCTTAGTTGGGTTTTTTTTTTTTCACATTTTGAGGGCACCGTGAGAGACGAGGCACGTTTTTATAAAAATTCCTGCTAATGGATTCCTTAAATGATGCACCCTGATCCGTCTGTTAATCTGCAGTTAGTTTGACGATAACATTCACCTTTATCCAGAGCGACTTACATTTCTCTTTTATACAACTAAGCAATTGGAGGTTAAGGGCCCAGCAATGGTGGCTTGGTGGTGCTGGGAATCGAACCGTGGTCTTTCTGGTATTAGTCCAACACCTTAACCGCTAAGCCACCACTTTCCCATGCAATTAGCATGCATGAAGTATCTCTCGTCTCTGTCGCTTGATATTTTTATTTTTTTTTCCATTAATGCTGAGCATACACTTCTCAATCCAGCCCTAAATTTGGTGTGCCAGAGAAAACGGCTTCTTTATCTATTCTAAGTCACCACTGATTTAATTGGCAGAGTAGCGGCGTTACTGTTCCTTTGATCCAGTCCAAAACCCTGATATACAAAAAAGGTTACCAACTATGCAAATACTCTTAATGTACTGTGAGATGAGAGAGGACTTTTTCAAGTGTGGATTTTTAATAGCCAGTCAGAAGACCACAAATAAGCAGCGTCAGTAAGTTCTGTTGGCCTGATGAGGTGAGGTTTTTTCTGGAAAGCACATCATCCTGCTTAGTTAAATGAGGGTCGACCAAAAAAAAAAAAAGAGTAAGCTACTAATTCAGCTTGTAGATTGTAGTGTACGTTCAGAAAGAGGTGGAGATAATCCGTTTTGATTGCTCGGACATTTTGGGACATCGCGTCCACGTGCGCCAATGCCAAATGGTGACACTGGCTGTATTTCCATTTACAAATTCGTCTACCAAAGATGAGTTCAGACTGTGGGATTAAAGCAGTATTTATTTTAAGACTAGGATTTGTCATACTGTACGAGACGAACTGAATAAACTCAGTTTTATCAAAAAATGTGTTCTGTTTGTGTAATGATCCTCTAGTGACCGCCCGGAAAATGATGATTATAGTCTGCGTATGCCATCAGTCAGCGTGATCCGCACAAACAGAAACATTCTTCAAAGTGATCCTGGGGTTGATAAGACTATTTTCTGTTTATTTGGGGTATTTTTATTTTATTTTTTTTGGTAGCTAAATTACACTATGTGCTAGCTGTCCTATGAGCTTTTGATTAACCTCGTATTGTCTTTTTATCAGCAGCTTCTAGACAGCTGTCGAAGCATTAGACCCATAATGAGATTAGAATTGAAATTCTCCTATCCTACCCTGCCAGATCTGTGCTGCTGACTGTTTTTGGATGCACTGGCACGAATTTAATCACTGTTCATTTAGTACATCTGGGGAAAGATTTGCTGAACAGTGACTTGCTTAACTTTCTTTTCTTTTTTTTTTTGTGGAAGTTTGCGGTAAATCTAAGCAATATGGAATGAATCTGCAATAAAAGAAGTCATTATGCATAGATAAAGTTGTTTCTGAATAAGCATGACTATGACCTGCTGCCTGAGGAAGTGGTGGTTTGCTAATCTCCTTTATTAGAGGTTTACACAAACTTCGCATCGTAGCAGTCGCTTTATCACTAGGCAGGATGTTCATCATAGCACAAGCTTCCTCTTTTTTTTTTTTTTGTTGTTTGTGTATAAAAGAACACTTGAGGCGAGTCACTTGTTGCTCAGACTTGGACACGGGTGAACTGTCAAAAGCACAACATAAATGTACAATCAGGTTCATAGCCATCATTTTTGTTATGCTGCAAATGGGAGTTTCTCCTAAAGAAGATTTATGAAATGCAGGCAGCAGTTTGTGTGTGTGTGTGTGTGTGTGTGTGTGTGTGTGTGTATACATCAGGTTAAGCTTTTGGTATGATTTGAGGATGGGTTCTGTTCAGTTGGACACAGGATTCATGTGCAGTAGTAATGTAGTAATGCAGGGCGTGTGTTGGGCACACGGCTCAAGCTGGCCTGTCTCTGTGGTTGTTCGCTATCTTTGTGCCAAAAGGCAGCCCTGCCAGAGCGCATCTAATGAATTTCAGCGGTTTCTGCTTATTCCAGGTCTAAGCCTCGTCAGCTTGAGGCTCAACCCATCCCTCTTTGCATGCTGCCAAATCTTGGTGCTCTCTCTCTCTCTTGCTCCCTCTCCTTGACTTGAAAATTTCTAAACAAGAGGACCTTTGTGGCCTTGCCGTTGCACCCCTTTTATTTCACATCCTTTATTCTACTTTAGTCTCTTTACTCATTACATCGATAATTAAAAAAAAAAAATTTCCTCTTGTTTTCTCAGCATGGCTCCTTTTGTGTCTCTCTAACATTTTGGTAAATAGTGGTCTCAATTCTTGCTTGTTGATAGTCAGTAAGTTTAAAAGGGAAATGAGATCTAAATGTGTGACCTTTCTGATCCTCAAAATAATAGATTTGGTCTTGCTTGAATGGCCACCTATGATGTATGGCAGCAGTGCTGGGATTTCCATCTGCTACTCAGTAGGCGGATACATCAGGATGGAACAAACCTTGATTATATGAAGATATCTAGGTTAATATAAAGTAGTATAAAGAAAGGTGTTATTACAACAATAGTTTAAATGTTGTAGTTATACACACAAGTCAAAATATGGATAAATCACTATTGCATTGCAAGCAAGAAACGTGGAAGCAAATTTAAATTGTGCAAAAATTGACACCCTATTAGTTTAAATATGTAGTTAATATTTCGAAATGTTAACATCGATGGCTAATGTGTTAATCTTTCTGCGTGAACAACAGAAATAATATTGTTTTACTCATTTAACAAAAGATTTAAACAATAATGTTTATTCCCAATGAGGGGAAAAAGTTAGGACACCCTATCCCTCAATAGCTTGGGTTGGCTAAAATAGCTTCAATGAGACGCTTCTCGTAGACATCTGCCAGTCCTTGACATTGGTCTGATAAAAGTTTGCCCCACTTTTCAATGCAGGATTTTTCCAGCTGTAAGATGTTTAAGGGGTTTATTAAATGTACAGCCTGTTTGAAGTGGCCCAACTTGATACACCGTATAGAATTCATGGTGGATTGATGCTTTGCTGCAGCAGGTCCTGGACAGCTCGCCATCCCCAAACCAGGACACTTCCACCTCCATGTTTCACAGTTGGTATAAGGTTCTTTTCCTAGACATCTGTATTTGGTTTTCGCCAAAAATGTCCTCTGTCCATCTGTCCAAAGAACACTACAGAAGGGACTACAGAAGTCCTGGTCTTTGTCTCTGTTCTTTTTGGCAAACTTCAGTCTGGTCTTTGTGTTTTTCTTAGACAGAAAAGATTTCCTTATTGCACACCTTCTATAAAAGTTAAAATTGAGTAGCCTCTTACTGATTGTAGTCATGCACTTTTATGTAAACAGTAGCAAGAGCCTGCTTTATGTCCTGTAATGACACTTTAGGGTTTTGTAGTGACTTAGCATCTTACGGTCCGCTTTCAGGGTTAACTTGTTGGATAGCCAGACCTGGGCATGTTGTCAGGTTTTTTGAATGTCCTCTATTTGTAGACTATTTTGCGGACAGTTGAATGGCTGTTTTCCAAATCTTTTGAGTTTTTTTAAAATCCCTTTTCAGACTTGCTACAGTCTCCTTCCTAAAAGCCCCAGACAGCCCTTTCGATCTCACCATGGTGTTCACTATCACGTCAACAGTCAAGAGCACACCAAACTAAATATCCGAGGCTTTTTTAATATCCAAACAGTAGATCTCCTATTGGTGGTTTGGCTAGGGTCTCTCTTGCCTTCTCTTAAAACCCTGTTTGACATGCAGTGAAATGCAAACCTTGAGGTTTGTATGGTTCAATCATGCAGAGCTTGGTTTAATGATTAGAAGAATGATAGTACTTGCTTCTTGCATCACTCGTAAGTTGCCGAATGGAACATTGCTAACGTTAAGTGATTGTGTTTTGCATCGTATTTCTTTGTTGGAAAGGGAAAAAAACCATTACCAAAACCACTGAATTAAATGGTTGGCTTGGCAGGCGGCCATAGATTTCCTTTATTGCCTGTTACTGAAATAACCATCCAAACAGCACACACTATTAGATTCTCCTTGCAACTAAAACTATCCCAGCTAATAGGACATGATCTTTGGAGGAAAGGGCTAAGCCTGGCTGATTAACTGCACCATTCTGAGATAACACATCAGGCCAAGGTGCTAATGCTATCAGTTTATTACCCTGTTTCCGTGTGCCATTTCCTGCTGTACATGTGCTTTTTTCAACCTGTGTTTTCTAATCGCACTGCTTCATAGAAATTAGTGACACATTTAGTGGAGTAGTGCGGTGTGTGTTGATGGATATGGTTCCAGGAGGCCAGGTTAATGCCTCTTTACCCATGTTTCATCATTTCTGCTGGTGGCTTGTTGACATTGTCTATTACTTTTTGACGCTTGCTCTGTGGGGAAGGCCATTAGCATGCCTTTCAAGCCTAATCTTTTCCGATGCCAAGCTTGCTATGATTTTCAAAGCTAATTGCGACTCACTTTTTCCAACGCATTTTATTCTTTCCCAAAACAGCCACACCGCACACTCCCATGGGAGTCAAAAATCCAGTCTTTGTTTATTTTACTGAAAGCTGACCTCAGAGGTACATCTCTTAAGGTAACTAAGCTTTAATCCATGCCTTAAAGCTGTTTAATGAATTTCACCTCAATAAGCTGCACAGTGTGATGCTTAGTTTTGAAGCCTGATAAATATTTGATTTAAGGTCTAAACAGAGGGGGGTTCTCTTTGAACATATCTTCACATGGGTAAGTTTGAGTTGGATGTATTTTTCATATCCAGACACATTTGTTTATTTCTTCTGGCATATAAATTTGACCAGGATTTGTGATTAAGAAAAGAGATATAGAGCTATATATTATATGAGATAATATAGAGAGATATATAATATATATAGTATATTATATATATATATATATATATAATATATATATATATAAATATATATATAT
The DNA here is from genome assembly GCA_005784505.1 of Bagarius yarrelli. Lineage (NCBI taxonomy): Eukaryota > Metazoa > Chordata > Actinopteri > Siluriformes > Sisoridae > Bagarius > Bagarius yarrelli. Next base: position 9 of record VCAZ01000035.1, on the reverse strand, counting down.
ATATATAGA